>JAMPIV010004042.1:0-225070 GCA_024509875.1 Oreohelix idahoensis
TCGTTCAAATACATATAAATTCATTGTTATAGATTCCCACGTCTGTGTGTTTAACTGACGTCACGTGTATGTGCGTGCCCGTGAGTAGATAGAGATATATTAATTTATATATCTGTGTTTAGACTGTCTGACGCCCTTTAAAAGCGGTCGTAGAAGATAGGTGAGAGAGAGAAGATTATCTCGATTCTCAAAGACAGCCTCTTTATCACATTCTATCATCTCACGTGGGGGAAATTCTATTGCTTTTCACCAGCTCTCACTGTATCTATCACTCATTCCAACCTATTCAGAAGGGACCTAACCTAAGTCTTAATACTCCTATCGAAAAATCTACGACAAATATCACCACGAAGGCCAGGTTGGACGGTTCAAATATTATGTAAGTGGACCCCGCACACAGCCTATCTCCACCAACTAGTAATATCACTATGAAAGCCAGGTTGGACGATTCAAATATACATTTTATTATCACAAACGATGCTCCTCAAATCTCTTCAGTAAAGCCATACAATTCATTCTCTAAATATGGAAACGCAGTCCTCAGTAAACTTCCATGTCGCCTGCCTCTATAAAGCTGTCCTTAACAAGTTATCACAATATTTTATTAGAAGCTTAACTAGCGCCAAACATAATGATCACATATATAATTGAAAACTACCGTATTAGCGGAAAACCGAGAAGCGGAACGCCGAAATGTACTGTATTTGTATACAATCTAAAAGATGACACAAAAATAATTGTGAACATTTTAAATAAAATTATACACTAGACTTTATTTCTGTGTAGATTATGTTTATTTGCTTCTTTACTCTTAATAGCTAATACATACCAACTTAATACTCTTTATTTTTGACCGGCACAAAAGATAATCCTCAGCTGTATTAACCCTGAGATTCCGTATCGGGTCGTCTACATATGAGATCTGTAATTTTTCCAATTTTGTAACCCAGCACGTCACATTCGTCACAAAAACCTACACCCCCTCTACCCATTATATGCATCGTGGCATATCTGGAGTCATTCTTATATGACCACCAGCTATGCACAATGCTACAGTATACAGATGTGACTGTGAACTTCTGTCTATGTGGCTAATTACACCCTCATTGATTCTTGAAATCATCCCATCCACACACTTCTATGGATTCTCCTTGCGGAGAAGCATTTTGAGAACCCAGCATTGCACACTAAGCATGGAGGAGTTACTTGTGCCCCCAGACGTAAGTCTGGCTTTCACCTGGTTGTCTGCATGCAGGAGGATCTTACTGTGGACCCATGATAGGCAGGCGGAGCTGAGAAGTGGCTGTTGTGTATAATAATAATAATAAATTCTTTAAGCACCAAACACGGCGCATAAGGCAGAAACCAGTGCTTTCCAGGTTGTACGTTGTGACGCCACTCCTCTTAGCTCTTGCACATTGTTTAATCCCAACGTTCTTCTTTCTCTTATTATTGTTCTTCTGAGTGTTTCTTTTGGTCTTCCTTTTTTCCTCTTACCCTCAGGAACCCAAGTGAGTGCCTGCAATTGTATTCTGTTGTTTTGCATTCGTAGGACATGACCGATATATGACCATCGTCTTTTCCTTATATAGTTGGAGACATATTTCTGCCTAGAGTCTTCTCTTATTTGTCGATTAGTCTTGAATTCTTTCCAACGGATGTTCATGAGTTTTCTAAGACATTTGTTCTCGAATGTATTCAGCTTGTTCTCCAATGATTTTATTATTTTCCAACTCTCACAGCCGTATGTTAACACTGAGATAACATTTGAATTAAACAGACGAAGCTTGGTATGTATATTCAATGATCGTAATTTCCAAATGTTAGATAATCTATTGAAGGCGCTAGCTGCCAAAGCAATTCTAGTATGGATTTCTCTTGTTGTGTCACCATCCTGTGTCATTTTGCTGCCTAAATAATTGAAACTTTAAACTTTCTGTAGTTTTTCCCCGTTCAGGATGATATTAAAGGTCTCTTTAGAAAAGTTCATAGCTTTAGTTTTAGAGGCATTTATTTGGAGACCTATTTTAACCGAAAGATGACACAAATTATTTATTGCTTCTTGGGATTGTCTGGGTGTTGAACTTAAGAATGCTAAATCATCTGCGAAATCCAGGTCCCCCAGGAATTTTCCATTTGTCCATTTTATACCTAATTGTTCATTGTGGGTATAGTTTCTCATAACCCAATCAATAGCTATTCCAAAAAGTAGTGGTGACATAATACAGCCTTGTTTCACCCCTGTTTCTACTGTAAACCATTCTGTATTCCCTTTATTTGTTCTAACACAACATCTTGCATTGTCATATAGCGCTTTGATTATATTCACATATTTTGTTGGAAAACCATAGATTGTAAGTATCTTCCACAATGATGGGCGGTGTAGACTATCAAAGGCTTTTTGAAAATCGACGAAGGTGATAATAAGTGGCGATTGCATTTCCACTGATTCTTCTATAATTGTTCTTAGTGTGAATATTTGATCAATACATGATCGTTTCGGCCTGAAACCCGCTTGTTCTTCTCTGATCTTTTCGTCAGCATGCAATTTACGTCTTTCTAACATCATGCAACATAATAATTTTCCAGGTACTGATAATAGAGATATACCACGCCAGTTATTACAGTCTGATAGATCACCTTTCTTCGGTAACTTTACAATAATACTGTCTTTCCATTGTTGTGGTGGTCTTTCTTCTCTCCATACTTCATTTATAATATCTAAAATTCTCAAGAGGTTGTTGTCATTAACTGCTTTAATCATTTCGCCTGAAAGTCCAGCAGCTTAAAAATTTTTTAATCTTTAAACGGCTTGTTTGATATCGTCCAGCGTGAATTCATCGCAAGTTATTGGCAAGGTGGTTGTGGGTGTTTCATTATTAAAATCAGGTGTTACTGTTGGTGGTGGTCTGTTTAGCACCTCCATGAAGTGCTCAGCCCATCTCTTCATTTGTTCTTTTCCTGTTGGTATTGGATTCCCTAATTTATCTTTAACAGGTGTTTCCATATCAGTAGGCTCGTGACATAGTTGTTTTGTAATTTGATAAAGGCACCTACTATTACCAGTTCTTGCAGCATTTTCAGCTTCTACGGCCAGTTCATTGATTAAATGTCTTTTATCTCTTCGAGTTTTTGTCTTCACTTCTTTATTTAACAAGTTATAAGTTAGTTTGCAAGATTCAACTGCATTATGTGTACTTGCCGCTAGTAGTTTAAGTTTTCCTGTTTTCCTTTCTTGTATTTTATCCCAAGTATCTTCTTTCACCCATTTTTTCTTTTTATGTCCTAGGTATCCGGTGGTCGCTATAGCTGCTTCTGTCATTGCTGTTTTCAGTTGTTCCCATTTAGTATCGATTGTCTTGGTGGTGACATAATTGTCAATTTTGCCTAAAGCATCAAAATAGTTGTTCATTTTGACATTATATTCCTCTTTTACATCGTTTGATTGCAGTCTGTGTACATCTATTCTTCTATTTTTGTTCGGTTGGTATAACTTCTTCAGTTTAATTCTCAGTTTAGCTATGCAGAGGTTATGATCGCTTCCGATCTCTGCACCTCTGTATGCTCTGACGTCTTGAACTGATGAGCGAAATTTTGCGCTTATGCAGAAGTGATCTATCTGGTTCTTAGTTCTGCCATCAGGTGAATTCTATGTTATCTTGTGGATATTCTTATGTGGAAAGATGGTGTCCGCCACAACGAGGTTTGATATTTCACAAAGTTCTAGAAGTCTTTCACCATTTTGATTCATAAAGCCTATGCCATGAGTACCGAGATATCTTTGTACTCCATCGTTGTTGTCACCTACTTTGGCGTTAAAATCGCCCATGACTACTATTATGTCATGCTTGGGTATTGTGTTGTTGGTACTTAGAAGTGCTTCATAGAAGTCATCTTTTGTGGTATCAAGCGCGTCGTTAGTTGGTGCATAGCATTCTACAGTTGAGAGCTTGAAAATCCTTGTCTGAAAATAGCTAGGAAGCCAGTACACTAACCACTGCACTACCGCGGCACCAACAGATTGTAGTGTGTGAGTAAATGACCACCGAGCTAGGAAGCCAGTGTACTAACCACTACCCACTACCGCGGCACCAACAGATTGTAGTGTGTGAGTAAATGACCACCGAGCTAGGAATCCAGTACACTAACCACTACACTACCGCGGCACCAACAGATTGTAGTGTGTGAGTAAATGACCACCGAGCTAGGAAGCCAGTACACTAACCACTGCACTACCGTGGCACCAACAGATTGTAGTGTGTGAGTAAATGACAACCGAGCTAGGAAGCCAGTACACTAATCACTGCACTACAGCGGCACCAACAGATTGTAGTGTGTGAGTAAATGACCACCGCGCTAGGAAGCCAGTACACTAACCACTACACTACCGCGGCACCAACAGATTGTAGTGTGTGAGTAAATGACCACCGAGCTAGGAAGCCAGTGCACTAACCACTACACTACCGCGGCACCAACAGATAGTAGTGTGTGAGTAAATGACCAATCAGCTAGGAAGCCAGTGCACTAACCACTAAACTGCCACGGCACCAGCAGATTGTAGTGTGTGAGTAAATGACCACCGAGCTAGGAAGCCAGTACACTAACCACTACACTACCGCGGCACCAACAGATTGTAGTGTGTGAGTAAATGACCACCGAGCTAGGAAGCCAGTGTACTAACCACTACACTACCACGGCACCAACAGATTGTAGTGTGTGAATAAATGACCACCGAGCTAGAAACCCAGTGTACTAACCACTACACTACCGCGGCACCAACAGATTGTAGTGTGTGAGTTAATGACCACCGAGCTAGGAAGCCAGTACACTAACCACTGCACTACCGCGGCACCAACAGATTGTAGTGTGTGAGTAAATGACCACCGAGCTAGGAAGCCAGTATACTAACCACTGCGCTCCTTCGGCTCCAACAGATTTTAGTGTGTGAGTAAATGACCACCGAGCTAGGAAGCCAGTACACTAACCACTACACTACCACGGCACCAACATATTGTAGTGTGTGAGTAAATGACCGCCAAGCAAGGAAGCCAGTGTACTAACCACTACACTACCGCGGCACCAACAGATTGTAGTGTGTGAGTAAATGACATCCGAGCTAGGAAATAAGTACAATAACCACTACACTACCGCGGCACCAACAGATTGTAGTGTGTGAGTAAATGACCACCGAGCTAGGAAGCCAGTACACTAACCACTACACTACCACTGCTCCAACAGATTGTAGTGTGTGAGTAAATGACCACCGAGGTAGGAAGCCAGTGTACTAACAACTACACTACCACGGCTCCAACAGATTGTAGTGTGTGAGTAAATTACCACCTCTCGCATCGCCTGGAAGTAGTATTGTGTCTACAGGTCAAGGTCAATTAAGTATCTTACACGTGGTCAATGACAGAAGTGTCTATGGCGACAAGAACTGAAGGAGGTAAGTACACGCTCATTAAAGAAGCAAATTCCAGAAATCAACAAATGGCCGATATGATTAAAAAGTCAATGACAAATTATAAAAATTCCAGTTTGTAATTTTTGTAAATACTTATCTGCAATGTTTACTAAATTTCTACTTTAATTATTAAGGTGTACTGATATATTTTTATACATTGCAGTTGATTGATTTTGTGAAAATTCCAGTTACAGTTCTACATTGTTGTTCGTGTGTGGAATTCAAAATTATTAAATATTTTTAATCGGTTGGGATAATAAACGAAATGCGTTTGACACCAACTATTAATAGAGACACCCTTGGAGCATAAGATGGGTCTAGCGAGACGGTGACTTACATCATAGCTCTCTTTTACAGTTATCAGCTAGAATGTGCAGTTAACCACCTGGCTTGTCCTGTACCATTCCTACCACTAGTTCACCAGCTGGCTTCTCCAGTTATGGGGGCTGTATTTGTTTCTATAAAACTTACATCTTACCACACGAGTTAAAGTTTATAACAAGTAACTGATATTTCAGCTGAGATCATATTAATAGTGTAAGTCATCTACGAAGGAGTAGTTAACTATTGCGAATAAAATTTAACTAGTGTGGATGACAGTTAACTATTGCGGATAACAGTTAACTATTGTGGATGAAAGTTAACTATTGTGGATGAAAGTTAACTATTGCGGATAACAGTTAACTATTGCGGATAAAGGAAGGAACATCATGTATGAAAGAAGAAAGTATGACGTCACATTTTCCAACCCCCACCCCCTATCGTCACAAAATGTTGACTCCCCCCTCCCCCATGAAGTATATGGTCCTTAGGGAGTTGAAAGGTGATGATGGTATCGACTAGTGAAATAATTGATATTCGACTACGCTGTTTCTTTTCTGTTTAAACAAAAATATGGGGGGGGGGGGGGGGGAAGGAGAATTTGTGACGTCACATAAAGGGGGATGTTTTTGTTGTTATTGTTGTTTAACTAGGACGGCAGAGCTTCCCGCTCCTTAGCAGCCGATATCAAGTTGACGACTTGCATTTAAAAGATCGTCACATCTCGTACCAAGCTAGGAGGAAGAAGCAGATGACATACTGTGCATTCCTCGTCAAAAAGCGGGCTCTCCAAATATGCAGAGTTATATATTGAACTCTGGTTCTGGGCTCTCTCAAGGTATTGTCATGTCCTACACAATGTTTGTACTGGCTTCCTAGCTCGGTGGTCATTTACTCACACACTACAATCCGTTGGTGCCGCGGTAGTGCAGTGGTTAGTGTACTGGCATCCTAGCTATTTTCAGACAAAGTTTTTCAAGCTCTCAACTGTAGAATGCTATGCACCAACTAACGACGCTCTTGATACCACAAAAGATGACTTCTATGAAGCACTTCTAAGTACCAACAACACAATACCCAAGCATGACATAATAGTAGTCCTAGCTCGGTGGTCATTTACTCACACACTACAATCTGTTGGTGCCGCGGTAGTGTAGTGGTTAGTGTACTGGCTTCCTAGCTCGGTGGTCATTTACTCACACACTACAATCTGTTGGTGCCACGGTAGTGCAGTGGTTAGTGTACTAGCTTCCTAGATCGGTGGTCATTTACTCACACACTACAATCTGTTGGAGCCGTGGTAGTGTAGTGGTTAGTGCATTGGCTTCCAAGCTTAGATTTCTGTGACAGTTTAATACCTTAAGTAATGAAGATTTACGGGCATCAGCAGAGCGATTCCAAGGAAATTACAACAAATAAGTATCAACTGATCCGTATAATCAAGTTATTTTTCTCAAGCGTGTACATTCAGCAAACTTCAAACCGGATTGGCAACCTAATGAATTGCTCCAAGAACTACTTCAACTTTCACTTGGTGGTGTGTTTCCTGTGATAAGAGGTTTTGATCTTACTAATTATAGGCTATCCTGGACAAATAGATGTATCAGAGGATACCAGGATAGTGCCAGATAAGAGACTGGTTTTATAAGAAATACCCCCTTCTCTGAAAAGAGCAAGGGTGTATAGACAATCAAGGTGAGGTCAAGCTATGTAAGTTCCCAGAGTAAGGAATGATGATGATGAAATTCTCTGGGTCCCTATCGGCTACCGCTTGAGATCTCACCAAGTGTAGGATATCTGTGTGGTGTTATTTGGCAAGGTGCCTAGGGTAATATATTCTAACAATTTAAAATGTCAAACAGAACTTTAACTTTAATGCAAAGTAAGTAAACAAGACTGTCTGACAAAATATTTACAATTTAATGGTACTGAACCTCAATCTTTTTGGGTCAGTACTTTTCTTTTAAAAATCAAGAACTTTATATTTACAAGAAAAAATAAATAACTTGGAATCTCTGTTCCATTATTATAACTTGGTCACAATTAAATCTGCACACCCACAGTTCCAGTTAAATTTAATTCTACTGCTGTTGGTTCTACACTACAGGGTCTGCTATTGTCATCATTCTAAATGGTAAGTTTTTTTTTTCGGTGGGAGAGCTTTGGATGAGTCGTCATTAGCCGTACTAACGGACTTATCTTTATTATTGTTCTGCTGCTGTTCTGATGATAATAGTCAGGAGCACCAACATGTGACTCCTGGCTGAAGAAAAGGGGTTTAGCTCCATTTGTATTCAGAGAGCTCAACTCCCACACGTTCTTCTTCTTAGTTTACTGCAACAAAGAGGTACTTCGTAATACAACCTGGAATAAGAAGGACGATCCATCCTATGTAGAGCCTGCCTCTATCAATGTCACACCTAATCAATACTAAAACTTACCAAACTCAGACATTTGTGCTAACAAGTCGCACCAGACCTTAAATTCCGTTGTCTACAATCAGTTTCGTGTAATCACTCTTCGTCAGTGTTGATTCAAAGCCAATGTTCCTCATACATTGTTTGTCTTCCATACAATAATCATGGCGTGTACAATGTATCTTGTGACCTGTTGATTACTTCATTCTAACATTCCCTACATGTTTTCATATGATATTTGAACAATGTGTCACTCCAGAAGCCAATACCAATTTATTAATACTACACTTACAGTCGCAAATTTGTAAGGCCAATTTGCAAACATTTTACACATTTTTCACTCCAAATAAGCCTGCTATAGACACATTCCTACTTAGGTCGTTGTGACACAACACATCTCCCAGCGGCAGTATAAAAAAAATATGGCACAAACACAGCCTGTTACTTAGGTTAATAAAATAGGCAAACACAATTATCTGTCTTACTATCAAGTAAAGAAAATTCACACACACAAGCTGATAGACAGTAAAGGGCTCTAGCACTGAGCTCGCAGTACAGACAGCAAAGGCTTGTCCTTCTGTCTCTTTCAGTATATGTCAGCTCGGCATGGAAGCTTATGGTTTAATGGCGGAACTTACAAGAAGTTGTTAATTTTTATCAAACCACCCCCAACCAATCAGATGACGAGTCAAAAAAGTTAACTATTTGAGACTTGAAAATATTATGGTTTCTAAGCGTGTTTATCTAATCTGACCAAAACTGAATATTTTATTTTAAAGTTATTTGTGATCCGATTTCAATTATCAAAAGTGATAATTGAACGGCCAATAAATCTCTGTCGTTCTATATACTTTTCCTTTAATTATTCTTCTGCATTTTCATCTGGGTAATTTTTAAATAATTAAATGTGACCTTACCTTGATATGAAAATATCACTAAATTAAATTTTTCTAAGTTAATATAATTTTACAATGAGGGAACCTTTATGTTTATGTGTTAAGCAATATCAGCGCTCTAATTCAAGTGTGACCGCTTGGCATACACTACAATTAATACGTGTTAAAAACTACATATAATGAGAATAACAACGTTAAAAGCAGTTAAGACATTTGTGCACAAAATACAGTGTCATGACAAGTTCACGGCTTCGGGAAAGCTGTCCCAGACCAACAAAATAGTATGTGCCTGTTTAGTGAATGGAACAATTTGAGAGAAGTTGCAAGTCATGGTTTTTTTCGTTGCTTAAGTCGAAATAACAGAATGTCGTGTGCAAAAAAGTCGAAAAGCTGAGAAGAGCGTGTGCAAATGTTGATGTTTTATGCCGAGTGAAAAATAAAGCATCGTGTGAAAATTGGCGGGAAAAAAGCGTGGGCTGTATATAAAGAAGAGACGTGGGCAATTGACAGGATCCAGGGCTTCTACAGATTTTAGGAGTCGATAGGCGAGAGAATTTTTACAGAACTTCGTCTTTGAGATTATCAAGACAAGTTGTTTTTTTTTTACTTGACAAGTTTGTCAAGTTAGACCAGTATATTTTAAGTAGACAAGTTTGTGTTTTACTCTATTAGATAGATTATTCCTGTGGATTTCCATTTTCATTTTGTTTTGGATATTCACTACTTTGGGTAAGAAAGAAATAAGTGCTTCATTATTGTGTCAATAACATTGCTGTTCCAATCACGTTAATAAACTATATTTTATTTTTTCTACATTGCTGAGTTTTCGTTGGAATATTACAGTTGGATACTTTGACATAACCACTATACAAGACATTGCTTTTCACTAACCATAAAAAAGGGTACGAACGAACTCTGGGAAGGAAGAATAAAACAAGGTCAAGAATTTCCAACTTGGGCGGACAGATCTGTAACGACTTGAACCAAGAAACGTACAAGAGTTAGCGCTCTTCAAAATATTTACCTGCGGTCAACCATTAACTGAAACTGACCCGGTCAGCTGACAGACACACACACATTCTTTCATTGATGCCGTAAACACAGCTACGGCTACACAATACTATTTGATGCCGCGACCTGCGCCCAAATAGCTGCACTGCCACATTTAACTCTATTTGGCGCCGTGACCACCCCTTTTTTGTTTGTGAAAGCATACTCATTCTGGCAAGCGAACTGCCACATTTTTTTAGTGAAAGCAGACAGGCCTAATCACTATTAATCACTATCATGGATCCACAAGCGTTGCAACAGCAGCTTGAACAGCAACAATTACTGCTACAACAGCGCCAGCAACAACACTTAATAAATATACAGCAACAGCAATATGATTTTAAACCATACAAACCTAAATGGGAAAGAGACACTGTCCAAACACGAGCAGATTGGAGGAGTAGTTTACATAGAAGACATCAACGGATAGCTGTAAGAAATTTTGTTAGCCAAATCAAGAAAGGAATGACACTGCACATAACTAACATCAACAGTGGGAAGTGTCAGTTAACAACCGAGAATGGTTGAATAATGAATGTACAGTCGGTATTTCCTATGCACAACCTTCTCCAACCACAACGCAGATATATGGGAGAAGATCGAACACACAACTTTTACATCCTACATGAACAAATGAAAGACCCGGAAGTTGTTACACTAATGAACCAAATTACAGAAACACCAGCAACAGTCAAGGATAGCAACACAACTTTACAGGCAGAACAAGCACAAAAGCACTGTACTTCAAATCAACCGGCCCCGGTACTACCTGTCACCACTCCCATTCGCCTACCAGTAGCGAAGACAACGTTCTTCCTAAAATACAACAGGAACTAGCCCCACAACAGCAGACTGTGCGGGATACCAGCGCCCATCTGCCTACACAATTATCTTCTGATGCAGAGTTATCATCTGCCTCATCAACTAAGCGAAATGCTTCCGTTCACACTTCCACACAAGATGAGTCAGAGTCACAGTTTATACGCCTTCCACAACAGCATATTCGTAAAAAGCTGTACACAAAACGTCGAGCTAAACCAAAGAACATCGCACAGCACAGTGCATCAACTTCGCAACACCCTACCTGTAACACTACATCAACCGTCACTGCTGTAGACACTGACAAGAAACACGATAGACGATTGTCTACGACAGACTCTCTGTACAAGAAACGTTCATCTAAGCGACAGAACATCGCACAGCTCAGTGCATCAACTTCGCCACACCCTACCTGTTACAATACATCAACCGTCACTGCTGTAGACACTGAGAAGAAACTCGATAGAAGATTGTCTACGACAGATGCTCTGTACAGGACACGTTCAACTAAGCGACACAACATCGCACAGCACAGTGCATCAACATCGCAACACCCTACCTGTAAAATTTCAGCAACCGACACTGCTGTAGACACTGAGAAGAAAATTAGTGTCAAGAAGATAAAGAAGGCAATAAAATGTACCCTAAGAGGAGTCGATCTTAACACCGTGACAGCAAGGCAGGCGCGGAAAGTGCTAGAAGTAAAGTTTGACATAGACTTTCAAAAAGGAAACAAGAAGTGCGCGAACTTTTGATCTGCTGTCTAGAAGAGACGCTATATTAGAGATGACCTTAGAGATAGCCAGGTTGCTCTAGCTAGGTCTATTCTCAATGGGTTCATTCTTGTCCGAGTACGATAGCAGATTTGTCCAGGAGAGACAATGCTATATTTTAGAGATAATCCAGTTTGCTCTGGCTGGGTTACCCTAAAAGGTTTCATTTTCCTTGTCCGAGTACGATAGCAGATTTGTTAAGGAGAGACAATGCTATATTTTAGTGTTACTCCAGTTTGCTCTGGCTGGGTTACCCTAAATGGTCTCATTTTCCTTGTCCGAGTACGATAGAATTGTCTAGACGAGACAAAATATTTTAGAGTTGGCCGGCGAGCTCTGCTGGCTGCTGTGAAATGTTTTTTTTGATGATGCCAGCCACCTTCTGTGTCGTCCAGTTGATGCTATCAGCGGCAGTCATAACCGCCAGTGAAGAGAAAAATCTGCAGAGGCGCAACTCTATTCAACATGCACAGTTACAGTATTAAAACCATTTTATTTTGTATTAGAAGATTTAAATTACATTTTGTTTGCACTTGGAAATATATGTATTGTTGTACATTATACCAGTACTTAACCAAACACATGCATGTACTATTTGCAACTAAGGAAGAATCTCAAGGGTTAAAGAAGACATTGTTTGATCGTAAGACAAGCACATCAACCAAAACGGGCAATTTTGCCGTTTGTAGGCAATGCGCTACAGTTTTGTTGGCACTGCACCCGACCGCAAACTATGACAGTTTATGTCATAATATTAAGACTTTGGCGGAAAACCAAAACATTATTACACATGTGATTAGCCGGAGCATCACAAATGGTGAACGATACTCAGAGCAGTTTTTCTCAATTAACATATTTTTTACTTGTCTAACAGACATATGCTATGGATCGATTTTATGATTACTTATTATGCATTGTTTGAATTTCATTTATATCGCATAAATAACTATATACCATATATCGTGTCTTTTTAACAAATTAATGTGTTGAGACACACAGATGTTGTACTCGTCCAGTACAAATTATTTAAGCTCTAATGCGTATATAAAATGTTGACTCACACCTCTACTCCCTTTTCCCTACGCGCAAACTGTCCACACGTTACCTTAACACCACCTCGCCGTTTTTCGCTATGTCAAATCTAATCTTCGTTTTTCACCACCTTTATCTTCCCCCCGTGTCGATTTCCCCATGGGAGTTCTTCTTCTATTTTTTCTTTACCTTTCTCCCACGCCTCGCGTTCATTCATCCATCCAACACCGGAACTACTTTCTCTACTCCCCCCAGCTATTTCATTGTACTATAAACCCCCACCACCCCTCCCTCTCCTTCAGTTGACGCCACACTGTGCCGTCAATGAGAGTTCAAACATCCAGTGTGACCTTTCATCGCTCCCGTTCACATTAGCGAAAGTCATGGTCACAGGTAAACAGCTATGGTCAGTTACCATTTAGATGTAAATAATAAGATAGGATTCCCTTATTGTCCTGAGTGTTGATTAACACTCGAGTTTTGTTTGGCATGATCAAACCTTATATGTGTTGACTTTAAATAAAAAGTTCAATAAGTTTAACATTAATTATGTATATTTACTATCATAACTCCATGTTTTTATGTATTATTATTAGCGTGTTAAGTAAAGATTATATAAGTATTGTATTAATACATGAACAATTTACATTGCGTATTGCACACTGCTATCCATATCCCATAGTTTAATGACATAGTGAATAAACACCTTGTATGTCTCCCCCGTTTTACGCAATATAATTCTACTGTGTCCCTCGTTTTACGAAATAATATTTTTTCCCCCTGTTTTCGGCTCACATGTATACTGAGATCTTGTAATACATTTTTAAGTTAGCTTACAGGTATACTGAGATCTTGAAAAATTTTTTATATTTTTTTTTTGGCTCACATGTATACTGACATCTTGAAATTTTTTTTTAAATTTTTTTTGGCTCACATGTAAACTGAGACATTCTAGTTTTTTTTCATTTTGGCTCATAAATATATGCCCCCAGTCAATGACTTAACCAGTAACATAAATTTTTCTCAACAATGGTCCATTGCCAATTGCTTCATAAATATATGCCCCCATTTCATATTTTGCCCCAGTACGTATGTTAGGGACTTGATATTTTTAGTTGATAGGACGAAAATGTCTCCACATGGGATACATTTTTGTGGCCCCGGGACTTGTGTGACCGCTTGGCATACACTACAATTAATACGTGTTAAAAACTACATATAATGAGAATAACAACGTTAAA
Source organism: Oreohelix idahoensis (assembly GCA_024509875.1). Classification (NCBI taxonomy): domain Eukaryota; kingdom Metazoa; phylum Mollusca; class Gastropoda; order Stylommatophora; family Oreohelicidae; genus Oreohelix; species Oreohelix idahoensis. The sequence continues at coordinate 14,014 of JAMPIV010004042.1, forward strand.
AGCAGTTAAGACATTTGTGCACAAAATACAGTGTCATGACAAGTTTACGGCTCCGGGAAAGCTGTCCCAGAACAACAAAATAATAAGGACCTGTTTATTGAATGGAAAAATTTGAGAGAAGTTGCAAGTCATGGTTTTTTTTCCGTTGATAAAGTCAAAATAACAGAATGTCGTGTGCAAAAAAAAGTCGAAAAGCTGAGAAGAGCGTGTGCAAATGTTGATGTTTGGTGCCGAGTGAAAAATAAAGCATCGTGTGAAAATTGGCGGGAAAAAAGAGTGGGCTGTATATAAAGAAGAGACGTGGGCGATTGACAGGATCCAGGGCTTCTACAGATTTTAGGAGTCGTTAGGCGAGAGAATTTTTACAGAACTTCGTCTTTGAGATTATCAAGACAAGTTGTTTTTTTTTTTACTTGACAAGTTTGTCAAGTTAGACCAGTATATTTTAAGTAGACAAGTTTGTGTTTTACTCTATTAGATAGATTATTCCTGTGGATTTCCATTTTCATTTTGTTTTGGATATTCACTACTTTGGGTAAGAAAGAAATAAGTGCTTCATTATTGTGTCAATAACATTGCTGTTCCAATCACGATAATAAACTATATTTTATTTTTTCTACATTGCTGAGTTTTCGTTGGAATATTACAGTTGGAAACTTTGACATAACCACTATACAAGACATTGCTTTTCACTAACCATAAAAAAGGGTACGAACGAACTCTGGGAAGGAAGAATAAAACAAGGTCAAGAATTACCACCTCAGGCGGACAGACCTGTAACGACTTGAACCAAGAAATGTACAAGAGTTAGCGCTCTTCAAAATATTTACCTGCGGTCAACCATTAAATTAAACTGACCCTGTCAGCCGACAGACACACACACATTCTTTCATTGATGCCGTAAACACAGCTACGGCTACACAATACTATTTGATGCCGCGACCTGCGCTCAAATAGCTGCACGGTCACACAAGATATCCCTTTCATTTTAATTATCTTTAGTTATTAAGAAATAAATTATCTAAGTTCAGTCAAAAACACAAAATAGGTATTATTTCCACGTCAACCAAACTTTTCTTGCCCCTACAAAAAAGAGGAAACGATTTGATTGGTTGTTAATTTTGTACTATGCTCTTCGATAAATATTGGGGGTGGGTGTGGGGGGGGGGGGGGAACTTTTAACTTATTTCTTAGAAAAATTCAAATTCTCTAGTTAAATTGTTTCGCGGTAAATTTGACTGGGCCCTCAGACAAATTTCAAATACTGCAGTTATTTATAGATTTAAAAATACGATAGCTAGGTGGTTTTGAGCGGGGAATTTGAGCGTGTTGTCACACAGATTCACTTCACTACATTTCCAAATATCACAATTGCATTGAGAATATTTCTCAGTCTACCTGTTTCAGTGGCTTCAACGCTCGTATAATGTGCTGAAACAGATAAATAAAACTACTGCTGTTCAACTATGGGACAAGCTCGTTTGAATGGCCTTGCTACTCTAAACATCAACCAAGACATTGAAAGGCAACTACACTTTTCAACGATAATTAATTCGTTTGCACATAAAAAAAAACAAAAAACAAAAAAAAAAAAAAAACTGCCATCACTAGTGTCAATACATTGTCGAGAAATGGCGGCCTGCGCACCCGGATTACCCCCAGAGCTTCGCCACCGTGAGTTTCTCTCCTGGAAGGTTCTACCAAGCTGGACAGGTTTGCGCCGGCAGGGGTCAGACTAAAGCAGACACCCTGCTCCTCCAGGTTGGCGGTTTTAGCATAGGGCTGACACCCCTGTGTAAAAAAAAAATGAAGTTATGGAAAGGACAACAAATGAACAAACTTTGCTGCGGGATGGACATCCGGAGTCTGAGGCTCGTATGAATGTCATTGGTGAAAGCCGAAAGGAAGCCACTGACACGAAAACGGAAGTCCTGACCGCAGAACGTGAAACAAGAATAGGATTTTGGAATGTTAGAACAATGAACGAGACGGGTAAGCTAAAACAGGTCACGGGAGAAATGAGAAACTATAGGTTACACATTCTAGGGATAAGCGAGAGCAGATGGACAGGAGCAGGAAAAGTTAAAACGGCAACAGGAGAAACAGTACTTTACTCTGAAAGAGAGGATGGACCGCACAATGAAGGTGTAGCCATTATTCTACATAAAGGAATAGAAACGACATTACTGGAATAAAAACCCTTCATTAACAGACTGATAAGATTAAGATTGAGAGAGAGATTCACCAATACTACAATAATACAATGCTACGCAACAACGAATGAAGCGATGAAGAGGTCAAGGATGAATTATATCAACAACTGCAGAAAGAAATGGAAGACATGCCTAGATATGATCTTATCATAGTAATGGGAGACCTCAATGCGAAAGCTGGAACACACTATACATATAATGAAAGAGTAATGGGTAAATGCAGCAGCGGAACAGCAAACGAAAATGGGGATAAATTAATAAGTTTCTGTATCATTAACAACTTGGTCATTGGAGGAACACTTTTCCCACACAAAGAAATTCACAAATTAACATGGGAATCACCAAATGGTCGGGACAGAAACCAGATAGACCACATCATGATTAACGGTAGATGGAGACATGCATTACAAGATGTGAAGGTAAGAAAAGGTGCAGATGTGAGAAGTGTTCACCATTTAGTAGTAGCAAAACTGAAAGTGAAACTAAGAAGGGCTGGATCAACTGTAACTACACAGAAAAGGTTTGACATCAGCAAATTGAAGGACCCCCTTACCAGAAAAGCTTTTGCAGCTGACATAAAGAAACGATATCAATTTGCCAAAAGTCAGGAAAAGACATTGACTGATGATATAGACCAGAAATTCAACACCATTTCAACAATAAATAAGAAAAGCAGCAAATCATGCTTGGGATTACAGGAAAGGAAGAAGCAAGACTGGATAACACCACAATGATGAGAAAGGAAATGAAAAGAAATAAAACAGAAGCGAAGTCCCACAGGTTAAAGCAACTATATAGCTAACAGCAAAGTCAGCTGGACAAGGAAGTTAAACGCCAATCCCGAGCCAACAAAAAGAATTTCCTAGACAATCTTGCAAGACAGGCAGAAGAGGAAGCACTGAGAAATGAACAAAGCACAGTATACAAAATTACTAAATTCATCAGCAGAAAACGAGGTGCAAACAATATTACATTAGTAAGAGATAAGCAAGGAAATCTCATCACGACAGCAGATGGACAGGAAACAAGATGGGCAGAGCATTTCAGAGAAACTCTGAAAAAGGAACCACCATAGATAGTTAAGACAGACCCTGAGCTAGCAGCAGAACTATTAGAACCACTATTTGCACAAGTCTGGAAAACAGGGACAACACCAACAGAGTGGAACAAAGGAATAATAGTCAAAGTGCCCAAGAAGGGAGATAGTGCAGACTGCAATAATTGGAGAGGAATCACTCTTTTCTCAGTTTCCAGCACAATACTAGGCAGGATAATTATACAGAGAATTTCAAAAGCAGTAGACCACAAACTGAGGAAAGAACAAGCAGGATTTAGAAAGAACAGAAGATGTGTAGATCATATATTTACCCTCAGGAACATTATAGAGCAGGCTCAGAACGGCAAAGACAGCTGAACATTAATTTCGTTGATTTTGAAAAGGCTTTTGACAGTATACATAGGGACAGTTTATGAAAAATACTGAGGGCTTATGAAATTCCATGCTGCATAGTGTCAATCATAAAAAGCCTCTATGCCAACGTTACGTGTAGTGTTGAGCAGAGCAACCTAACCTTTGAGGTGAAGACAGGAGTACGACAGGGATGCCCCTTATCAACCACTCTATTTTTAACAGTCATAGACTGGGTGATGCGCCAGACAACAGAGGGCAGTCCAAGAGGAATAAGATGGACTACATTTTCTACACTGGAAGATCTGGAATATGCAGATGACACTGCATTGCTAACACATTCACATCAACACATCCAGGAAAAAAACTGATAGACTTAATAAGTATAGCCAGCAGGTGGGCTTGAACATCAATTTAAAGAAGTCAGAGGTTATGACGCTCAATGTGCGCAACCCTGAGCCCATATCAGTAAGGAATCAGCAACTGGTACAGACAGACACCTTCACATACCTAGGATGCATAGTAACACCAGACGGCGGGGCAAGCAAAGACATCAACAACAGAATGAACAAAGCAAGAACAGCCTTTTTAGCCTAAACAACTTCTGAAAGTCCTCTCAATACAGCACAAGCACAAAATTAACATTATATCAGAGCTGTGTGCTTCCTGTGCTTCTCTATGGTGCTGAAAGCTGGAGAGTTACAGAGAAGGAAACGTCGAAATTGTCCTCTTTTCGCACAACATGCCTAAGAAAAATTCACCCAATCTTTTGGCCGAATACCATCACTAACCAAGATCTGCTTACTCGGAGAAGGCAAGAGGACATGCACACCATCATAGCTGGCAGACGCTGGAGCTGGGTTGGCCATGTCCCCAGAAGAGACCCCGATGCCATCACAAGAACAGCTATGCTATGGACCCCTGAAGGAAAACGAAAGAGAGGCCGACCAAAAACCACTTGGCGGAGGACTGTGGAGGCTGAGATGCAAAGAATGAACCAGAGTTGGGGCACTGTACGAAGGATGGCCACCGACCGAGTAAAGTGGAATCAATTTGTTGTTGCCCTACAAGACGCCACTAGGCGTGATGGCCACTAACTGCTTTGACGGTCGGCGGCTAAGGATCAAAGAAAAAGAAGAAGAGTTACATAGTAGAGGTCACCATCCTGACAGGTTTTGTTAGCGGGGAGAAGTCCGCTTACCGAGAAACCAGATGATTCATTCCGATTTGCCTTTCAATTTTAAGAGATTCTAATTCCATTTAGAAGTATGTTCTTCAATGACCATTAATAAAACATGTGAGAAATCATGACGTGAGATATGACACACATCTAAGAAAACATGTTGATAGCATTATGAGGCAGTTCCTGTGCTGGAATCACCGTGTAAGAAAAGTAGACGAAGATGTTATCACGTGTAAGAAAAATGTAAACAGACGTTAACGAGATAAAGATGACGATACAAGATCATGAACCGGTGACATAGGACAGAAGGAGTTAATGTGATGTTTGATGAGGACATTCACTGCAATATAGAAAATTATGATGATAAAAGCTTTATTTCATTTTATCTAAATATTTTCTTAACAAGTTATGTCACCTAGTACAACCTGCACCACAAGTCTTATATATACATTATAAGGTGGTTCTAGTTCTGTCCCCTAGTACAACCTGCTCACACAAGTCTTATATATACACTTTAAGGTAGTCCTAGAACTGTCCCTGAGCACGATCTGCTACACAAGTCTTATGTATGCATTATAAGGTAGTCCGAGTGCTGTCCCCTAGCACAAAAGTCTTATGGATATGTTGCCGTTGACAAGTGTTGTGATCTATTATACTGCTATACTTCTAGTTGATTGATCATACAACGGGGTTCGTATCTCTACCCTTCAGCATGTCTAACTCTAGTATCACATGATTTCCAAACAAGACGTGTTCACTCAACATAGACGGATGTAAAACGCTAACAGCAGGCTTCTCAAAATTGTATATGATGAACTTTATTTACAGGGAAAGAAAACAGGACGATTTAGCAAAACTTCATAATAATCCAGCCTTCCAATACACTGGCTGGCTATTTGGTAACATTCAAAATATCTGGTGCCTCACACTCTTTCACTTTTATACTCTTGAGGTGGTTTGGTTCCATGTTGAGAACCACTGCGCTTATTTCTTCACTACTGTTTTTCTTCGTTCATTTCTTTCATCATCTCTTCTAACACTGTTACTGCATGTACTGTCGCCTTGGTTTAGCAATATGAAACTGGCCTGATCGTCAGGGATGGAAAGGTTTACCAAAGTTCTATTTCTACGTGTACTACTGTTCTGTCTATCACTTGTCTACTTTTATTCTACACTTCATCTACAGGTTAAATTTCTCACGTATTTGTTGTTCAGAAAAACTCACAGTCCTCCAAAATATCGAAGTAACTGACTTCTCGTTTCTTACGAAAATATTTGTCACGCACAAGAGAAGTATGAGAGCAATTACAGGTGGTACATACTTAATCTGCAACCACAGACGAGCAACCAAACAAGGCTGGTCTTACCAAAACCAGAGTTCTTACTCTCTTTAGACAATGCTCACTCTATCACATCTGAGAACCAACTGATTTAATCGAAACTTCTGCTTTGCAACGACAACTTTTTCAGTTCTATATAGAACTCAATTTTTCCCTGCAGGCAAACAGTTAATTCACTTCACGAAGAACATCACCTTACTCAGTGACTTTCTATCTATATTGACAATAACACGAACTTAATGCTCTAAAGGGATGAAACTCTTGTCTCTATTAGATACCCACCTGTCGTAATTTGAATCTGTATAAACAACACGATCATATTTTCCGCGCTCAATCTAGGATAAAAGGTCCAAATGAAATGGCCAATCAGAACGCTCCTTCTCTAGAGTCTATAAAGATACATTTTATATTAAGCAGAGGGGGCCTATTCTATGTTTTTAGTGGGAAGGTGTTATTTTATTTCTTAAAGAATAGCGAGAAATAAAAATAAATACATAGCTATTAATACACCTGATATATCACTTAATAAATAGGTACCAAGCCGATCTCATAAAAGTAAGTTATTTAAAGAGAAAAATTAATTTTAGTGATATTGTCATATCAGGGTGGTACCCGATTTAATTACTAAAAAATTACCTAGATTGGAATGCAAGGAAATAGCTAACGAATATCCATATAGTACGATCGAGAGCAAATTGGCCGTTTGATTATCACTTTTAATAATTAAAATCGGTCCAATAACTGTAATATAAAATATTAAAAATTAGTCACATTGTACGGGCAGGCTGGAAATCCCTTAGAGTAAGATTCTTAAAATATTTTTTGACCTTGCTCCGATTGGTCGGTTGTAGCTCTATATATAGAAACGGGGACTTAGAAAGCCTCCACTATTATTTGAAAAAAATACCGAGCTAAAAGAATCTAGCGGACTGTGCATATCAAGTCTTTTGTCGTTCTGACCTGTTAGCAGAACTAGATTCCCATTGAGGCCAGTCTCAGCTTGAGTATTATTGCCTGAGGGTAAGAAAGATATATATATTTGTATATTTTGTTAATTATTAACCTGTGTATACCCGATTATGTGTGCAGTGCTGTGTAGAAAAGTGAAACTACAGGACTAATGTTTGCTGCCATACTGACCCAATTGTGAACGTGTGTAGTTTTAAAGACGACAGGCCCGAAATGAAAAATGTGTATAATATTTGCAAAATAAGGCATAATTACGACAGTAAGTTTTAATAGGGGATTTGAATGAGTATTTTCTTCTGGAGTTACACAGTGTTCACGCATATGAGATAGGTGTACAGGAATTGTTGACATGAAGTAACTAAGTAGTCACTTACCATTGTGTACTTAACCAAATCATCGTACGGAAGCCAATCATGGGCTAAGGACTCTATCATAGAATAAGTACAGAAAAAGAATAATTACATGGAACTGGCTGTAGGAAAAGAACTTATATGTCCAGGGCAACCTGTTAGCACAAATAATTGAAAGAGGGTAAGATGTGGTGTTGTATGTGTGTGTGTGGGTTGAAGCAGATACCTACATGGAATGTGGTTATCCTTTATTCCAGGTTCTATCTCAGTATCATGAAGTAATCACCTGCCATTGTTGAGGAAGTCTGTTGGTGACAAAATCTCTACATATATTAAGAGCTAGACCCAGCATTTCTCATCCAGGAGCTGCAAGTCGTGTGGTCCTGACTTGTTGAATGAAGATCAGCAGCATATACAAAGATAAGTGAACCATACGGTTCACAGAACAGCTACTCCAGATACTCACCACAGTTACAAACTTTACAACTACTACTACTCTTAAATGATGAAGACAAGGACACACACACACACACATATACATATATATATACATATATATATATATATATATATATATGTATATATATATGTATATATATATATATATATATATATATATATATATATATATATATATATAATAGTGAATCCAAAAAGTCAGAGACAGTGAATAAAATATTAAGATAGACAGAGAATGAAATTGGTAGGACTTTAATCAAATGTATTCATGATGGAAGAGTCTTTCCAGTTTATTTATTTTGATTTGTAAATACTATTACAGTTCTTTTGAGTATTCCTGACCTGAAAAGATATTGAGGTTCAGGAAAAAAAAATTGTAAATAAATTTCATTCAGACTTGCTTGATAATTTTATTAAAGTTTAAGTTCTGTATTGGAATTTACTACCTATTATAATTTAAATTACCCCTAGAAAATTAGCCAAATAAAACAAAACAGTTAATCATTAATCTTTGTGGGATCAGGAGAGGTAGCAGTTAGGGACTCAGAGTACATCATCACCATCTTCTCTGGGAACTTACATAGCTTGACCCCACTTTGATGTCTATTCACCCTTGCTCTTTTCAGAGAAGGGGGTATTGCTTATAAGACCAGTCTCTTATCTGGCACTATCCTGGTATCATCTGATACATCTATTTGTCCAGGATACCTTTTAAGTCATAACATCCAAACCTCTCGCTACACCATCTAAGTTTCTCTGCATTACTTCCCCTTGATTAGAAACTGATTCGATTACCTTTCTTTTCCCAAAACATCAGAGTCATCCCGTTTACATACACATTACAAGGTAGTCCTTGTTCTGAAACCACCCGTTTTCAGATATGGAAGGACAACTAAAACTCCATTAAGAAAAAAATTTAAAAAAAAACACACACACTCACACACACTTACACATAAAAATGGGTCAACATATAAACACGTTAAACAAATAACCCAGGACTGGAAGGCTGAGCATACATTGATTGATGAAGGTTTGTACCTCACAGAAACTGAACGAAATAAATGTGTAATGTAGAAGCGACTTATAAAAAATAATTTGGTTCGGGGCTCAGATAGAAGTCGCTAGAAGATATGTAGTTGAATATACATGTACTAGAAGTTAACGATATGTAGTTGTATAGACATGTACTAGAAGTTAAAGATACGTAGTTGTATAGACATGTACTAGAAGTTAAAGATACGTAGTTGTATAGACATGTACTAGAAGTTAAAGATATGTAGTTGTATAGACATGTACTAGAAGTTAAAGATACGTAGTTGTATAGACATGTACTTCCCATTCCTTTGGCTCTAACAAACAAATGTAAAAATAGCCCAGGGGCAGATTTATCCGTAAGGGAGTAAAGTGTTAAAGACTTAACAATACTGGCTCTAGTGGGAGTGACGAATTCCCTTCCTCATTGCTTAACTCAAAAGCAGAGCCTGGTAGATATTTACAGCTGGAGAGACTGGAGCGTGACGCTGCTAGGTTTCCAGCCCAGAACCCGGTAACTTTTCACGGAATGCCTCCCCTTAGCTCTGCAGTAGTGGTCCACCAGTGACCAACACTCAAGTATCTAATATGGGTCTTCAAATGTGTCTACATTCGAGCAAGATTACTCTTGGCAGAGTTGTAGATAGAAGGATAATGGTGCTTCTATCTCAAGGGAATAAAAAGATATGTAACAAATTTAATAATCAATTAGCCTTTAACAAATGTAAATACATATGGATGATAGTGACATTAGGAGGTTTTCAAAATGTCTTCATGGAGACTTAATTGGGGACTTATGATTATTGTCCGTTGCTTTCGCCTGTACCAAAAAAACTTAACTTGTTGAGTACTGCACTGATTGGTTGTCAAGTCTTTTCTGATGATGACTCTTCTCTAGAGGCGTCTAGATGAAATTCATTCCTAATGTCAAGGTGGGTGTCTTCACAACGTGTCCAGTCCACTGTAGGTAGTTGGTGTCGAACCCAGCTCGTGAATCACAAGATGGTAGCGAAAACTCTTCCCCCAAACTGGTCTCTTGTACTGAAAACAGTCTTGTAGATCCGAACCACGAACTTTAGACAAAATAAAAAGAACAAATGCCTCTGCTAATTACACTGTAGTTGGAAGATTATCAGGCGCAGTGTCTCGGTGTCCATCCACATATGTTATCCTCTCTAAATAATTAGACTGTTTGAGTTACTCATGAATATGATTAAAAATCACCTTATTCTTCTAGTCACTTAAATGGAAAAATTATGTGCTTGGACATCGCGAGTGCAATGATTTAGACTCAACTGACATTATAAAAGTAAATTTTTCTCACAAAAGGGTACTATACACTTTATGTATATGGGATGTAATAATCACTTATCACCGCTCCCTTCGGCGTCTGAGCTGCTTCTGCTTTCGCTTTCCTGGGCAAACTGACATAAAGCAATCACCAGTGTTTACTATAGTGGTTTATGAACATATTATTTTCATATGTTGAGGTTGTCAGCCTCCTCTTCTTTGTATCACCTCTTAGCAAGTACAGACATGTCAAATTAATATTTTAAAATAAATGTTTACACTTACCCCACATTATCTTTTTTGGAAACACAATCTCCTGGCACATGTGTATAGACACATCAACTTTGATGCGATGCTTCGAACACTGGTCTGGGTAATTTTATTATTCCTCTTATGAATTGTGCTTCTGATTCCTTAAGTATCCAGTCTTTGTATCTTAAAATGCATGTTCTCTTTTAAGTTACAAAAAGACGCCCAAATACTTCGATCTTTCACTTATAATTTTGGAATTCTTTGTCCGATTTTTCTCTCTGGCTCCGGGGAGTTGTTACTTGACGTTCTAGAAAGTGCCTATCCGAAATTGTTAGATTACATCTCTCATTGTCCGATCAGAGTCTCATATGGTATTTCCGACAAACTTGCAAATGAGAACTAATGTTTATTCCGGCTCTCAATTTAAACCAATCTAATCTCTTTAGACCCATATTGGTGGGATTCTTCTTCTTTGATCCTTAGCCGCCGACCGTCAAAGCAGTCAGTGGCCATCACGCCTAGTGACGTCTTGTAGGGCAACAACAAATTGATTCCACTTTGCTCGGTCGGTGGTTATCCTTCGTACAGTGCCCCAACTCTGGTTCATTCTTTGCATCTCAGCCTCCACAGTCCTACGCCAGGTTGTTTTTGGTCGGCCTCTCTTTCGTTTTCTTTCAGGGGTCCAAATCATAGCTGTTCTTGTGATGGCATCGAGGTCTCTTCTGAAGACATGGCCAACCCAGCTCCAGCGTCTGCCAGCTATGATGGTGTGCATGTCCTCTTGCTTGCTACGAGCAAGCAGATCTTGGTTAGTGATGGTATTCGGTCAAAAGATTCGGTGAATTTTTCTTAGGCATGTTGTGTGAAAATAGGACAGTGTAGAGCCCTTTTCGTAGACCTCTGCACTCCTTTTCAGATGAAGGTAGTCTCATATTATTAATATGTTGTCCTACCAGTAATAAACTTTACACACCGACTTACATGATAGTAAGTCTTATTGGTGAGTTTGATTGCATTAGCGCACGGTTGTGCACTAAGGCGTATAGGGGGTTATGCAGACCGCACGTGTATCTAGACAGTCAGTTGACGTCATCTGTGGGTTTGAGAAGCAAGAATCCCAAGTCCTACAAAGGAAGCTTTGGGAGTTCGAAACCCGTGTTTTGAGTAAAGTAATGATGTTTTAGACCCGGTCCTGCGGATTAGCAGTCGTAGCCGGTAGTCGTTCACGTGAGTGTTCATTCGTTGGAAGAACCACGTATGTATTTATTGTGATAATAATGATCGTTCTTCACAGTCGTGAGTATCTAGTCGATAACAGGTGACTAGCCTGTACCGAAATGGATTCATAGCTGAAGATATATTTTTGTATGCCAGTAAATGCCTATCAAGGGGATCGGCGGTAACTACTGTGGATCTACGTTATCTATATAATATTAGGAAGCCGTTGGGGTCAGTCACGGCTAATACCAGAGGTAATTCAAGTATCAATGCCTTAGTAACTTTACATGCCTAGAAGGTATTTAGTAGGAACCTGCACCTACATTCTAATATGTTTTGTTGATGAGGACTTCTTTAAATCGGGATCTTAGACACTATCAAGTGTAATGGGAATCTCTTGTCCTTGAGGAAAGGTCAACCGTAATCAAAATAACCTTGTACTGACTACTTCATGACCTTTAGGACTCTTAATGTATTCACTCAGAGACCTAGTCAGAATTTACTGGAGGATTCTTCTGAGACTATTTATGTGAATTTATTATTGAGGACATGCGTCCATAATCATCATATTGAATTATCTATTAACCGTCAACGTTGAGTGTTTCGTCCCGTATGATGTGATGTCAATAAACAAATGTATGAACTTTCAATTAACGAGTTTGGACTATTACAGTATTGGCACTTGTTGGGGTGCCTACGTTGAGTTGGCATCTTATTGCCTCAAGTATTATTAGATTCGCGGAATTTGCATATTGCACGTATGCAACAACTCACAAACATCATCGGTGTGAACGTTATTATCGTGGCTAATCACCTGTCGCCTAACCTAAATCTCACCCAATCTTTATTTAATTGATTGCAGTAATACCACCCTCATTATCCCTTGGGCCTTCGCACAATGCTCTCAGACGGCTTCCCATGATTGGCCAATCTGACTTGTCTTTTTAGTTCGATCGTACGCTCCACCACCTTGTGTCAACTAAGCAAACATTGACCGTACTCTATCAAAGATGGCTAGAAAGTACGTAAGTAGTAAAAAGTATTATCCGCTGACCAGTCTAATATAGCACTTGTCATGCTTACAATTCACATGGTGAAAACGTAAATAAGTACAAAGCGAGTAAGTTAAGGATTCAAAAAAATGTGAGATAGCAGGAAATAAAGTCAAAGATAGGACGACCGGTGGATGGAAAATGAAGAAATAAAATGAAAATGCAGGAGAGAACGGAAGTTATGTAAAATGGGACACACTTGATTTCGCTGACATAAATGGTAACCTGACGAGAGGAAAGCGCGTTAAACCAGGCTCAGCCAATTAGATACAGTTTATGTACGTCTGAAGGAATGAAACCAATCACACAATACTAACCCCGGAAGTGACCCAGCGTATGAAGCATTTATAACAACATAAGGAATCGGAAACCCCAGGCATGTAAATACAGTAAAATTAATATGAGACAAAACTATAAAGGTATGTTCTTATCAGTGCACCTCGTAAGGAAATAAAGAAGCGTACAGAAGTCGAGCTATAAGAAGCAGTTCAGAGTTTAAAGATATACTTGACAGTTTATTACTGTGTGGTGGAGAAACCTGAACTAATTTGACAGAAGACTGATACAGGTTAGTGGAGTGGAAGATATTGAATTTAAAAACTGAAACATTATTTTAGTTAACTGGTACGAGAATGGGATTGGTAGGGGATAATACAATCATTGAAATAACCAGAATGTGTGAGGGAGAGAGTAATTATATTTACACGCATAACACTAATCAGCTTAGGCGGCAGTAATGCCGGTCAAAAATATAAATAAATTTAATGAGTGGCTTCTTCCATTAAAAGAAATAAATTTAATAAATATTTTTACACACCAGTGGAATCCAATGTATAATTATTTTTATGTAACAAATTATGCATTATTGTACGTACAATTAAAAACAAATATGTAACTGTTTTCAAAGAGAAATACAAGTATTATCAATTATTATAATTTTTTACAAATAACTGTAATATTTTAAACAACAATGTTTTAAAACAACAAAAATTATTAGTTTTGTTTTAAAGTACGGTATATTATGTCCCCTGGTAAAAACAAACAGAAATACTTCACGTAGATTATTCCCCATACTTTTTTTTTTTTTTTTTTTTTTTTTGAGTTACAGTTTTCACAATAGAGCTATCACCCATCTTAGTCGAATGCTAAAAACGTTTCTTTAGAAATTTTGTGAGCGCTAACCAAAAGATCTCTAAACAAGAATTCATTTGTCATCATAATTAATAGAAATCGAATGAATTCGTTTTCGAGGCACAGAAAGCTGTATCAAAATTAAGTCAACAAGTGATTTAAAAAACTAGTTAATATCGTTTTATCTAACTACCTACATTTTTAAAAGGTATAAGTTCATATTGAATACAAGCGAGATATTATGTACATACTGTACTTAAAAAAATATATTATAGGACTTTAATTGCTGTTACTTCCGGCGCTTGTGGCTACAGTTGTCATGGTAGAGCTGATATCATCATCAGACCACTGGTTAGCAGAAGGTATTGTAGGTGCTGAAAAGTTTTTTTGTTTTTTTATTGTTTTGGCTCCGTATGTATGGGCATGTCTATTTGGTCAATGAGAACGGAAGATATTCAGGAGATTTACAAATATGGAGCTTTGCTTTACCATTTTCTTTTGTTTTCTGCAAGAAACACCTTGTAGAAATTCATATTTTGTTCTACGTTACCGATTAGCACAGACGTGCCTTCCATTTTGGGTCATGCTTCTTTATACTAGACCAGCGTTTCCCAACCTTTTTCGAGTCGCGACCCACTTTTATAATAGCCAAGTAACCTGCGACCTTCACCACATTTGTATAAAAAGACATTTTTAATAGTGTAAACAAAAAACATTAAAAATAGATTTTTCAGAATGTAATTCTAACCTAATATTTAATTAACATAATATTTAATGCAATTGTTGTACTTGAATCTGGGGAACCCGCTTCAAAATTCGCGGATGTTTGTTAAAAGCCAACCTCATGTCATCCTCAACATTCAATATATTTCTTGCCTTTGTTTTGATATATCCACTCTCAGAGATATGTAGAGGCAAATGGAAGTAAAAGTCGAAAGGCAAGCATGGTGACATTTGGATATGACTGATACATAGCACACCAGAAATGACTCAGCAATTTTTCATAAAACAAATTACGAACCGAGGAATCGTTCCGCAGATCCAAGAATTCATCATGTACTTCATCGGGAATGCTGGCTACATTCAGGGAAGCAGAGAATGAATTTCGTACTAGCGCAGCTTCTTTTTCTGTAAGCTCAGGGAAGTATCGCTGAAATTCCTTTTCAAGGGATTCAAGGTGCCCAGTAATCTCCTCCTTCAGATTCTCATCCAGTTCACCTTTAGATTCCTCTGCCACACTGCAGAATTTTTCATACATGGCAATGTTTCCAAGATTTACTTTCCGACGCCAGTTTTGGAGCTTGGATACAAATGCCTGAAGATTGTCATGAAAATGGACAATGTGTGTTTCCTTTCCCTGAAGTTTCAGGTTCAGCTATTTAGCTGGTCTAAAATGACTGCTAAGTAAGTAACTCTTTTCTTCCAAGCTTCATCATTAAAGTAAGCCACAATGTCATGTTTCCCTTGCTCTTCCAGGAACAACTTGATTTCATTTTTCAACTCAGACACGATTGACAACATTTCCTGTCTACGAGCGTACAGCTATGTAGAAAAGAAGAACCTTGTGATCAGAATTCATGTCTTTACAGAGTTCTTTAAACAGACGGGTGTTGAGAGCTCCAGATTTGATGTAATTTACAATTTTGATCAGAGAATCAAGTACACGTTGCAGAGGAGCTGGAAGAGTCTTACTGGCAAGAGCATATCGGTGAATCATGCAGTGAATGCCCTTTGCTTGGTGTAGTGGTTTTTGATGTTATTGTATGGTTGTTATGTTACCTAATGTACTGTATGAGGTCAGCTGTGAAGGCTCCTGAGATAAAAGCTTATGTGAGTTACAGAAGGCCCTTCTGCTACCACTTACGACCTCAAACAGACCTATTCTCCTATAATGAGTGTTAGCTACGTTAAAAGTCTAGGGTACTGAAATGTAATGTGTAGGTAATAAAATACACAGACACACACATGTAATTAATAAGTCTAATAATAATAATAAACTCTATAATACACTGAACTAACACTGGCTGTTAAAGTTTAAGTTTATAAATTTTTTAAATTTATTAGTCCTGAACCAATTGTTTCTTTTGGTCAGAACATATGAAATGATAGGTATTTATCAATGAAATGCATATATATATTATATATATATATAGAAATATATATATATAAATATATCTATTATTTATTATATATAATTTTAAATATATATATATATAATATATATTGCATAATCAAATATAACTTTTTTGTACATAAGTATATTATTACAATGATTATTATTATGGTATCTACACTGTCTTGGGACCACTAGCACTGGATGGTAGTTAGTTGGGGTGGCGTCATCATGCCCAATCTGTGGTTACAAAGGATCATAGTCCTTAACATAGGGACTAATGTTAATGTTTATATTACAATCTTTATTTCTTTATTGATGGTGGGATTTGTTAATGAATCTCCAGCAGGCCAGGTTTGCACTTTACTGGCCTGTAATGATGTAGTACAGAATTCTTGTGGCCCACTCCTCGCAGTAGCTGGAGTATAAATGTTAGACTGCACTGCACAGACACCCGCTCTTGTACTTACTACAAGAGTATCTGGCACAATCGTAGTTTGCCAGATCAGAAACTCTGAAACAAAATTTGTGTGCCATGTGTGAGTACTCTATTCACTGCGCCACTTTTACACACAACACCAACAAACAACATTACACAGATTGAGTCAGATCTCTCTGACCAACCGTAACACATCTCAACCCAGTTGTTATCAATTAGTATCCAGTTTCCCAAGACTGCTATTACATCCGAAATATGTTCAATAGTTTCCTCTCTTCTATTCAATAAGGTGGGTGATATGTTCCACTACTGATGTCAATAATAGATATCCGCCTTCCATAGTCTTAGATAGGTTTTCAATATATTAATTTGTTTGTCTCTCAGGCCCTGGACTGCGGCTGGGGACCTAGAGCCGGCACTTACTTGTCGCAATCATTTTTTCATGATAATGGCAGTATCAATCAGCTTAAAAATTAATTAAAATCCATAAACAAGTTTAAATGCTTTTTTTCCTTACCACAATTCAGAATTGAGAACACAGTTACTTAGGACTAGCAAAACTCAGCTGAGCTGCTGGCTAGATTAGGGCGTCCCACTGATTTTTATTTATTAACTCCGGAAAATCACCTCTAGCAGTCAAGAACTGTGTTAATGGACAGTCTTATATCAAATGGTACAAGTGCACGTCTCTCATTCACTAATATAAATACTTCTGTTCAATCAACGAACTTCCCCTCTAATTTTTTTTAAATATTCAAACCAAAAGTCAAATTTCAGTCAGATCTCAGTCAAGTGTGTATTATTTTCTGTTGGTCCGTCTGTCTCTACTTGGTTTTTCACAAAATTACACTTGTTTCCTGGACCAACTACATGCAAAAACTGCACAAACCTGCCCCCTAAGTTATTTTTAGCTTCTAACCTCCGACTTTCCCCTCTAGTTCATTGCAGTTTGATTTTTGCATTTTTAGGGCTCAAGGACGCCAAAATGTAACGTTAGTGAAATATGCACAAAAAACTGTTCGCTAGTCTGATGTGAACAATACAGTCTTTCGTCAATATCTTCCGTTTTATCTGTCCGTCTGTATAATTAAAAGTATATTATTTCTCTGCTCAAGGTGGGCCATCAAACTAGCTAGGTTTTATTTTCATAATTTTATTATTAAAGAAAATCCTACTTTTCTCAAGGTTAGTTTTCCTACCAATTCCTTACATTGTGTCAACTAGTGGCGTGATTTTTTTCTTTAAACTACAAAGTGCGTTTTTTTGCCTTTTAGATTCAAACACGTGTTCAGTCATATTTTTTCCTTTTT
The DNA here is from genome assembly GCA_024509875.1 of Oreohelix idahoensis. Classification (NCBI taxonomy): domain Eukaryota; kingdom Metazoa; phylum Mollusca; class Gastropoda; order Stylommatophora; family Oreohelicidae; genus Oreohelix; species Oreohelix idahoensis. Next base: position 31,773 of record JAMPIV010004042.1, read on the forward strand.
ATCTCCGTTTCCCCTCCCGTCTAAAAGGGTAAACCGTTTCGTCTGCATGTCTAACTAGTTAGTTTCAATGGCGGTAGAATGCGCTGGTGTAGGCGAGAATGTATCCTCGTATCTTACGTATAATTTTATCCCTACATGTTATATTACCCGTTATCTTTATAATTGGAGATATTTTAACGTTGTATCACTGTATTTTTCACCACACTTGGGGAGCAAGTTCTTTCACTTTTGTCTGAAAGTCCGACTGACTCTAGCATAGCAAAACATACGGGGTGATCTCCAACTGCGTTAAGAAAGCTACTCACTTTTATTCGACGGTTTGTTATTCAAGCATCAAGACACCGATTACAAATGAATTTTGATATTGAATTTTGCTTTAGTGAATATTTTTTTTTCAGTTTACTATTTGTAGCATAGAATTTTATTCTAATGATAACACTGCATTTGTATATTTCATTTTTAGGGAGTGAATCAAGGTCCGAAAAAAATATTACAGGCACGCCATAGCAAATAATTAAAGTAATATAAAATGTGTAATATGTATGAACATGTCGGGCTTTTAATATTTTTTAAGCATTCGCCGCGGTGGACCTTAAGTCACTTCTTTTCATTTATCAAAAATCAGCGTTACAACCACTAGTAGAATATTGCAGTGAAGCCATATTGAAATAAATAAGTGTTGAAAACCTTCGTGGTGAAATTTCCTATACAAAAAATTGCAACTAAAAATAACCGCTGCGACCCCCCAGAAAACACTTTGCGACCCCCTTGGGGGTAGAGACTCACAGGTTGGGAACCCTGGTCCTAGACTATGCTTCTTGGCCATCCCACCAACCTGAATGAACTTGTTGAGCGTGTAAAAGTTATATTCCTGCCTTCCATGGAGCCTAGCGCTCAGGAAAATTCGAGTTTTTAAAGCGAATAACAGGCTTGGGACATAAAATCCAAATAGCGTTATATCGAAAAATCGCAAATCGAAGAACGTAAGACGGAAGTATTGATGCACTGTAATTCGCAATGTTAAAAGCATGACCTTAGAATCACACTATCCGCTCCGCCATCTACGCATCATCAAAAAATGATGTTTCAATGGCAGGTCAATAGTGCGAACCACAATACACGACACCAGAAGTCCTCCATGGGCAGTTCAGCCTATTAATGACGCAATCACCTCTGTTGTATTTCTATCAAGCAGTATAGGCCGAATCCAACAAGACCCTTAGGACCTTAATACTTTGTCCAGTAAATGATAGTAGACTAGAACAGTGAGAACAGGATAGTGGGTAGGTTTGATATTGTACAAACATTTATTACAAATAAGGGAGGGAAACCTGAGGCCTGTAAACAGTAAATTAATATGAAACAAATATAAAGGTATGTTATCAGGCACTCGCAGGAAATAAAGAAGTAGAACACCAGACAACAGAAAAACAACAGACATGAGTGGCTTACCCAGGATTTGAACACTGGACCTTCCGTGCGACAACCCCGCCTAGCCATGCAAGCGAATCACACTATCCGCTCCGCCATCTACGCATCATCAAAAAATGATGTTTCAATGGCAGGTCAATAGTGCGAACCACAATACACGACACCAGAAGTCCTCCATGGGCAGTTCAGCCTATTAATGACGCAATCACTTCTGTTGTATTTCTATCAAGCAGTATAGGCCGAATACAACAAGACCCTTAGGACCTTAATACTTTGTCCAGTAAATGATAGTAGACTAGAACAGTGAGAACAGGATAGTGGGTAGGTTTGATATTGTACAAACATTTATTACAAATAAGGGAGGGAAACCTGAGGCCTGTAAACAGTAAATTAATATGAAACAAATATAAAGGTATGTTATCAGGCACTCGCAGGAAATAAAGAAGTAGAACACCAGACAACAGAAAAACAACAGACATGAGTGGCTTACCCAGGATTTGAACACTGGACCTTCCGTGCGACAACCCCGCCTAGCCATGCAAGCGAATCACACTATCCGCTCCGCCATCTACGCATCATCAAAAAATGATGTTTCAATGGCAGGTCAATAGTGCGAACCACAATACACGACACCAGAAGTCCTCCATGGGCAGTTCAGCCTATTAATGACGCAATCACCTCTGTTGTATTTCTATCAAGCAGTATAGGCCGAATCCAACAAGACCCTTAGGACCTTAATACTTTGTCCAGTAAATGATAGTAGACTAGAACAGTGAGAACAGGATAGTGGGTAGGTTTGATATTGTACAAACATTTATTACAAATGAACGGCAACTCAGAGATTGTCGTTCTGCGCATGTCAAACCGGGAGTTCGTTCTGTGTGTTCCGCCCAGTTGGGGAGTTTAGAAATGGTTTAAGAAGCGAGCAGACGCAACTGCGTCTTGTGATTCTCTGAGGGAAATACAGTGTCTTAGTGAGTTAGTTAGCTAACTAGACTATTTCCCAGTATTATGCAGCCTGCCTGGAGGCATATGTTCATGGTTGATTTTCCGAAATAAGGTAATTCCTCTTGTATCGAACTTTATGCTATCGTCTAGAGGTTCGTCATTTTGTCGCCTATTTGCTCGCCTGTGTGATGCAAAATGGAGAGGTACTTTGACTAGGATTAAGTCACCAGTATCTGTATACCTGAACTAGTTAAATATATATGGGTCGCTCTAGACCAACAAGACTGTTGTCTGTGTTCCAGGATTCGTTATATCAGAGATCACGTCCAAGTCAGATGGTTAGACTTAGGAACATTATAAGGTCGAGCTGACCTGTAGCCCATGTATGCTATTCACGTGCAGACAGTGAACGGACTTATTGTATACAACTGATCTGCTAGCATCAGAATGGGAGCATTTATTATTGTTTATGAACATTGAAGATCTGTAGCTGACACTGTTGCAGAAGTTATAGAAATTAATATTATCTATACAGCTTCACGAACTAGCACTCGATGATTGATGAATTTCTGAATCTATTGAACTGTGATGTCTTATGACGCATATATACAACAGCTATCATTGCTGACTACAGAAATTGTTTTCAATGTGCCATATCATCTTGCTGAACTCGTTAACCATGTTGATGTCATAAGTATCATGACTGTTTTGTGGCGTGCAATAAATGAAAGAAACTTATACAACGAAGTTACCCTTTCTATGACTCTACACGTCATGTTGCCTGTGTGATAACCCTGTGAACTGTTCCACTACCACATACACAGCAACATCCTAAATCAGAGAAGACACCTACATCTTACACTTTAACACCAGGTGTCGATAAGGGTGGCAAGTTACCACTTCAGCACAAATCCACCCTTATCATTTTTGGTGGCCAATGTGGAACGATCATTTTTTTGACTGAAGTGTGTATTATGTTTTCTATGGTCAAAGGGACATAATCCGAGTTATCGAAACTACAATTTGTTAGGAGTTGCCTTCTCTTGTATAGAGACACGTTCGGTCTATAATTTCTTGAACGAAGCGTGACCACATCTCCTTATTTGGTAGTATCAGTCAACTATGGTAGATGTCTGAAACCTTTCTTAACGCTTCTTTTCATGACCATAAAAGGCGCGACTGTGTAAGACTTTTATCTCGAATGTTCTTCGAATCGTCTTATTGTGAACGGCAACTCAGAGATTGTCGTTCTGCGCATGTCAAACCGGGAGTTCGTTCTGTGTGTTTCCGCCCACATTTGGGCAGTATATTAGAAATGGTTTTAAGAACCGAGCGAGCAGTTTTACTCAACTGCGTCTTGTGATTCTCTGAGGGAAATACAGTGTCTTAGTGAGTTAGTTAGCTAACTAGACTATTCCCAGTATTATGCAGCCTGCCTGGAGGCATATGTTCATGGTTGATTTTCCGAAATAAGGTAATTCCTCTTGTATCGAACTTTATGCTATCGTCTAGAGGTTCGTCATTTTGTCGCCTATTTGCTCGCCTGTGTGATGAGAAATGGAGAGGTACTTTGACTAGGATTAAGTATCACGCGGTATCTGTATACCTGAACAAGAGTTAATATATATATGGGGTCGCTCTCTAGACCAACAAGACTTGTTTGTACTGTGTTCCAGGATTCGAGTTATATCATATGATCACGTCCAAGTCAGATGGTTAGTTACTTAGGAACAAAACATATATTACTGAATAAGGTCGAGCTGACCTGTAGCCCATGTATGCTAATTCACGTGCATGACAGTAAAACGGACTTTATTGTATACAACTGATCTGCTAGCATCAGAATGGGAGCATTTATTATTGTTTATGAACATTGAAGATCTGTAGCTGACACTGTTGCAGAAGTTATAGAAATTATTATTATTATACAGCTTCACGAACTAGCACTCGATGATTGATGAATTTCTGAATCTATTGAACTGTGATGTCTTATGACGCATATATACAACAGCTATCATTGCTGACTACAGAAATTGTTTTCAATGTGCCATATCATCTTGCTGAACTCGTTAACCATGTTGATGTCATAAGTATCATGACTGTTTTGGGGCGTGCAATAAATGAAAGAAACTTATACAACGAAGTTACCCTTTCTATGACTCTACACGTCATGTTGCCTGTGTGATAACCCTGTGAACTGTTCCACTACCACATACACAGCAACATCCTAAATCAGAGAAGACACAGTATGTTACATCTTACACTTTTATTTAACACCAGGTTGTCGATAATGGGTGGCAAGTTACCAACTTCAGACACAAATCCACCTTATCACTTACCCAGGATTTGAACACTGGACCTTCCGTGCGACAACCCCGCCTAGCCATGCAAGCGAATCACACTATCCGCTCTGCCATCTACGCATCATCAAAAAATGATGTTTCAATGGCAGGTCAATAGTGCGCACCACAATACACGACACCAGAAGTCCTCCATGGGCAGTTCAGCCTATTAATGACGCAATCGCTTCTGTTGTATTTCTATCAAGCAGTATAGGCCGAATCCAACAAGACCCTTAGGACCTTAATACTGTGTCCAGTAAATGATAGTAGACTAGCAACAGCTGAGAAACAGAGTTGTGGTAAGTTTGATATATGTACAAACATTTTATTAACAAAAAGGGAGGAAACCTGTATGGACTGTTCTAGTCCTATCATTGTAAACAGTAAATTTATATTCGGTATACTGCTTGATAGAAATACAACAGAAGTGATTGCGTCATAAATAGCCTTTGCAAGAACTGCCCATATGGAGGACTTCTGTGTTCGATATTGTCGTTCGTATTGTGGTTCGCACTATTGACCTGCCATTGAAAACATCATTATTTTGATGATGCGTAGATGGCTGGAGCGGATAGTGTGATTCGCTTGCATGGCTAGGCGGGGTATGTCGCACGGAAGGTCCAGTGTTTCAAATCCTGGGGTAAGCCACTCATGTCTGTTGTTTTTCTGTTGTCTGGTGTTCTACTTCTTTATTTCCTGCGAGTGCCTGATAACATACCTTTATATTTGTTTCATATTAATTTACTGTTTACAGGCCTCAGGTTTCCCTCCCTTATTTGTAATAAATGTTACGTTAACAATATCAAACCTAACCCACTATCTCTGTACTCAACTGTTCTGTCTACTTCATCATTTACTGGACAAAGTAATTATGGTCATAATGGGTTCTTCGTTGGGGGGGGGATTCCGGCCTATAGCTGATTCGATATTAAAATACAACAGAAGTGATTGCGTCATTAATAGGCTGAACTGCCCATGGAGGACTTCTGGTGTCGTGTATTGTAGGTTCGCACTATTGAACCAGTGCCATTGAAACATCTATTTTTTTGATGAATGCTCGTAGATGGCGGAGCTCGGATAGTGTGATTCGGCTTGCATGGTGCTAGGCGTGGGTTGTCGCACGAGAAAGGTCCAGTGTCTTCAAATCCTGGGGATAATGCGCCACTCATGTCCTGTTGTATTTTCTGTTGTCTGGTGTTCTACTTCTTTATTTCCTGCGAGTGCCTGATAACATACCTTTATATTTGTTTCATATTAATTTACTGTTTACAGGCCTCAGGTTTCCCTCCCTTATTTGTAATAGATGTTTGTACAATACCATACCTACCCACTATCCTGTTCTCACTGTTCTAGTCTACTATCATTTACTGGACACAGTATTAAGGTCCTAAGGGTCTTGTTGGATTCGGCCTATACTGCTTGATAGAAATACAACAGAAGTGATTGCGTCATTAATAGGCTGAACTGCCCATGGAGGACTTCTGGTGTCGTGTATTGTGGTTCGCACTATTGACCTGCCATTGAAACATCATTTTTTGATGATGCGTAGATGGCAGAGCGGATAGTGTGATTCGCTTGCATGGCTAGGCGGGGGTTGTCGCACGGAAGGTCCAGTGTTCAAATCCTGGGTAAGCCACTCATGACTGTTGTTTTTCTGTTGTCTGGTGTTCTACTTCTTTATTTCCTGCGAGTGCCTGATAACATACCTTTATATTTGTTTCATATTAATTTACTAGTTTACAAGGCCTCAGGTTTCCCTCCCTTACGTTGTAATAAATGTTTGAACAATACAAAAACCATACCCACTATCCTGTTTCTCGACTGCTTTCTACAAGGGATCTACCAAGAAGGGTCTATCATCAATTACCTGGACACAGTATTAAGGTCCTAAGGTGTCTTGTTGGATATGCGTGCCTTATACTGAAGGAAGTATGGTGAAAGAAATACAACAGAAGTGATTGCGTCATTAATAGGCTGAACTGCCCATGGAGGACTTCTGGTGTCGTGTATTGTGGTTCGCAATATTGACCTGCCATTGAAACATCATTTTTTGATGATGCGTAGATGGCAGAGCGGATAGTGTGATTCGCTTGCATGGCTAGGGGGCACGACGGTGTTGTCGCAAGAATCGAAGATCACATATAAAAGTGTTCAAATTCCTGGGTTAAGCCATCATCCCTCATGTCAACATGTTGCTTTTCTGTAAGAATGCTTGTCTGGTCATATACTACTTCTATTATTTCCTCACACGCGATGGTTGCCAGATAACATGCAACCATTTTATATTTTTTTGTTTCATAGTATAATTCATACTTTTAACAGGCCTCAGGTTTCCCTCATCTTATTTGGAATAATGTTGTGTACCACAAAATCTGTAATATTTGGTTGCGTGTACGTAGTAAAGTTTCAAAACCACTCCTGATAGATACAATGGAACTCTCAGGGTGTAATCTAATATATTTGGGACATGACATCATTCACCCTATTGGTTCATGAAACTATGTAATTTGACGCCCAGTTATTGCTGTCTATTGACGGAATCACGTAACAACACGTTAGTGTCGAAAATTGGGCAATCAAAAAATCCATCACCCACTATTTAGTTTTATTTAGGAGATCAACAACATTGTTCGTCATGTTGGCAGTAAAAACTCGTCAAGTCCACAAAGTCTTTATGAAAACCAAAAGTCTTTATCATAACCAAAAAGATAATGGAATTAAGAATGCGTGAAATATGCAAACAATAAAACAGAATACTCAGCTTCTTACCAAGCTGATATTTTTTCTATTTCTTCTTTTTAATTTTTTTCTCGTACTTAGTTCTCGTTGATTATCTTTCATTTCCTTGACGAAAAAGCTCTCGTGGGCTTCGTAATTTTTCGTTGCCTTTTCGTTATAGTACAGACGCACTGTCATGTCTTTTCAAATATCATTCTGGGGTTTCTCATTAAACCCAGTCTTGACCACGTCGTAATGACAGTCCTCCTAATATTCTTCTTTATTGCGTTTAGCTTAACACACCAAATCTGGATGGTTTTTATTGGGCTACATTATATCTATACTTGATTAGAAAATTTGATAAAAATGAGAAGATTTAGACATATGGAAAAGATTATTTCAGGAAATGAGGCATTAATCACGGCAATATGCTGTTGGAGCAAGCGAGTACTTTACCATCGGCCTGAAATATTTATTCTTTAAAAATTGAAGTCGAGGTTATTTCCCTTGTTACTATAGATGGGGTCGTAGGTGAGGGTAGTAAGAGCTTTTAATAGTCCGCCTCTAATTTATAAGGTACCCGGGTTCGAGTTCCCAGTGCAGAGAGAATATTTTTTATTAAATGAACCAGTGGTTTTATGGTCCTAATGATAACTTACTAGCCCCCCCCTCCCCCCCCCCCCATGTGTGCATATCTGCAATCTCCATGGGTAGTGAGATCAGATGCCTAGCCTTCGCGGATAAAGGTGAACAAGGAGGTCCTTTGTGCAAGTTGCATACGGTAAAAGTCATTTAGCACTTGGAAATCACAAAGAGTAGGCCATACGACAGCTACCCAGAAAAAATTTACAAACTTTTGAAAACCTACCCACCACAACAATTGTTATACACATATTGGGATCCTCCCTGGTGATACTTGGGGGCTCGTTCGGGATAAAACAATTGCTTAAGGTAGTAGACTACCTTGTAGGGTAAAAAACTCAAATTTTCCTTTCAGAATCAAACAACCATGGGTATAGTGTTAGTATGGACTTAACATTTTTGTCCACATAATGACCTCATTAATTATGCAAATTAGCTATCCAATATGGCCGCCGTAGTGAATAAATTATACACCTTTTTTAAAACATCATAACTATGTTATTTTTACAAGGATCTGACTGAAACTTGGCAAATTGAATTAGTATATATAGCTTGAGGTTTTGACCTAAAATAACAGATATTGACCGAAAGGTTGATTTGTAATGAATTTTCAAAATTTATATTTCTTGAATGTTTGATATTTGTGCCTCATTATATATGCATGATGGTCATAAAACTAAAATTTTGAATTCAATTGTATCCATTTTAGGTCATTATCTGTAAGATTATATGATAACCAACTGTGTTAATTTTCATGTCAATTGAATGTACAGATCCAGAGATATCTTGTTTCAAAGATCACCAATTATGCTAAAAAGACAATTCCGAGAAAACAAAGAAAAACAAAAAAAGAACTCACAAAATGAAGTTTAATGAGCTCCTGTTGAATAAAGGTCTTTCTTCTACTGCAGCTTGCAGTGTCTATGAATCCCATTTTCAGTGCTCTCAGGGTCTTTCCATTGCAATGTCCTTACTTGCTGAATAGATCCTGTGCAGCGTTCTCCTGTATGCTTTCTTTGCCATGCGTTGACTTGTGTTCATGTATATCGAAAAATTCTGCAATGCACTGTGGCCTTTCCCAATAGAACGCACAAATGCCACCATTCGCACATTTACTTCTTTGTTTGTGAGTAGCTGAAGATGAAACATCAGAAGTATTGAAATTGGCAGTCCATTCGCCACTGTTTGTGCGCTTGATACTGATTTCATGACAAAAGCCATTCCGAGTCTCTTCGACGATCTCACAGGTCAGTGAGTACTGATAACATTTGTCACATCTAAAGTTAGCGCATAAAAACCCAAACAGTAGTTTTACATCCATAAGGATAAACCCATTCCTCTGTTGTCATTTTTAGCTTGTCCTTCACTTTCTTGGACCTTTATGACCTTTATTTTCTTTGCTGAGGAGCACAGAGGTTTTATAGCGTCACTATCGACAATAGGTGTCTCATTTTCAGGGCAAAACGGTTTGTTGGTGTACACGCCCCCAGTCTTTGTCTTATTTCTCATTGTGAACAAAAGAAGCTCTGCTAACTACTATTATACAGAATCAGTATAAAACTAGCAATAAATAGAGTTGATGTTGGTGAAAATGCACTATGCATGTAACAAATGTTGAAATTTACGATCAAAGCTTTTTAGACACACACTTTTGAAAAATTCACAAGAAATCATTGAGTGATTCCCCGTGGAAAAGTTATAAATATGTTTGTCCTGTTGCCTATGTATAATTATAATTTCGCAGTTTTACAATTACGCACCTTCTTGTTGGGTCATTATTCACATGGTAACCAACTATAAACATTGGTTGCTATGCAAATCACTCAAGGGGGCGTGTGTAGAAAAACACTGATTCCTATCAAACCAGAGTATCTCTAAGCTTCTATGAATTATTTTTAGTTCAAGAACATGTTGACGATGATTTAAAGCATGAAAATGAAAATTGTTGGATTTTTATTTTTTTTAAGCTTTTCTGGGTATACTTCTACCTTAATTCTTCGCCAAAGGCGACGGATCAGATAGAGTTAATATTGCTCTGCCCTATGCAGCATTGTTCTTGCCTTCTGAAAATATCTTGTGAAAACTCCCTTGTGATAGAAGCATCGATATTCTTCTATCTACAACTCTGCTAAGAGTTATCTTGCTCGAAAGTAGACACCTTTGAAGACCCATATTAAATACTCTTGTGTGTAGGCCACTGGTGTAAAACTACTGCAGAGCTAAGGGGAGGCATTCCGTGTCAATTGTAGGCTCGAACGGGATTTTAACCCGGTACCTGCAGCAAATATGTCAGTAATACTTCCGACTGCACTTATGCAACTCACAAACACATCGGTGAACTTATTTCCTGGCTAATACCTTTCCCAACAAAATCTCTCCTGACGGGTTATCTGTATTATTGATACCCAGATAATCCAGTGGAAGTATTACCTCATTATCACCTGGGCCTTCGCACATCTCCCATATGGCTTTCCCAGACTGACAATTTGACTTGCTTCTGTCGATCGTGAAACACCGCCTTGTGTCAACAGTGACCGCCTCTATCAAAGGTGGCTAGACGACTTAAGTGAAAAATGTATGCTAAATAATAGGAAGATCGGTGAGGAAAATGAAGAAATAAATAATAATGCAGGAGAGAACGAAAAATATGTAAAGGGCACAATTGATTTCGTGACAGTGCACTATGCTTAGAATCGTCTTTTGTGATCTAAGGGATGAGATCGGAGCACTGATGGCAAAGAAGATAATACTTATAACCAAGCAAAATAAACCTTTCACTACATTCCGTCATCTAGATATTTCCTTTACTCCAACGCCAAATGTGTATTAAAATTAATGTGCCAGTGTGTGTGTGTGTATATATATATATATATATATATATATATATATATATATATATATATATATATAAATATATATATATATTTATTATATATATATATATATATATATATAATATATATACTGGGTCACAAAAAGTAGGGGATATTATTAAGATGGTATGAATTATTTTACAAAAGAGTGGATTTCGTATTTTAATGGTTGTAACGGACATATTGAGCACGCTCTTCACCACTCTCACGTGCAAATCATGTTGACCTGGTGACATCGTGATGAGTAAGTACCAATCCCAAGATTTTATGATTTAATAGAGGTGGGGCCCATCCGAAAAGTTCACACACTATTCTTTTTCCACAAAAAATGCGTGTATCTCGGGTTTGATGACCACTACTACTCACCATGGACAGGGTATAAAAAAGAGTCTGCAACAGATCAAATTTCTTTTGCTGAGCAAGTCTAATAGTGAACGTTTGACAGAACAGCAGAGATTGAAGATAGGCATACGAGCAATGTTGCATAACCAGATCTAATCGCTAGTCAGCAAGTGAATGCTGATTTCAGAACCTCAATGTTTCACAGTGTGTTCAATTATTTTAAGCAGACGATATGTTGATTTGAACAAGTATCATAATTTCCGATACAGTATGGCTGATCTGCCTCGTGACTAGCCGCCCAAGAGTCACTACAGGATTGTCTTTTATCGCGGTAAGAATCAACTTCTTGTGGTAGCATATATGTATCGGGCCCTCAGTACTCGGGACTCTAATTGGATACTAGACTTCAGCAACACCTTCAACAGACCACTGGATCGGGGTCTCAACTCAGACAGTACGAAACCGTTTGCAACCAAGTTGCAACTGGCATGCCCTCACGCAGACACGTTATTTTGTAGGCTTTTGCCCCGTTGTCACCACAACACTAGGCGAGCAAGAATGAGTAATGGATTGGTGCCAACGTCATCATCGGTGGACCAGTCAACAGTGTGGCATCAGTGATGAAATTTTCTGATGAGTCCCCGTTTTCGTTTTGAATTTTCATGATTCGTCGAGAATACACTGTGTCTAGGGCGTACGGCCGAGGAGTGAGCGTTATTTGTACAAAAAGCCTCCTGCAACTGATTTGCACAACAACCGTTATGGAGCGGTTGGCAGTGTAATGGTGGTAGTGGGCAGGCAATATCATCTGTATGAATTGACAGTTAACCGAACTTCACATATGCAAGGTCAATATCGCTAGGCTCTACTAGTTTACCGTGACAACATCATCGAGCCTATTGTTGTGCCATTTGCTCAACGAGCACGGACCAGATTTCATCATACTTCCAGGATGACAATGCACGTCACCTCACCACCGTTGCTCGCCGTCGTCCATGATATCAACTTTCAGATATGCAGCAAGAATCCTAAATAGTTCCTGATATAACGTTACCCACGAACTGTGGCCAGACGATCGCCGAGTTCCCCCAACCAGGATGTCTCCTATTGAGCATTTGTGGGACCTCTTTTGAATAGACGCGTCGCAAGATTAACGTCCAGGCCGCTACCCATAGACTTCTTATTAGCAGTTAAAAGCCGCATGAGGGCCCTCTTCAGCAGGTTAGTGGCAGAGAATTCTCAAGACAACATCAAGAAAAAAAGTGCTTTGGTTTTTGCAGTATGTGAGACGTCGTTTGCAATGCATAGTTTAGCGGCAAACGGGGGCTCCTACACTGTTTTTAGAAAGAGATTGGAAATATTTAGTTTTTGAAAATGAATACCCACGCACCGCCTAGAGTTGCCGAGTAAAGCGATAAAAAATTCAAGTGAGTAAAAGCCAAGTAACACTTCTGTAAATTTCTAATGATAGGTCTTGATTTATGGATGACTCAATTTTTTAGCTTGTTTACGAAGGAATATTAATGAACTAATTTTGAAAATAGATTGTCTTAAAAGTGATAAACTTTTAAATTCCAATATCCCCCTTACTTTTTTGACAGGTATTTTATATTTATATTTATCTAATTTAAATATCTAAATTATATAGTATAATATAAATATACTATATATAGTATATAATTAATATACTATAAATATAATATATATATACTATATACTATATATATATATAATATATATATAAACTATATATATAGTATAATTCAGCAGTATAATTTCTTTTTGGTCAAATTTGATTTACGTTTTTCCGAAAAAATAAAAATCTTTCTCTATACTGTAATACACTTTGTCGTTAGTAAACCCATCCATATTGTAATTACTAAGCATTCTAATTTAAAGAGTATTCAAGAACAACTCTCACATCATTTCGGCGTTATTTTACATCCTTCGCACAATGATTCGGATAAAACATGTACTATATAAACACCTGTCTCACAACGTCTGTCTACTATTTTGTCTCGACTCACGTGTGTCTACTATCTGTAAGGTTCGTGCATCAGTATCATCTCTATCCTACATTATTTATGTAGCGCATTGTTTGATGATATCTGTTGATATAACCTGTTGCATTGAACAGTAATGGAAAATATTATATTAGACTGGAAATGACAATATATTCAGTTGGGTTTCCTCGGAAGATGAGAAACAGGTTCCTGTAATTCTAAAGATTGGGAGTATATACCCCGACGTTGTTGCCACTTCCTCTTCTCGCGATAAGTTTGTAGTCATGACAAAATAAATCGTGTATCCATTCTACTTCTACTTCTGTGAGTAAGATTTGTAGTCATGTCTAAAAATGTTGCCCTTCTACTTCTGTGTTAATTTTTTTGTTTAGTCATGCTTAAATATGTATTGAGCCTTAGCTACTTCTGTGGTAAGTCTGTAAGTCATCGGGCTAAATATGTTTGGCCTTCTACTTCTGCGTTTAGATTTGTAGACATGCTATATATTATGCGTAAGGGCGCTTCCTATGCTTATCTGATGGTAAAGGTATTGATAGACATACTAAACTATGTTGTATGGCCCGCATCTACCTTCCTGAGGTAAAGTATGAAGTCAATCCTAAATATTGTAAGGCCATTCTACTACTGTTGGTAAGTTTGTAGTCATGAACCATCGCTAAAATAATGTTACGCCTATCTACCATCTGTGGGTAAAGGTTATGTAAGTCATGCTTAAATATGTTTGCCCTATCTACCTTCTGGGTGTAAGTTCGTCAGTCCATCAGCTAAAATATGCTGGCTTTTCTACTATCTGTTGTAAGTTATGTAGTCATAATGTCTAAATATATTGTGCCCCATCAACTTCTGCTGGAATTTTTGTAGTCCTAAGCTTAAATGGCTGGCGCTGGCCTTCTTACTTATGTGGTAAGTTTAGTAGTCAGATGCTAAATATGCTGCGCCTTCTACTTCTACTGGCGTTAAGTTTGTAGTCATCGCTAAATATGATTGGCCTGGTCCCCAGAGGATAAAGTTCCACAGTCTCTTTCCAGATCAGCCGTGACAGCACAACACAGGCGGCAAGCCCATATCTTTGCTGCCTGAGTTCATCACAAGCACTGACGTCCTGTTCACGTGATCTTGGTATCATCATAGGTTGGGGCAGTGTAGGAGAATAAGGGGGGTGTTCAGAGGGTCCTGGGAACCAGTTCCACATGGAATCATTCATTAGTGTGTAGATATCCAGAGAGCGATAAATGTGGGCCTAGTAATTATTCAGTAGTAGCCTAGTTTCACAGAGCGTAAATCTGAATGATATAGTCTAGTGTCTAATTATACTGATGAAAAGATTTGGGTCCTATCTTTCATATATATCTCCCTATTAATATCTTCGCTCTGGCAATTTATACTTGTTTTGGATGATGTGTTAGCTTCTCGATAGAAAAATTGGTGGCTGAATTGTTCTATTTTACTGCCACTTCTAGAAAAAGCATGTGCTCTCTCATTTCCGGTAATTCCACAATCGGCAACTATCCACTGAAGGGCAATGGTTGACGACCTTTGGATGATGTTCAGCTCAGATCTGATCTCATGCATGTTTTCATGTATGATGTTCTGTATTGACTTCAACACGTCCGGGGAGGGACGGATGGCCTTGGTGGGTGTGGCCGGCTGATGGGCTTGTGCATCGGTCTAGGGAGGTCAGAGGTCGTGACGCTCGGTGTGAACAACCCTGGGCCCATGTCGGTGGGGGGTCGGCGGCTGGAGCAGACGGGCGCTTTCTCATGCATAGGATGCGTGGTGACACCGGACGGCGGAGCGGGCGGGGACATCGGCGGCAGAGTAAAAAAAGCGAGGGCAGCCTTTTTTGGGGTCTAAGCGGCATCTGGGGGTCCTCTCAGTGCAGCACAGGCACAGGATTAGGATTGTGTCAGAGCTGTGTGCTTTCTGTGCTTCTCTATGGTGCGGGGTGCTGGAGAGTTGCAGAGAGGGAGGTGTCGAGATTGTCATCTTTTCACACGGCATGCCTAGGACAAATTAACCGAGTCTTTTGGCCGGGTGCCCGGCCGAGATCTGCTTGCTCGGAGCGGGCGGGGGGACATGCGCACTATCGTGGCTGGCGGGCGCTGGGGCTGGGCTGGCAATGTCTTCAGGGGGACGCCTGTGCCATCACGGGAGCAGCTATGCAGTGGACCCCTGGGGGAAAGCGAGGGAGAGGTGGACAAGGAACGGCTTGGCGGAGAACTGTGGATTCTGGGATGCGGGGAATGGGCCCGAGTTGGGGCTCTGTGCGTGGGATGGCCACCGACCGAGCAAGGTGGAATCAATTTGTTGTTGCACTACAAGACGCCACCAGGCGTGATGGCCCTGTGGTAAAGTGGGATGATATAAATACTTATAGGGGACTTAGTGTATTGACTGAGATCAGCTGTGAAGGTATCTGTATCTAATAGGTGTAGTGTTTTACAGATAACCTTACTTGCTACCACATTTATACCTCAGTCAGAATTATTCTGGAATATTGTGATGACTACGTTAAATGTCTAGGGTTATGTAAATGATGAAGTGTAAGTCACAACAACAACAGACAGATAAACAATTTATTCCACCACACTTGACAACACTGTGACACTCACACACATTTAACACTCTATAAGACTATCTTAAATGAGTCTCTGGTAAAGTTTCAAATATACTTTCACTATTATATATCCTGATTCAACTACAAATTGAACCAGGAATCACAATCAAATGTAATCACAATTTATATGTACAGAATTTATAAATATGAACCTTGTAGTGACATATTTTATTAATATTATCCTATGTGTGTCAGTTGTGTAGTAGTACTATGAGGTAATACTGGTTTTGTTTTTCAAGCTATGTTGTTGTTTGTCATCATGACTTCAAGTGTTTGTTTATCTGGGAAATAGTATGGGGGAAAAGTTCACAGTTCCTGTCAATTTAAACAAGGTATTGTCTCTCTGTTTTACTATAATGTCAATTTTTGAGGGGACACATAATGTTGAGCTCCTCTGGCCACAGACTCTTATCTTTCGTGATGGCGGCAGGAAAAGACTCCTCTGCTCGATAGCTTCCCTGTGTTCTGGAGACACCTCACTGGTCACTATCTGGACCCAGGAGTATGCGGTCAGCTTCCAGATTCAGCAAAGCTCAGACCAGGTGCTGCTCAATAACTTTAGGACCACGGTCCCTGAAACAAGAAGGTTGTACCTCCTATTTCATAACTAATTTATAATCTATTTCCAGACTGAACACAATACATAACAAACACTGAGTTCAGAGCGGTAGGCCAACTGCCAGCTTCATCTGAAACAATTTACACCAGTATACTCCTCCCTAATGGTTACCACGCCTCTGCAATTCCAGCATTAGTTCTTTCTAGTCAATAAGATAGGTGTCAGTGTACTGTTTGGCAGTTCCATGCAGTTTTACTTTTCTCCGACACCTTCTGTTCAGGTTGGAGCACTATATAGGCTTTGCCTCATGTTCGCTACTGAACCACACACATATACAGACATAAATTATCAATTTACATTCAATTTTCATTAAAAAGATATCAAATATTTCAAGCTTACCACAATTCATGGAAATAATACACAATTACGTTGACTGGCAATGAATATGGCACAAAATCCGACCTGCCGCTGTCTCAGGCTTTTATTTAGAAAAATATAAGCTGAATCTCAACGCACTGTTGCTTTAGAAAGTTTATTTGAAAATGTGGTGCTGAACTGACGCTTCTAATTGCATATATTGGCGGGTCTAACCAATCGAGCCATGTTTACACAAGCGTTTGAAAAAAAAGTACCCTTCCTTCCGTCTCTCCTAACAACAAAAATAGTATTTGTAGCCCGACTAATCGTGTTTAGCCTTACATGTACTTCTATCCAATCAAATAGGATTTAACATGGGGACCTATTTCCCGTACAATGGTGGTTTCCAAATCTGCCACTGAGCGATTCTGATTTTGGTGTTGTCTGACACCCTCACTATTTCTTTTGGCTATAATTTGTTAATTCCTAGACTATTTGCGTAACACAACATATTATTTGTCAGCAAGTTCTAATGAACCCAAATATACAAATTTAAGGGAGCTAAGTGGCTGCGTTCAAAATATGTATTTTCTAGGATAGTCGTGTAGTTGTTTTTTTTTTTTTCACTGTCGATATGAAAAAAAAAATTAGTGCATGTGGCCTTACACGCGTGATGGCAGTAATTGTATAGCGAGACGCGTGTTAGTGTTGCATGCGTTCCGGCTTTCAGCCCTCCCTTTCTTTCTATCCTAAGTTCATCTGTCTTTTCGTTTATGTTAACTTAGTGTATAAAATGACATGAATGGAATATTAAATATAGGTCAGCTTGCGTATCTCAAGGTTTTTCTTAGAAATGCAGTACACGTTTTATCGTGTTGTGGAAACGCGTGTATGCTGCAGTAGGCTTTAATATCAACGTGAAACGTTACAATTTGCAGACGAAGTAGAAAACAAGGGGATCTCGAGTACCGTCATTGTGACAGCACTGTTCTTTACCATTCTTCTTTCCTTTTATTGAATTTTTGTGTTAGGCTTTACATTTACTTTTTAATTTATATATGTGGATTAGAATTTCTCACGACAGGCCCCTGACTTCTTTGACGGTCGGCGGCTAAGGACCAAAGAAGAGAAGTATTGACTTCAATAGTGTGTGACAGGGTGAAGAAATAAATAAAATCGTTCTGTGACAGGTTAAACAATTTTGAGACAGTATCTTTTGTCAATGTTCTTCTGTTGTTTACTGGCTACCGCCAGAGATGGTGAATTACAGAGGTGACTTTTAATAAAACCCAGGTAGTTCTTTGGGAGGCTCGTTCTGTGTTTTATGATTTATGCTGTATGATCGTCATAATAAGGTAGTATTCTATTTTCGATAAGCTGATGTAAACAAATAACACTTCCAACTGACGTTCAAGAAATAAGTCCAATTTTGTCTAAATAAACGAATACCTTTATTTGGTGGTTGCACACTCTGACAACTTCATGCTGGTTCATAAATACATGTTCTTCAGAGGTATACAAAAAGTCATCCCAGCCATCGGACGTACGAGATGGTGAAAACAAACTGCCGCCGCTCGTCCCGTGCTCAAAAACAACTCACTCAGTCTACAAAACAAAACAATGACTTCCGTCCTAACTTGTATCAATTCTAACCCCACGTTTTGATGACGTCATTTAATGTACACCATGATTGAATGACTCATAGGATTTGTGGCTAGTGTTTATTTACTAACTAGACACGCTCAAATACCTAGTGTTTATATCTTGCTAAAGTATTCTTACCCTAACTCTAATAAGTGGCAGCACCCGAGTGCTAATCCGACGTAGTAGTCCATACTTTCACAAGTGATATATATTCAATAAAGATTGCTATCGTAACTGGCGGCTTCCGATTGGCTCTAATGAGGGTTCTCAAAACTTACAGTAGTCACAGTGCTTCCGCCTTGAAATTGGAGATCTTTCTGGTTTGGAAGACTTTTGTGATGATGCTCTCGTTTACAAATGTGATCAAAATGACTTATGTACGATTCTTTACTGCCCCCTCTGCGGATCCATCTGTTTATATGTAAGTCCTCTCCTTGGCGTTGTACCTTTCCTCAGTCATCACCTGGCCCAAAGCTTTTAGTTTCTTATTGCATAAACGTCTGTGATGACAGATTCATTTTCATGGCAGTAGTTTCGCTCATCATAATCAATTAATATTTCTATTTCAGTATGTTTAGCCTTCCTCATAAGGAAGTTCAATCTGATTTGTTTGCAATTTGACCGTTTCTTGGAGACTGGACAGTGAGAAGAGGGATGTTACTGTCTTGGATAGATTAATATGTATTCCCCAGTCAGATACCCAGCTATATCAACCTGGTAGCGTTACGCTCAGATACCCAGCTATATCAACCTGGTAGCGTTACGCTCTGGTCTACCTATATGTAAATGAGTACCAGACTTTGTTTGTTGAGTGAGAACGGCTAAGACAGCGCGAAGGAAACTGATCATTACAACCTCAAAGAAAAGTTGGACCTTGTATGGTGCAAGTTTGTAACATTTGATTCTCTTACTGCAGTATCTGCTATGGGACTAGATTGACCTTTCTTAGATACCAAATGTCTAGGTAATGTTGGTCTATGCTACTACATATTTGTAATCTCTAATTAAGCCCATGTGGGTGAGTCACTGGGGCAACTACGACAGTAGTTTTTGCTAGGAATAGTCTATGAGATATTAGATATAAGGTCTCTAGAAATTGGCTCGTTAAGAAAGAAAAAAAGACCTATTCGAGATAGGGACAAGAAGACAGGAATGCGAATGCTTTCCACTAGACAGTGTTTTCTAATAAATTATGGAAAGAGTTCTGTTTCCCCACGACCTTAGCTTCTGCCCTTAGATCCCGTAAAGAAAAAGCCCCCAACCTCATCTATATATAGAAAAGGTTCCTATAGAGTTAATATATAACGAACCGACAGCACGAGTGGTGAAACATTATAACAAACTCTTGATAATGATCAACCGATCGTTGGGTTTATTAATGAAATATCCACACATATAGGGTTAGTAATGGTTAGAACGTGATGATGGTGAAAGACGATTCACACAAAACACACAATGTAAAAATAAAATTACAGTTAAAATTCTAGATAATAGTTATTTAAGGATGGAACTTGGATGTAGAGTTGGGAAAATAGATTGATCTTTGAATATGATAACGTGTGTTATCCAAAATAGGTGTGAGTTACACTAAACAGTCGCATGTGTCTCTAACTGAGTGCTTCTCTCAAAATATAGAGTGAATACACCATGTGTACGCATAAAAATGTTTCACAAGTATATTTATAAAAACGTTATTGTGGGGTCGGAAAAGGTGGGTATCATCTAAGATCTGAAGGACGGTTCTTAAGTGAAAACTGGTAATTATCGTACCGGGGTAGGAACGCTGACGAGGATAATTATGGGAATAATCCTCATCCCAGTATGATTAATAACTCTTGAAGCATTCTTATGGAACATCAACAGTTTAAGTATGATATGTCATACAAAATGAACAAAAGGGTATACTAGTTGGTCTATAATCTCCCGACGTTACAGCTGTGACATACTTGTGGATAATACTACCCGGGAAATGTTAATGAAATGATATGTACGACACTAAAATCTATGCGTACAGTAGTTCGTAGAAATCAAATACTTAATTCGAGTCCTGGTGCTTTCATAAAAATGTGTCAGGCTTAAAGCGTGGGTATGGGTTTATTAGCACGGTGTGGTATAAAATATGCGTAGTCCTTCCTCTATTATTGGTAAGGCTCTTAATTGTGCTTGAGCTGTCAGATAAAAATTGAATCTATATACATGTTGTGATTATATAGATTAATGAGGACATCTGTAATTGAACTTTGTGTGATAAACGATGTATTGAACTTGTGAATAACTCTGTATTGAACATGTGGAGGTCAAAGCAGTGTAATAGTGGCTAGACGAAAAAATGTGATGTGCGTCCTCCTAAAGTACTAGTGGTGTGAGTAGACAAATATTACCCTTATTATTAAAATAAATTAGTTGAATGGAATGACAGTGATTTCCTAATGGTACGAATTCCTGTCTAGTCCCAAATGGTTCCGGTTTTATTTATAAAAACTAATTTCTGGGGATGAATGAACTGTCCCAGACATCGTTAATGCGTGATATGTACACATGACATGTACTGATCCGAACTTTGTGTAAAGACACACAATAAGTACTTCGTGTAAATTATTATCACAGTTTAGATACTATCACTTGGGTGTGACTTTATCATATAAACTACAGAACAAAAACTATAAATCATACTACCCACTACTCTAGAGTTCCATTCTAATGAAGTTGTTTTAAATAAACTATATTTTATTCATTTAGGAGTTGTGGTTTTCAAAATTGGATACTGGTGTTATTAAGATGTGATAAATGAAGAGGAAATTAATTGAACTATTAAATATTTACCTTCATACCATCACAATCCTATCCATCTATCTAATAGAAAAACTTCTGGTTTATTTATTAAATCAAGTATACGGCCAAGGAAATTAAGTTGACAACATTTAATCTTCCGTGCACTAATATTATACCGGCATTTGGGATAGGTTAAAAATAAACCAAAAATTAAAGAAAATACGTCTTAATAAGTATAACAATCACTGACAAACCACTTCTACGGGCATTCTAATTCACCTAGCTCGCAAAATCCTTATATAAAACACCATATAAAAAATCAGCGTGAACTGTAATAAACATCCACACAAGTAATAAACACGTGTGGGTATTAGGTCTATAGCGATTATTTATTGTGTGTTTTTAGATCTCTTACCACACAAGGTAAAAAACCCCTGTACTGGCCTCCACTCTAGTAGCATTATGTCGGTCAACTCTCACGCTTGTCTGAACCGCGGCCCACCGTTTTCCCCTGGCCAATCTGGGCGTCGCCAAAGTGGTGGTCACAGAACTTAATAAGATTTGATTAGGCATGACCATAATGTGTTTTAATACGCCAGCTTTATCACTAAAACAATGTAGGCTTCAAATGATAATCGGTCCAGCGCATGAAGGACTCAATCAACAGGACTTATTAATTCCCCCTGAAAAAGAACGAAATGTGGTTTCTCTGAGATACCAAGGGACGCGAGTAATCACAAACACAGGAAATAGCAAATGTAGGATCGTACAAATATGTAGATGAATAGAGCAAATGACGGAGAAAAATACAGTATCGAAGACTTGTAGGAAAAGATGGCGGCAATACGGCCTTTGCTGCTCAAGTATTATCACAATAGCCAGGCCCTGCCTCAAGTGTGATGGTCAAACGTACTGGACTCAAGGAGACTAGACTTCTTCAGCTCGAGATATCCTTTAATCCTTTATCCTCCATCTTCGTATTTTCTTCTATACCGTTTCCCCACCCTTTATCCTCTAGCTATGTCCGTATGGCTCTTGCGTGCCTTGCCTCATAGGATAGACGCTTAAAAAATCGTCGGGAAAAATCCGCTCCTACGTTATGTGATTTTCCTTGGATATAGACCAGCTTGGAACGTGTAAGGTTGTAGAACAAGCGACAACCTCATCAGTCTAAAGCATATTCCAAATTCTTCTGAATTGGCAAGGAAAGGTTCAGAGGATGGTGATCACATCAGGATTGTAAATTTCTCTTCCGTACAGTATGTCTTGAAATTTTTGTATTCCCCATACGAGGGACACAACATTCCTTTTTCGATTGTGGACATAGTATTTGTTCTGCTCGGTTTAACTTCCGACACGCATATGCGACCAGGAAAATAGATTCAGGGAGTGTGGAGGCATCTGTCTATCTGGCAGTAAGAAAATGTAGCCCCGATACCAATGTTTACTCAGACGAAAGGCATCGTGGGGGGCGGCAAGATGAATTTTTTTCTAGATTAAAATCCGTGAAGCCGTAAAATAGTTTTGTGGTGAGTTTCACTTTTAAGAGTGCATATGCAAGTTCAACAATTCTGCTGACCATCGTCACTTTTATCTGGGTTTCCATTCTTGGTTAGCGACGTAAGGCGGGCGCACAGAGGGCTATAAAAATCCTTTATAATATCTCTGGTAGAATCCCCAGAGAGAAAGCAAATGACGCGGTACATCCCTTTTAGTGGACAGTCTCGGTGGCATTTCTTTCTCATGCTTGCCTCAAGCGTTTTCGAGTCTCGGGAAAACATGGTCCCGAGGATATAGTATGTCCTAGGAATTCTAGATCAGTTCACAAACCCAATAATGACCTTTGTGTTGGGGCGGTGTCGGTCTTATCCCAGCATCTCTGAGATCTGTTACACAGCAAGGATAGGGCAGCTGATATATTGTTCGTCAATACGATTCCAGTAGCCAACTAGGATAATCATCCAATAAAATTCCCTCGATGGCAGGGATGCATTCAAAAGATCCAATAACTTTCAGCATCATCCTTGTTGAAGATACTAGGGAGCATATGTTCAGTGTACCCCAAAGGGCATCACGATATAAAATTCGAATTGTCGCATACATAGGAGTAGCTGAATGGTGCCTAACAGATTCCATCACGCTCAGCTAAAACCGTAAATATGATAGTAACCTGACTTTACTTTAGGTCATCTTTGAAAAATAGGCGAGCCCTAGCTACAGCTAAGTAAATAGACTGGTTCATGGTCCGGTAACGGTTACTGGCTGAACTGAGTTTAACAGCATTCAGCTGACGGTAGTCGATGCACAGGCGGTGTTCTCCAGCATGGGTTTGCGTAACCTAGCACCAGCTCCCCGGCATCTGTAAGGGGACTCCGACTATCGAAATTATGCCTTCCTTAAGTAAGTAATCAATTTCTTCCACGCTTTAATGCCCGTCGCCTTAGGCAAACGGAATTCGGATAGTTCTCATTCTTACGGGCGTAAGGATACCGTGACTACACGCATGACAAACTCCCCCATCACTGATTGTGGGGGGGGGGGCGGCGCCCGGTTTGTCTGTCAGAGGAGTCGGGGCGTGGTTTTCCATCAAATCTCCTCACACCTTTCTTCGCTAGGGGCTATTTGCCGTTAGGGTGGAGCTTAATTTTCACATCTAAAATGTGATTCCTTTTCCTACCTGTTTCACAACCTGGTACTCTACGGATGATAAATGGCTCTTCTTCCCATTTGCATAGCAAATGGCCAAAGTCCATGAGGTGGCGCTACGTTCGCGGCCAGGGTCTCGCTCGTAAAACTTCTTAAGGCAGATTCTAAATTTAGTGATAAATTTTGCCTGCTTTTCGGCTTTCATCGGCGATTTTATATTTGTTGGTGCGAGAAATCATTTCCGCCACTATTGTATAGGTCCCCTCCAGCAAATCCTGCAAAAATTTAATACTGGCTACTTGGCAGAAGAAGCTAGGCCAAACCTTCTCACCATCCTACTCGCTAATTCTGCGGTCCTATCGCATTGCGCTTCGTAATATTTGGCATGTTTCCGCCAAGCCTCGCCGTACTTTTCGGCAATGTAGGCATAATTCCAGCCAGTCTTCAGCTGCGTATGTTTCAAGTCTGTGACGTACTGGAAAGGCTGATGTGACAGTGTCGTCTGCCTTGGCATCTGTCCATGTTCTTCAAGTAATACGCTACTAAAGGACCTTATAATAGGTCTTCCGTGACGAGTAATTTGGGCCTAGGAGGAACTCCATATGGAGCGCAATGCGGTACCTTCCCATATAAGCAAAAAAAGCGCAGAAGATACACCGATCGATCCCAAGTTTCTATCATGGCATCTCCTGTGCCAACTCTCCGAAGAATAGAGTGTAGCATGTCCCGTTAAAAAACCGGCTCTACATGCCCGTTACCTTTGGATGGGTGATGAGGGCGAAGTATGGATACTGGCCAAGTCTTGAATATTCTAAGCAACTCCCTCTGTCGAACTTTGCCTCCTAAATTGATAGATCACGTTGTTCTGTGTGATGAATTATCATGAAAGACTTCGGGAAGCTCACTCTATATTCTAGTTAGAAAGATTATGTCAGTAAAAGCGTAACAGACTACGTTGAACTGAGTCGCTGATGCTGGCATGGCTATGGGCTTCGCCCCAACATGGGAAAGACTCAAGGTGTTCGCCTCCACTAAGGTAAGGATTATTTATGGGGAGTTTCTCTCTTCTCTTGTAGGTTCTCTCATCGAGAGACGCTCTAGACTGAGGTCCGCTATTATATCTCGACCTCCAAAGCAGGGCGAACCACATACTCTTTCGAAGAAGTTGGGGTATAGATCGCTTCCATGATGGGCATTCTCCCACAAGGGTTCGCGGGTTTGCCTGTACTAGTGTTTTGGTTGGGCAACTTGGTATGGCCTAGAACTATTTGGTTGGTCTTTGATTTGTATCTCTGTGTATAGATGTTGATATATGAATCTGTTCAATTTGTTTCTGATCTCGGTGATATGCTACACCTGGGGCCAAATAATTGTTCAGGGTGCGATGGCTATAATATCGTTTTGAGTCAGTAGGTGTCGAGGCATGGCTTAGGTTCCCATGCTGGTCAATATCTATGTGATGAATGGATAGTATGGTGATGTGTAGAGAGTGCGTAGAGAGCCAATGCTTTTGCAAGCACAATCACCTAGGTTGTCCTTGTCCATAGGTACTGCTACAAGGATCTCCATAGTCCTTGTAACATTAAGTTTGGTTGTTCTTGTTTCTCAGATTTATTAGTTACTCCTTGCTCATTTGTGTCTGTCAATAGCCATCGCAGGGTCGATATGGGTAGAGATCATCAATCCATGTGATGTTGTACTATCTAGATTGAGATTATGTGAAAAGTGTCATCACTTTTAGGTAGGATAGGGTTGTAGTGGTTCTGTGGCAGAGAGTGTAGATTGTTTTTTTAAAAGATAACAGGGCGAGACTCGCATTGTGTGGAATAGATCGTTTCCATTTTGGCGCCCTCTCATGTTTCTACATTTCACTACGAGGGAGGTTATTAGGTAGGATGTTCCTAAAAGCTCTGCAGTCGCTTTTCTTTGGCAACTGTCCTCTAGTTGTGTGGCTTACGGCCGCCCATGAGCTAGTAGGTTGAGTACCGTTTCTCCCAAGGGATAGCAGAGACTATGATTTCTTCAGACATCCCCCAAGATTAAAGGATGTATAGATTGGTTTCTTATTGTTCCATTCATAGACTGCATGCTACGAATCCTTACCTGTCACACATAAACGAGATTCCTCTATACTGATAAGATGCATAATTGCAGTTGTCATAGGGTGCAACTGCATCCTACGTCGTCAGGACTCAGTATTCAGCTTGGATGTCGACACTCTCCTTGCGTGATATCACGGTCAAGGTGAACAAGAGATGCCGCTTATATCGTGCAAAGAACATGGGGAATGCAAAGTACAATAGGTCTCAATAAAGTGCACACTCCCACAGATCTGTCCTTTATACGACTGGATTGATGTCGACTGACTTTGAGGATGAGAAAACGTTTCTTCCGGGTTCTTGTCTTGCTTCATCCGGGGTGACGATATTATGATCTGCAGGGACAAGGCAGCATAGCGATGGGGAGGAGTTCCTGTGTGTCAATAAAAGCATCAAACAGAGTGCACTCATTAGTAGTTCTGTGATTCGTTCATTGAAAGCGAGGCATGTACTTCAGCGGGTTTCCGGTTACTCTGCTACGCCTCGTCTCGGGGTGACGATTTTGTCGGGGCAGACAGGCAGCCATTGTGTGGGGGAGGAGGTCTGCGCTTTCAGGGGGGGGGGGGGGGGGGGGGGGGGGGGGGGGGGTCGCATTAGATGTTTGATTTTGTTCAAGCTCCATACTTATCTGCACCAGTTTTTTGTCTTCTGTATCGCTCTGGTGGTGGCGCGATCAAGCTTTTTTCTTGTTTTGCTCTTTGTAGTATATCAGGTGATTATGCAGTTGCTAGTTTATTGCCGAGATGTTTGGTCCTTATAGGGCTTTGTTGGTTCTGGTTGGGAGCGAGCAGGTTGCTTTTGGCAGCGGCCTGATCCGAAAAACAACCCTTCTCTTTCTGGCTCCCTTGAGACTCCATGGAGGAGCATTTTAAGGAATCGCTCTGTGCTCTTCAGTGTAACAAATATTTTCTAACGCTGAACCGGTCAGTGCGCCGTTTTTCAGTGAGAAATCTTACGCATCTTGTACGTACCGAACACATAGAGAAACGTAGCTAAGTATTTCAGTTGCTCTAATCCACAAAGTACAATTCAGCTCTATTCAACCCGTCATAGTCTCTCGGTCAAAAGTTTCCCCAGTGTCACCGCACTTCTCACTAGGTAGTCTTTCAATATACGGGCTGCGAACATGTACTTTGAGAGAATCATCAACCCCCCTTCTCCTGCCTCCATCCTAGAACCCTAGAAATTGTTATTTTCCTCGGTAAGCCTCGAATGAAAGCTGTATTTTTTCCGGTACAAGCCGAGCTATCTCATGAATGTGGAAGCTGCGTCAGACAATCACCAAGAGAGCTTATGTAGTTTCCAATGGGCCTGGTAGTCATCTGTGCTCTCGCTACCGCGTAGCCGCGGCAAGTTTTATTAAAAACTTCGCTAATGGTACGGGCTTCCTCTTAGGCCCCTGGGAAAGTTTCAAGTTCCACTTCCATTAGTTGAAGTTAATTTTTGGAGTGGCTTCGTCAAGTCCCTGACTGTTGCAAAAGGCGCGTTCAAAAGCTCGTCACTCTGTAAATAAAGGGCATAGGGCGTCCATGTGAATCATTCCTTTCTGAAACAAGGTTCCTAGCTCTGGCGGAAAGTTCAATGGGCTATTGAGAGGATGGCGCAGGTTGGTGGCGAAGTAGGCTCACACGACCATCTGAGCGGGGTGAGTACCTGGCATCCATCATCACAGTTTGGAGAAGTCGCTGCTCACTTGGTTGTGTTTGCAAGCGTGCTTCTATGAATTTTGTATTTTGGTCAGATCCCTGGATTTCCAGTTCTTGGCATTGTAGAGTGCTAATCGCTCTGGCTTCAAATTCAATTGTATCGCTCCGGCATGCATGTCGGCTGCTATCTTTCCTTCCGTGAAGCTGACGCCGGGGCATGGCCTAATCTGATGCCGGCTTTCTCTTATTGCGTGACCTGCGCTTCTGAATAGCTTCTTAATTCGGGCGGAGCGTTTCTTTGCTCCACAGCTTTAGCTAGACGGCTTGCTTCATTGTAAGTTTGTCTGCATTTCGCATCTGTGCGGCTTTCATTGGAGTGTAACAGTTTCCAGTCGCTTGCATATCTTCATCAGCGACATGATCCACGTTAACCGCGTCTTCACGGCTGGGCCTCAGCCTCCATCAAAGTAGATTCTAATTTGTCCCACTGGCATGTCATCTGCATGATATGCAGATACCTGATGTCCTTGTGGGCGGAATGAGAAAAATGGCAGTTTCGACTACCTCCAAACAAATGTAATAGACTCGCACTAAATAGTTTTCTTTCAGGTATGTTCTCCAGACCTTCTAGGTTTAAAATTATCTAATCGACGTTAAATAGTTCCTATCAGTCTGTGCACACTGCGTAATCAGTAAAAATTAGCGCCGCTCGCACATTATCATCGAACTTTCTCTGAAAATTTTACAAAATCCAGCTATGATCACAATGAGACATCCAAGCAGTTCACTGAAAAAAATGATTGTCAGTTCGCCTAAGAGTAGGGGGTTGTTATGCATCGAGAAGCTGTTTATACACAGTAGTCGGCATCATGGATGGACTCCTCAAATTGACAGAAATTTTATTTAGGACGCTGCAGATCATAGAGATGTAGCTGTTATCTCATGTTCTATGTTAAATACTACACAGGCTAGTAGGTGTTCATTCTAGTAGGATTAGTAACCCCAACGAAAAGCCAACAAATAGTTTGGCTTATAATATCTCTCTCATATTGCTGTGAGAGGCGCAGACTATTTCTGAATGAAATAATGATTATTACACTATTTAAGTAACTGGTTCACTGATCCCAATTTCGAACAACGAATATTGACGACGTGGTATAGAGTCCCTGTGGTAAACAACGTACATGTAGTATTTTGCAGGGAATAGTCTATGAAGATATTAATGATGGAGTGCACAGTTTCTCCCTAGGAGTTATGACTCGATTAAGAAGAGAAAAAAGATTTTTATTCGCAGTAGTAGTATACAAGAAGACATGTACCAGCGCGAAAGGATTAGACACTAGTACAGTGTTTTCTAATAAATAATGGCTGGAAAGTTTTCGTGACTCCTGTCGACCGTTAGGGATTATTAGCCCTTCGCAAACATGTAGAGAGAAAAATGGTATCGCAACTCGTGCATCTGAGTAATGGAGATTAGGATCCTATAGGTGAATATGAGTAACAAACCATACGCACTTAGTGAAATATTAGACAAACTCTTTGAGTATAGTGATTCAACTGATGCGTTAGGTTAGATGACCTGAAATAGCCCTCGACATATAGATGTTAGTAATGTTTATAACATCTGATGATGAAAGTAGCATAGACTATTCGCCAGACATTGTAATGCACAGATGAGATGATCAACATGTACAGTCTAATTAATCCAATAACTTCTAAGTGTCACGAGGCTTCACGACTGATCTTCCCGAAGAGTGAAATGTACGAGAGCTGATAAGTACAATATTGTCAAAATGGTGAGTCCATGGGGAAGAATCTGTACGACAGTAGTTTCTCTGCATGCAGGTCCAAGATACTCAGGTATGTCAGCAATGTAATGCATAAAAAAGATTCACCATGTAGATTATGTAAGGTCTTGTTATATGTCGAGATGGGGTAACTCTCAAAGTCGAGGACTTTGTTCGTTAAATGAGTATTCAAGATGTACGAACGTAGAAATTTGAGGAGATATCTATTATGCGAGATATCCTTAGAGGGATCAGAAAATAGAGAGAGTAGACTGATGTAGAGTGAGTCACACATGGTAATCAGATGTCAATATGTAGCAAAAGGAAATGTAATGGACTCTAATGTCCCTACTGGTACAGAGACAACAGTGTTATTTTAATACAAAATGTCATAAGTGATAAGTAGACACATAATCTAATGCGTTATGTACTCGTGCCCTCAAACATAGGGCTTTAATAGAGTTCTGCTTCCTAAAATGATCTAGCGAATAGTGTTGCAGCTGTAAATAAAAAATAGCGATCTCTCCAACCCGTCATTATCGCGCTGGAGATGAGAGCTGGACTATCAGGGTAATAATGACCTAATAGAGTGTATTAAGATTTATGATGACTCTGTATTGAACTTGTAAAAAACACGATTCCAGAACTCATCGTGAGTTGACTACTGTATTGAACTCAGCTGAGCAATCATAAATGACTGACTTGATAAAACTAGACTGCGTCCACACTTAGGAAGTAGTCTGGAAATCGCTTTGGCAATTTTCGTTTTCGTTTCTTATTAATGTTGAAAGAATCCTATGGGCGAATACTGCATACGCCAGGATGTGTCGCAGTTTTTGATAACTTATATAGGGTTAAGTAAATCCGTTTAGACAACGTGGTTTGCGATTGGTGTATAGACTCAGACTTATCTGATGAAATGGACTAGACATTCTCAAAAGTCATCGCAAATAATGCTCTACATTTAAAAGATGCACTGTATATGAGCTTTAATATTGACTGATGTTGTTAAAATGTAATGATAGAAGTGTTTAATGAGTTAAATTAGTAAGGACTGAGTTAGATCTCTTGCCCGCTTGAGTGAGTATGTAGCATAATGGACAATGTGATGATGATAAAGTTGAAATATGATAACTAATTTATTACCAATTGCTATCATCCCTATCATCTTCTATGAAAATCTTCTGATTATTAATAATCAGTTATAGCCAAGAATTAATTTATGAAACTATATCTTACCGCACAATTTATAGCTGTGAGGTTAAAATAAACCAAAATAAAAAATGTATGAATAAGTATAAGATCTAGCTAACCCATTCTTTTCCCTTCGCAAATCCTATTATAGAACACAAATAAATCACATAAGCTGAATTACATCCACTCTGAATAAAACACGATGTATAGAGGGCTATGCGTTATTTTTGGTTTTGATCTCAAATCTCTTCCTCACAAGGTAAAGGAAGCCTGCCAGAAACTGTTACATACTATAGCATGACGTTACTACTACAGCTAGTCACGGAGGAAGCCTACCAGAAACTGTTACATACTATACCATGACGTCACTACTACAGCTAGTCACGGAGGAAGCCTACCAGAAACTGTTACGTACTATAGGATAACGTCACTACTACAGCTAGTCACGGAGGAAGACTGCCAGAAACTGTTAAATACTATAGCATGTCGTCACTACTACAGCTAGTCACGGAGGAAGCCTACCAGAAACTGTTACATACTATAGCATGGCGTCACTACTACAGCTAGTCACGGAGGAAGCCTACCAGAAACTGTTACATACTATAGCATGACGTCACTACTACAGCTAGTCACAGAGGAAGCCTACCAGAAATTGTTACATACTGTAGCATGACATCACTACTACAGCTAGTCACGGAGGAAGCCTGCCATAAACTGTTACATACTATAGCATGTCGTCACTACTACAGCTAGTCACGGAGGAAGCCTACCAGAAACTGTTACATACTATAGCATGACGTCACTACTACAGCTAGTCACGGAGGAAGCCTACCAGAAACTGTTACATACTATAGCAGCGGTGGTTCTTGTAGCAATTTGTTTTACGTCATGAAGTTACCATCCTCATTCACGACCTTGACCTTGTATTAGTGACCTTCAACGACATGCCTGAAGGTGCAGCTGTCCTATTCTTTCTTTACTACTTCAAACACATCCGGGAACTTTACGTCACGTGACCTAGATTATTGATAACAAATACAAGACATGTGATTATACAGGGTAATTGTAAAGTCACTTGTTATTTATAATTTGTTAGTTTTTCATGTTATCCAATTGTTGTATATAAAACACACGACAAAATAAAGCGAATTACCTGTTATTTTATGACATAAAATGATGTGTCACTGTCGCAGAATTTCCATCTCTCTCCTTTTCCTCCCCCCTCCCCCCTCTTCCGCCTACTATTTCTCATTTTTGCTGCGCATAATCCTTACTAGAGTCATTGTTCCCATTTGTCAAACTTCACTTCGTATGTCCAGATAATCGTTTCACCCATCCCTGAGAGATTAAGTGAATAACTAAACGTGATAATACCACATTGACTCCAGGTAAATGTGTGCATAAAGTGTTTGCTTAAGATTGCAAATTCACTTCCGACTCGACTGAGAAATGGAACTGGAAATACGGGTTTAATTGTATAGACCACGATTTGTCTAGACAGGCAGTCGGATTGCGACAAGTCAGGTGATACGAGAGATCGGCAGAGTCTGATAAACTAAGTAATCTGATCCGAGTAACTTGGGTTAGATGATTATAGATAAACGCAAAGCTGGAAGACATTTAGACGAGTGAGCAGGAAGTGTGATGTAAGTCAACTTTGACAATATTTTACGAATATCACAACTCCATATATGGAAGATGACTGTTTGAAGTTTTCAAAAGCAGGAGTTATGGAAAATATTACAGGATGAAAAGTGTCGTAAAATGAACTTTTGAATTTATTGGCTGGCATTTGAGGTGCGAATACAACAATCGCTATGATTGGTAATTTGTTGAAAACACTAGGTGGAAGCTGGGCCGGGAACCTACCATATATATAGTAGAAGATTTTTTATATACGGCACTGTATTCCAGAAATCATCAACATTGACAGCTCGGATCTTGCCACTGAATAGAATAGAGTTGGATTCTAAATTTATAGGACAAGACAAAACGTATTAACAACATGGCTGTATATCAGTAGAAAACTCGCCAATATTAATAGGGAACCCGGGATTATAGAGGACAATTCACAATTAACAGAGGGATTCTGAAATATAAATAATGCCCCAGACGTGTGTTCGATGCATCTGTGTTAAGTTGCCAAGACTATTCTACTTTGCAAGAAATCGATCATCCATATTAGGGTGAGTTGTAAACATACTTTTTATGCTGTGAATTTGACATGCTTATACTTGCTAAGGGTGTTAAAGATTCAAACTAGGTTGGCAACCTCAGCATGTGAAAAAGAATGCAGTTATGAACCACCACAGTAAGCGCTGGTGATTGCTTCGTGCTAGTTCTCAGGGAAGAACCGAAAGCAGAGGTAACCTCAGACTCCAAATGGAGCAGGGAATGAGTGATAATTACATCAATTTGTGTATAGTTGTATATTATCATTGTATGAATGTATGTAAACTTAATATGTTGCTTCAGGCACAAGCCACTGAAGCTGTCCAGTCACAAATTTTTCCTTAAATGAACTGACATACTGGTGATATGCCCTAAGTGATATGATATATGCTCCGGGGGAGAGTAACAATTCTGAGAAAACAAACGACTGTCGGACAGCGTTAAAAGACCATGACTAAAATCAAGAAAACAAATATTTAGCAGAGGAAATATTTCTTTTATTCTCTCTAAAGATTGTGGTACCAGTACAAGGCGACGAGACTATTAGCGGTACGACCAAGCGTGACCATTTGCTGTACTACTTGTCTGTGGTTTCACGCTTGAGATCGACACCTGAAGATTCTTGCCTGGACCAGGAACGGTTATTTCAGGAACTGATCTGGATACACGCCTCTCACCACAGAAACGAATCTATAATAATGCAGCATCGGCACTTCAGCATTTTGGCAATTCCCAATTTTAACAGGTCAAACGCAACCGATTTTTATTTTGCGAGACTCATCAAGCCTAAAGACGTTTAGGTGAAGAAACCTAATTATTTTTCGTAAACACCAGTACTGTATTTACAAGTTTTAAAGTAATTGATCATTAAATTTGTATATGTTGATTTTGACAAATTTATAGTTGAATTAATCATTACAAATAGAAAGACATACGTATGATCCATAACCTCCAGTATATATATATATATATATATATATATATATATATATATATATATATATATATATATATATATATATATATATATATTGTCGTAAAATACAATCTGTATGTACAACACGCTCACATATGTCTCGAGATTTTTTTCGATTGAACTGTATAATATGGTTGTTTATAAATATAAAATAACCTAGAGATAAAAGAGCGAAGTTATGGAGATCGTTGTCGCCGACGCAGCAAGTCAGTGCTAAAATTTTATGCCTCGATCTTGAGACAAACGTATCACATGTTACACGAAACTAAAGCCTAGTTTTCGAGCAAGATAGTAAGAAAAGAACGTGGAAAGAATAAAAAGCATAAAAGTGAGAGAAAGACTGCTATTCGCAAATGCGTTTGGTTCTGCTCTAGTGTCGCTCGCTGGCAGACGATTGGGCAAAGCGAGATCGCAGCTTAGTTTCAAAAAACGATAGAAAACCCCCTTTTTCTGTAACGCAGATGCGAATGTATATTACCACAGTGTTTGGACAACACCGATCAAAAACACGTACACACAACGTATCTTGAGCGGGAAAGTAAGGATAAAGTAACAGACAGACAGCATTTTGACGCTTTTTGTGACGTATTACTACAAGCGTTGTCTCGTAATGAATGAGAACTGCAGTTTAAAGAAAAGAAAAAACATGTGTTAGTTGAGGAAATGAGGCGTAAAAACGAGATAGTGACAGAAGACAGAGGGACGAACCGACTACTTCTTTCTCAGCTTGCCCTGAGAGGGGTATAGGGGGGAAGAGTACAAGATTTGAAATTTGAAGTTTGTTTTGATAATAGGACGCTATAAGCCAACGGTCCCTGATTGGTTGTAGGCAAATATACTAAGAGGGAAATAAAACCAAGTAGTAGTTAGTATTAGGTGCCATTTGTTAAAAAGAATTCATTCACTAAAGTTGTTTTAAGACAAGAAAGGAGTACATTCTTGTTTGCTATTCTGCACTAGCAGCGATCTGGATTTGTTACCATATATCGCAATATTCAACTATTTAGTGTTTATATTTCTCTGAAGCGGTAAGAGATAAAACATTTATTATCATTATCGTTATTATTATGTATGTATTATTGAATATGTATGAAAATTATGTGGGAAAAGGTTTATCTAGAGGGAAGTCAACACCAAACTTTGTGTTGTTTCACAGAGTTGTTAGGAAATATATTAACATGTTGTGGTAAAGCCCGACAGGTTTACTGACACATTGGGAGAGGAAAAAATGAGTAATTATTAATGAGAATAGTGTTATACATTTTATGACATAAGACCAGGGAAACCACTGGGCCGTCTTCTTCAGCAAGTCACCGTCTTTGTACATGACTTGATAGTATTAATGTAAAATGTTTCCTCTGTCAAGGAAAGTGTCAAACGGTGGTTTGAAAGTTATTTATCCATGAAGGGGGTACCAACCAAATTGATAACGTTAACTAATTGTTTAGTTACCATGCTGAAGTCTGATGATATTGCAAATGTTAGAGTAGGGAAAGAGAGAGACTATTAGATGCTGAGTTGGATACATTTATATTGTTCCAGGGTTTCTTGTACGATTGAAAGTGAGCCCAGGTGATCAAATACCTGACCATAAGTTCTGCCGTGAGGCCATATCTATTGAGTGCCTGCACATAACTATATTACAAGAAGCAGAAACGTGACTTGGCAGTGGAAGCTGGCATTGTATACTTCAGTCAGCCTGTTACCAGAAATCCCAGATAAGCAATCGTGTCTGGGTATTTGATATCGCAAACAATCCAACTCTCAATTTCCCAAAATATATTGTGTCAGACAGTGATGTATCAAAACTTTCGAATAACATGTACCCTTTTCTAGGAGCAAGGAATACTTGACACTTTTCTAGATTGACTTATATAAATAAGTGTGGGAAAACACAGAATCAATGATATTTGTGAATTAATTGCTGTAAATATTTATATTATCATTTTGAGTTGATTATTCCTGTGTCTAAAAGAATAACAAAGATACAGGAAAATAAATTGTAGAAATATGTTAAATTGAAAACTTAACCAGTGACTTGTTTAATGATTGTTTATTAGTAATAGGTGTAGTTGTTGTCCTGTTTCTACACTTCATCACATTGCATATACCCTAGACACTTGCTAGACAACATACACACACCATTACACTTCAGTAGGAGAAGATATATAATCGGGTGAGGTCATTGGTGGAAGCAGACAGGTCCCCTGTAACTTATATGAATTTAATAAACCTCAGGGGCTTGCATAGCAGACCTCACACCAGATAGAATTAAAATTAATAATATTTATAGAATAACACCAAATCCACAACATATATATATATATATATATATATATATATATATATATATATATATATATATATATATATATATATATATATATATATATATACATCAAGCTAATAAGAGGAATTTCGCGAACGAGCTAAAGCAGACAATATACACCTTCACAAATGGCGGCGGGTCAGATAAAACGTTAACGTGCTCAGACTCATTCAGCATTGTTCTTGACTTCTGAAATATCTTGTGAACAGTCCCTCGAGGTAACAGTTTCATCATCCTTCTATCTACAACTCTACCAAGAGTAATCTTGTGTTACGGTAGACACCTCTGAAGACTCACTTTCGATACTCTAGATTTCGGTCACTGTTGGACCACTACTGCCGAAGGAAAGGGGAGGCAAATCGTGACAGTCACATTAACACAACAGCGCACATGGAGATCACATGACATCGTGGTGGGCATAATTTTTTCTCTCTCTGGTAACGTTGAGTTCATAGGTCATTTTAGAATTTAGTTTATTTCGTTTTGTTTGTTGGAACAAAATAAATTACAACGTATTTGTCAATTGTCATATAGCAGTTATTACTCCTTGTTTTGACACGCATGTTACATATATATATTCAGTAGGTATAAGTGTAGATGATAACATTTTTAAAAGGAGAGATTGACTTGTCAGTAACTTTGTAGAAATATTATATCGTATGCTGTGATGATGTGATCGTCCTTGACATTGACTTGTCAGTCATTTTGTAGAAATATTATATCGTATACTGTGATCATGTGATCGTCCTTGACATTTGATGGCAGCGGTCACTCTTTTGGCTATTCAGCTAACGTTTTGAACTCAAACCATTTCGTTAAACGGCTATTTCCACTGGATGTTGTAAGAGCCTCTTTTCATGTAATCTTAGAGAACATCTCCACTTGCTGCGATCGGCAACTTCGTCCTCCCAGAATCCTAGACTTATCTCTTCATGTCTCTCTTGTACACATCTTTCAAACTTCAGCTGTGGTTGCCTTTTATTTATTTATTTATTTTTTTAAGGGGTGGAAGGGAGAAGGGGGAGGCAAGGCGCAATATTCAGTTTAATCCAGTTGAGAGATCTATAACACTTTCTTGCAACACATATAGCCTTTTGTATTTTGGCAGCCACATAAATGATTGTTAGTTACCTCCTTTGGAGTGCTTGGGGGTTACATATACAAACTCGGCAAGTATCGATTACATACGCATTGGCGAAAAGGAACGGAGGGAGGTGTCAGTACCCACATTTGCAACAAGTATGTAAAGACATTGACTTTTAACTAACTTTCTGTATTCGCTACACAACCAGACATTGACGTCGGGAACTATTATCAATGTTGCACTACCATCGCATTGTTATGTCAATCATACTGAAACGTTAAGATACATTTAGGCGTTTTATCTAAGGGACGTAATTTATATTACAAAGGGAGTAATATATTCGGGAAAGTTAGTTATAACTTTCAAAACATTAAATAGTTATTGTATATTGATTATAATATAAACAAAGAGATTTAGAATTCCACATTCTTTTATCTTCTTCTCTGCCTTACTGTCTTATGTGCCAGCTGTTACAATTCGTGTCACGTGTCTTTCATCTGACTTGAATATATCTCAAATTCCCTTCTCCGTGTTTTTTTTAGGTCTTCATCTATTTTTGTGTTGTCTGCCACTTTTTAAAGTGACTGTGTGTGTGTGTGTGTGTGTGTTGTGTGTGTGTGTGTGTGTGTGTGTGTGTGTGTCTGCCTCTATTTGTTCGGGTCTTCCTCTATTTCCTTTACGAAAGATAATTTCATAAAACGGATATACCCCTCCCCCCGGCCCCCCCCCCTTTTTTTTGGTCTCCAATGCGTTTGGAATCGATACCATGTGAGAGACGGTATGTGAATGACGACCACGTCAAAAATATAAACCATGATGGTCAGAATTCCACATTCCCTTATCTTCTTCTCCGCCTTATGCCCCAGCTGTTATAACGTGTATCAAGTTCTCTTCTCCAAATGTTTTTGCGTCTATCTCTATTTTTGTGTGACTGCCTCTGTTTCTTTGAGTCTGCATCTATTTCCTTTACGCAAGATTATTTCATAATCCAAATGTCTTGTAACGCTGTTAACTCGTTCCAGGCTTTGTGGACTCAAGTCACTAGCTCTCCTGTTAGAGCTGTGGAGTATTGATAGAACTGATAATATTTAAACGACATTACACAAAACTTGACCATGATAACGGACAGGGACAAGGCGTTAGGATTTATTGTTAGACTATAACGCGACGCACTAAAGACGACTTATCAATGGAAACGTACTAATACCTGTGATTTAATCACAGCAGATTATAACGTCTTCGTTGTTCCCTATGTTTCAGAGTCACACAATGAGACTAAATGTGTGGGTTGAGAGACTGTTATATTTGAGTTTGACTCGATGTATTTTAATGCCCATTCAAGCCACTATGCAATGAAAGCTCCACTTGTCACCTCATGTTATAATGTTTGGTGGAGAAAGTTGTTAGAGACTTATGGTCATTTTCAGGCTCACAAGGGGAAATGCCAAACACTTCGTCTCAACTTTAGTTTAGGCAGCACTTTGTGCAGGCCAAAAATATACATTTAAACCGTTTCTGTTATCTATTCATTAAGATAAACTCATGCTATAGATATTTACTGACATCTGTTGAACCTAGCGAGCTTTTATTTATCCAATATAAAATATAAACTAAATTTTTCTATAGTTTTACAAGTGGCAGAAAATTTCTTTTCGGAATTTATAAAAGTGTGTAATATTTTTCTTTGCTACAAAAGAATTAAAAAAATTGATATAAAATAACAATTTATTGTTTTAAAAGTTATAACTAGCTTTCACAAATCTATTACTCCCCTTGTAATAAACTTACGTCCCTTAGATAAAACGCCTAAATTTATCTTAACGTTTCAGTATGAGGGAAATAGCAACGCGATGGTAGAGCAACATTGATAAGAGTTCCCGACGTCAAAGTCTGGTTGTGTAGCGAATACAGAAAGTAAGTTAAAAGTTAATGTCTTTACATACTTGTTGCATATGTGGGTACTGACACCACCCTCCTTTCTTTTTCTCCAATGCGAATGAAATCGATACTTGCCGAGTTTGTATATGTAACCCCCAAGCACTCCAAGGGAGGTAACTAACAATCATTTATGTGACTGCCAAATTACAAAAGGCTATATGTGTTGCAAGAAAGTGTTATATATCTCTCAACTGGATTAAACTGAATATTGAACCCAATCTTGCGAGTTGCCTCCCCCTTCTCCCCCCTACCCTTTCATCATCATCATCATCATCATCATCATCTTTTTATTTCCCCTCCTCTTGGAGCAAGGGAACACCACTGTACCCTCCCCCCCCCCCCTTTTCACCTTACCGCCCTGAAGGGAGCTTGTACAAAGAATTTATTTTGTAATCCAACATTTGTTTCTGTAGAAATGTGTTTTATAAGATGAGGTTACAAGCTGCATGTACAACTTTATATTAGTCGCCTTGTACGACATGCTTGATGGTGCAGCACTAATAGTCTTTCTTGGTCTCACACGAGACCCCGGGAACTACACGGGGAGAATCATTTATACATGGAGCTAAAAATAGCTTCGTTTTCGATAATGTAAAACACAGATACTGTTACAGACAAGATAAGTGTTCCTCACAGATTCCCTGTTACAGGCAAGATAAGTGTTCCTCACAGATTCACTGTTATAGACAAAGTAATGTTCCTCACAGACTCTCTGTTAGAGACAAGATAGTATTCCTCACAGACTCTCTGTTAGAGAAAAGAAAGTGTTCCTCGCAGACTCTCTGTTAGAGACTAGATAGTGTTCCTCACAGACGCTTTGTTAGAGACAAGATACTGTTCCTCACATACTCTGTTAGATACAAGATAGTGATTCTAAATGACTTTTTGTTAGAGATGGTAATGTTCCTCACAGCCTCTCTGGTAGAGACAATATATGAGTATAGAAGGCCAAGTTCACCATCACCCATGGCTTCACTTGCGAGTCACGCACCGTCATTTATGCTAATATATGCAAACGTTGCAGTATTACTTACATCGGCCAAACGGTCACACGACTAGGGGACCGATTCTGCAGATACCTCTACGACATGTCTGTTGAATCCACACCTGTGGCCATCCACTTCAATGGCCCTGGCCACCATGGTGCCACTGACACCCAGGTGACAGCCATCAGATCCTGTTCCTCGGACGCCAACAGACGGTTCCACCTGGAACAACGTCTCATCCATCTTATTGGTTGCCTTAAACCATGCGGTCAGAATACCCAGCATTATTTTGTCTGAGGCGTCCTTTTCTATCCAGTCCCAGTTTTTTAATGACTTTCTACTATTACTGCGATCACACTCGACAGGGAAAGAGAGGCAGAGGTAAAACCAAAAAAAAAAAAAAACCTGGAGAAGAGAACTGGAAACAGAGGTGAAAATTATGAGGAAAATATGGAAAGAACATGAGCGGATGGCACAGGACAGGAAGACTTGTCATGTTTTTGTTGAAGGCCTGTGCTCCTTGAGGAGCAAACGGGTATTGATTGATTGATTGAAACCAGGAAAAAGTTGTTTCTGCTATCCAGTCAAATGTGTTCATCAAACTAGCTGAGAGTAACCATGATTTTTCATCCAATCCACTGGGTTAATGATTTATTCTCTGGGAGATACAATTACTGAGGAAAAGGAAAAAGGTCAATAGAAGTGACAACGGGAAGGTGTCGGACTACTGTAAGGAAATCAATACTTAGCAGAGACATTTGTTTCTTCTAAAGATTGTGGAACAAGTTGGAGATACCAGTTTGTGGCACACGTTGGTGATACCAGTGTGTGATACCAGCTTGATACAAGTCTCTGGATCAAGAGCCTGTAGATTGCGCTAATGGGTTGTGATGATCATTGCCAGGACGTTATGAGCGGTTGGTTCTGCAACAACGTCTGGGACGTGCCCTACCCACAGACGTCAATAATTGTGAAGCAGTTAGCAAACTATGTCATATCATTCCAGTTAAGTAATTTTAATATGGCCATAGCTAAATAGCTCACCACCTATAAAAACCACCCCCGTAACCATTTCAGTGGAGACAAATTCAAAAGTTTCATTCACCATCATCACTTCTTTATTTACTCATGTTGAACAATAATTGGTTATTAAATGTGTTAAATTGATCACAAATTAAAAGCTGATTTCAATATACAGAGAGAAGTGCTCACATATAAATCAATTATTTTAATACAAATACAAGAGAGCTACGAAAATAATATTTCACTGACTAATTCAGTTGGGGGCTCAGACACTAGCGAATATATCTTCATAGACGGTGTGGGCAGACACAAAGTTCACGACAGCCGTGATAAATTCAGAATGTGCTTGATTTCTGAATTATTCTATGAACTCCATAAAATAGAAGCACCATCCTTCTATTTACAACTATGCCGAGAGTAATCTTGAGCGAAGGTAGATACTTTTAAGGACCCTCATTGGATACTATACATTTTGGCCATTATTGGACCATTAATGCAGAGCACTGGTGGAAATCCCGTTACACACACGTCAATGGTCATGTTGTTTTTCTGGAGTTTTCTTGTAAATTCTGGACTACAGAAGTTATAACTATTCCGTTGACAGATACAGACATAGATAAATAGAGAGAGACATGGTTATATAGACATGTAAACATATAGGTAAATTGACTGATCACAAATAGGTAGGTAGGTTAGCAGTTAGGTAGGCACATAGACCAATAGATTGACTGATCAGTAATGACCACAGGTTTACCCCGTAGGCTCAACGACGGATTGTATAAACGATATGTTAATATGCCTGTATTTGTGCATTGGGGAAAAAGTGAGTCAAGTCCTATTGAGTTATTAAATTATGTAACAATAAAGGAAAATGAATTGATTAGATGATAAGAGTATATTGAAAGGGGGTTAACTTATTCAATAAACATGTCAGACACGATAGATACCTGCCGGCCTGCGTAGGTCTTGGTGGTCTCTAAACAGGCAAAGAAAGAATAGGACCACTGTCAACATTTAGACATGTCGTATACAAGATTAATAATGAGGTTGTGCTGGAGGCTGGTCTATCTCCTCACACAAAATACGTTGTCACATAAATCTCTGCTACGGGAACATGTCAATGATTGGTCTAGACTTCCACAAGTGTACCATCTGTAGTGGTGGGAACATGTCAATAATTGGTCTAGACTTCCTCAAGTGTACCATCTGTAGTTGTGGGAATATGTCAATGAGTGGTCTAGACTTCCTCAAGTGTACCATTTGTAATTGTGGGAACATGTGAATAATTGAACTAGACTTCTTCAAGTGTTCTATCTGTAGTTGTGGAAACATGCCAATGAATGATCTAGACTTCCTCAAGTAGGTGTGTGTCCTTGCACCTCAACGAGAACAATTGTGTGCTATAAAATAGACGCATTTTGAGATATCCTTGGACACATCACAGTTATTGACAAGTGTGGTAAAGTGGGATATTATAAATATTTATAGGGGACTTAGTGTACTGACTGAGATCAGCTGTGAAGGTATCTGTATATAATAAGTGTAGTGTGTTACAGATGACCTTACTTTGCTACCACATTTAGACCTCAGTCAGACTTATTCTGGAATATTGTGATGACTACGTTGAATGTCTAGGGTTATGATAGTGATGAAGTGTATGTTCACAACAACCAACAGACAGATAACACTTTAATTAAGATCCACAATACTTCACAACACTGTGACACACACATACATAGAACACTCTATAAGACTATCTTAAATAAGTCAAGTGTTACTTTTAAAATATGTATTAATTCCTTTCAATAATAGATATAATGATTCAACTACAGAGTGAATCAGGAATCACAATCAAATGTAATCACAAGTTGTATATACACAATTTATACATAGGATCTTTGTCCTGACATATAATATTATTACAATATGTGTGTAAGTTGTGATGTAGTACTATGAGGTAATACTGGTTTTTAAAGCTAAGGTGTTGTTTGGCATCATGACTTCATGTGTTTGTTACTGGTGGAAATAATATTTGGAAGGTTCACAGTTTCTTTTTATTCGAAAACAAATAACTGTCCCTCTTGATTTAATGTACAGTCAATTTTAGAGGGGGTTTACACAAGATTGAGCTGCTCTGGCCAACGAAATCTTATCTTCTGTGTGGGCGGCAGGAAAACTGTCTCCTCTGCTCGCTTGCTTCTCAGGTATCTTGAAAAACAACACTGGTTGATATCTTGAACAAGGAGTATGCTACC
Source organism: Oreohelix idahoensis (assembly GCA_024509875.1). NCBI lineage: Eukaryota > Metazoa > Mollusca > Gastropoda > Stylommatophora > Oreohelicidae > Oreohelix > Oreohelix idahoensis. Next base: position 75,177 of record JAMPIV010004042.1, read on the forward strand.
AGCCTCTGGATTCAGCAAAACTCAGACCAGATGCGGCTCTAATACTTCAGTACCACGGTCCCTGAAATAAGAAGGTCGTACCTCCTACTTCAGAACTAATTTATAATCTATTTCCACACTGAAGAACAATACATAACAAACACAGAGTTCAGCGCGGTAGGCCAACTGCTAGCTTCCTATGTAACAATATACACCAGTATTCCTCTCCCTAATGGTTACAACGCCTCTGCAATTTCAGCTGTAATTCCTTCTATACAATAAGATAGGTGTCATAGTACTATTTGGCAATCCCATATATGCCTATGCAGTTATACTCCTCTCCGACAAGATTGTTCCTGGTGGAGCAATATCTAGGCTTTGCCTCATGTTTGCTACTGAACCACACACAATACATACATAAATTATCAATTCACATTCAATTTTCATCTAAAAGATATCAAATATTTCAAGCTTACCACAATTCAAGGAAATATTAAACAAGTACGTTGACTGGCGATGCGTTATGGCACAATTCCGATCTGCCTCTGTCCCAGGCTTTTATTAGAAAAAAATATGAGCTGGTTCTCAACGCACCTGCTTCTTACAAAGTTTATTTTCAAAAAGTGGCCCTAAACAGACGCTTCTAACTGACTATATCAAATGGTCTAGCAAATGAGACCATGTTTACAAAAGCTTTTGAAAAAATTTACCCATCCTACCGTTTCCCTTAACAACCAAAAAATAGTATTTGCAGTCGACTAATCATGTTTCGCCTTACATATAACTCCAGCCAATCAAATCGAATCTAACGTGTTGGCCTCATTCCCCCCAAAGCAGTGTCCTAAGCATGCCATTTTGAGCAAATATGATCTTGTGTTGTCAGACAACACCCCTACAGTATTTTGGCTATAATTTGTTAATTACTAGCCTATTTGCTTAACACCTAACATATTCTTTGTCAGCAAGTCTTAAGACACCCAAATATATAAGTTTAATGGGGCTAAGTGGCTCCGTTAAAAATATGTATTCTAGGATAGTCGTGCTGTTACCACCTCCTCACTTCCATACTAGGGGATGTCTTCTGTACTGTCAGACTAATGTCAGGATTTCAGACGCAAAACAGTAGAATGTCATGTTTCCTAATAAGCATTAAACATGTTTTTTAAAACATTACCTTGTATTGGTAGTGTTTTTTGTCACTGTTTATTTGAAAACAAAAGTTAGTGCTTCATGCCTTACGCGTGGGATTGGCGTTACTCTTAATCGCGAGACGACGTGGTAGTATTGCATGCGTTCCTCCGTACATCTCTCTCTCTCCCTCTCTCTCTCTCTCTTCTAAGCCCGTCTGTCTTTTAGGTTACGTATTGTATATAATGACATTAATGTAGTATTAATCTGGGTCATTACGCAGTGTTTATCAAGGTCGTATAAAAAAAATACAGTACCAGTTTTATTTTTAGAAACGCGTGTAGTTATACAGACGGAGCATAAAAAGAGGTTTTCTTGTTTAACTAGCCTGACGTTCTATAACACAGGCGTACGCTATTGTGACCGCACTGTCCTTTTACCATTCTTCTTTCCTTTTATTGAATTACTTCGTTAGGCTTTACATTTACTTTCTAATTTATATATGTGGATTAGAATTTTTCACGACAAATTCTCCCCACTAAAAACAGACATCATATGTCAGTCTCAAATTATATATACTACTTACTTACTTAGTCGTTCCCCTTCTACCGTGAGGTGTAGAGGTAACAATTATATATACACGTAGATAAATTTAATATTATTACTGGTGTTCACGGTGATTCTCATCACTCGGATGGCGGCTTAGAAAATCCGCACCCAGGTTAGTTTTTCCAGAAATATATTCTATGCTGAACTGGAATGGCTGCAAAAGTAAGGACCATCTTAGGAACCTTGAATTTTCATGCCTAGCTTGCGCTAGAAACGACAAGGGTTTGTGATCCGTTTGTAACTTGAATGTCTTCCCATACAGATAAATATTGAATTTCTTGATCGCCCATATTACTGCAAGACATTCTTTTTCGCTAGTTGAATAATTTTTTTCAGCTTTATTCAACTTTCTGCTAGCATATGCATATGCCACTGGGGTTAATTCCCCATCCAGTGCATCTGATTTCTGTAACATGGTCGCGATATTACTTGCATCCGTTCTCACAATGAATTCTTGACTTAAGTCAGGTAATTTCGAAATAGGTTTGTTTGTGAGATTTTCCTTCAATTCCTGGTATGCCAATTCACACTGTGCTGTCCGGGTAATTCGATCTGGATTTCCTTTGCGTGTCAAGTCAGTTAACGGTGCACATATGGAATTAAAGTTTTTGATATACTTTTGGTAGAAACCACATAATGAGACAAAGGATCTCACGTCTTTCTTGGTTTGTGGCCTTGGGGCTTTCTTTAGTTTCTCTAAATTCTTGGGGTCAGGGGTCATGTTTCCCTGATGGACTGTGTGTCCCAAGAATTCTAATTCTTTACATCCAACGCAACATTTGGTTGGTCGGGCTGTCAAATTCGCTTCTCTAAGTCTATTAAACAGCATGTTCAGAGAGTCAATGTGTTCCTCAAATGTTTCTGTTGCTATAAGGATATCATCCATGAAGTTTGTGATGCATGGATTATTCAGAGGATCCAACAATTTTCTCATCGTTCTAGAGAAGACACTAGGCGCATTCTTCAATCCAAATGGCAATCTGTTAAACTCATAGTGTCCCTCTGAGGTACTAAAAGCTAGGTATGGTCTAACCTCAGGCTTTACTGGAATCTGATAGTATCCTTTGCTCAGATCCACTTTTGAGAAATATTTAGCTTTATTTAGACCGGGCAAACAACTGATTTGTATACGGCAATGGATCCACCTGACCTTCTGTGATAGCATTCAGTCTCCTGTAATCTATATAGAGTCTATGTTCTCCAGAGGGTTTCCTTAAAAGCACCACACTGGAACTATACGAAGATTCACTGTGTGAAATGATTCCTTCCTTCAACAAATAGTCTATCTCTTCCTTCAAGGCTTTCTCCTTGGCAAAAGGAATCGAATAGGCTTTCATACAGACAGGTGTGGGGTCTATAAGTTTCATATCATATTCCAATAAGTTTGTATGCCCCGGTCGGTCCGTTAACACCTCTGTATAATCATCTATAACCTGTTGCACTCTCTCCTTCTGATTTTTCGTTAAATGTGTACTGATTTTCACCTGTGCAGCTGTCTCACAGGGGTGTAATGGATATTCAAATGATGAAAGTGGTTCTTTTTTCATCTCCATTGCGATAGACAAGGTCAACAAGTGTGTCTCTTCCTGATTTTCTCTTTCCAAATATTTCTTCAGGAGATTCACATGATAGATTTTTTCTTTCCCCTTCTTATCTATCTTATAAATTGTTCCAGACACCTTCTCTAGAACTGTATATGGACCTTGAAATGCAATTTGTAACTTATTCTGACTACCGGGTAGAAGAAGCAGTATCTTCTCTCCCACAGCCAAATCTCTGTCCTTAGCTTTCTTGTTGAAATAGGCAGCATGTTTTTTCCTGGCTTGTCTCAAATTTTCATTGGCAAGTTTCTAGCCAGTTTTTAAACGAGTGGTCAGCTCATTCACATATTGGTATGAGGATGTAATATTTTCCTCTGCCTTTTCATCAGTCCACGTTCTTAACAGAGTTTACATATGGACTTTTAAATTCGGAAACTTATTTTTCCTGGCACATGTCAGGTCCTTTGCACTCGAAGCACTGTTGTGATGACTTTTCTTCCCCGAATCATCATGCACAAAACGACCGCTACCAATTTTTCTCTTGGGGCTTTCTCCCCACTTAAAACTCTTGATGAGAGATTTCCTCTCTACATCTTCTTCCTCCAGTTTACATAAGTCCGATTAAGGGATGTTCGGCTTATCCTGGGGTAAGACCTCTTTTTGCACTCGCTGCATAGTGGACATTGTAAAACAGTCAATCGAAGATTGTCCGTGAAAAGGGGCTTCCCATTCCACTTCGTCCACTTTATTAAATTTATTTTTCTTTTCAGTGTCAGGCCTACGTTTGCCCCGTGGCGTGTGGAGGTCCTGATCACTGTTCCCACTTGTGGGTGTTCCCTCATGTGCTATGCTACACCTTTCTACAAAATTCACAATGTCCCACCTTCTCTTGGGCCAATAATAATTTTGAGCTACCCTTTGAATGATGGTACCTATTGTTTCATGGTCCCCATCTTTTTTCACATATAAGCTCCTTATTAAGTCTGTTTTATACCTTTTAGGAAGTACCAGCTGTCCCTGACCTTTGGATCTAGTTCCAGTCATCCGGTATATCAGTTTGTTCTTCATATAGAAGTCTCCTTTTCCTGGAGGTGTTTGAAAATTGGACCATTTTCTAAAACAAGGCTTGAGGGTCTTATCCCCAGCCTGTGCCTTCCTCATCTCTTCTGGAGTGGTATTTCTCATAATATCCTCCTCCTTTCTTGAGGTCGACCTGACCTGAAGGGTGGCTATATACACAGGTTTCCTTCTGCAATGGTCAATATCATGATTGTCCATCCGACAATTGTTACACCACCTCTTTTTTTGGTTGAAAGATTTTCTTTCATCAAATTTCCTTTCATCGAATTGTGGGGTTTTATTTTTATTTTCGTACCGTGGCCTATCAAACTGGTGCTTACCTTTGTTCTGATCTCTATGATCAAAATTATTAAAGTTTTGTGGTGCCTTAAAATAGTCTACCTGTTTCTTTTTATTACCTGTTACCTCTGCTTGAGCTGCTTGATATCTTTCAGCAACATTTAGTAACTCACCCAGTCTCTCTGCACCTTGTTCCATGAGAAACTTTCTCAGGTCTGGAGCCATAGACTCTCTTAATTGTTCTATAAGGATCATTTCCTTAAGACCTTGTGTTTTCCCTAGAGCCGTCCATTTCTCCAAGTATGTCTCTAACCGTGCAGAGAACTGGTGATATGTTTCACCTGACAGTAGTTTAGCATTCCTAAATTTTTTTTCTATAAAATTCTCCATTCTTTTCATATCTTAACAAAAGAGCCTGCTTTAACATGTCATAATTGTTTTGATCATACCTGCCCATTTTGGCAAAAACATCATAAGCTGTACCACGAAGCCCTTGTGATAACTTTAAGCTCCACTTTTCTCTCTCTAACCCATACGTGGTAGCTAATAGTTCATATCTATTTAGATAGCTCTCGATATCATCTTCTTTCTCAACAAAATGATCTAAATGAAAGTTCATAGCTGAGGTTGAGGCTCCCTGACTAGCAGTGGCATCAGAGGCAAAGGGACTGGCACCATTGTCAGGAGCATGGCCTTAAAATTCCAACTCCTTTAGTCGTAACTCATGTTCCCTTTGTAACCTCTTCTCCTCCTTTTCTGCTTCCTTTTCTGCAGCCTGTCTCCTTTCTTCTCTTTCTGCAGCTTTTTCTTCTAATTGGAGCCTTTAATTTATCTATCTGCCTCCTATGCCTTAGCCTCTTTGTCAGCCTCAATCTGCAACCTTGTCGTGAAAAATTCTAATCCACATATATAAATTAGAAAGTAAATGTAAAGCCTAACGAAGTAATTCAATAAAAGGAAAGAAGAATGGTAAAAGGACAGTGCGGTCACAATAGCGTACGCCTGTGTTATAGAACGTCAGGCTAGTTAAACAAGAAAACCTCTTTTTATGCTCCGTCTGTATAACTACACGCGTTTCTAAAAATAAAACTGGTACTGTATTTTTTTTATACGACCTTGATAGACACTGCGTAATGACCCAGATTAATACTACATTAATATCATTATATACAATACGCAACCTAAAAGACAGACGGGCTTAGAATAGAGAGAGAGAGATGTACGGAGGAACGCATGCAATACTACCACGTCGTCTCGTGATGAATAGTAACACCAATCCCACGCGTAAGGCATGAAGCACTAACTTTTTTTCAATTAAACAGTGACAAAAAACACTACCAATACGAGGTAAGGTTTTAAAAAACATGTTTAATGCTTATTATGAAACATGACATTCTACTGTTTTACGTCTGAAATCCTGACATTAGTCTGACAGTACAGAAGACATCCCCTAGTATGGAAGTGAGGAGGTGGTAACAGCACGACTATCCTAGAATACATATTTTGAACGGAGCCACTTAGCCCCATTAAACTTATATATTTGGGTGCCTTAAGACTTGCTGACAAAGAATATGTTAGGTGTTAAGCAAATAGGCTAGTAATTAACAAATTATAGCCAAAATACTATATAGGTGTTGTCTGACAACACAAGATCATATTTGCTCAAAATGGCATGCTTAGGACACTGCTTTAGGGGGAATGAGGCCAACACGTTAGATCCGATTTGATTGGCTGGAGTTATATGTAAGGCAAAACATGATTAGTCGACTGCAAATACTATTTTTTGGTTGTTAAGGGAAACGGTAGGATGGGTAAATTTTTTTAAAAGCTTTTGTAAACATGGTCTCATTGGCTAGACCATTTGATATAGTCAGTTAGAAGCGTCTGTTTAGGGCCACTTTTTGAAAATAAACTTTGTAAGAAGCAGGTGCGTTGAGAACCAGCTCATATGTTTCTAATAAAAGCCTGGGACAGAGGCAGATCGGAATTGTGCCATAACTCATCGCCAGTAGACGTACTTGTTTAATATTTCCTTGAATTGTGGTAAGCTTGACATATTTGCTATCTTTTAGATAAAAACTGTATTTTAATTGATAATTTATGTATGTATTGTGTGTGGTTCAGTAGCAAACATGAGGCAAAGCCTAGATATTGCTCCACCAGGAACAAAACTTGTCGGAGAGGAGTATAACTGCATAGGCATATATGGGATTGCCAAATAGTACTATGACACCTATCTTATTGTATAGAAGGAATTACAGCTGAAATTGCAGAGGCGTTGTAACCATTAGAGAGAGGAATACTGGTGTATATTGTTACATAGGAAGCTAGCAGTTGGCCTACCGCGCTGAACTCTGTGTTTGTTATGTATTGTGCTTCAGTGTGGAAATAGACTATAAATTAGTTCTGAAGTAGGAGGTACGACCTTCTTATTTCAGGAGACTTTTGGTAGGTACTGAAGTGTTAGAGCCGCATCTGGTCTGAGTTTTGCTGAATCCAGAGGCTGGTAGCATACTCCTTGTTCAAGATATCAACCAGTGTTGTTTTTCAAGATAACTGAGAAGCAAGCGAGCAGAGGAGACAGTTTTCCTGCCATCCACACAGAAGATAAGATTTCGTTGGCCAGAGCAGCTCAATCTTGTATAAACCCCCTCTAAAATTGACTGTACATTAAATCAAGAGGGACAGTTATTTGTTTTCGAATAAAAAGAAACTGTGAACCTTCCAAATATTATTTCCACCAGTAACAAACACATGAAGTCATGATGACAAACAACAACATAGCTTTAAAAACCAGTATTACCTCATAGTACTACATCACAACTTACACACATATTGTAATAATATTATGTCAGGACAAAGATCCTATGTATAAATTGTGTATATACAACTTGTGATTACATTTGATTGTGATTCCTGATTCACTCTGTAGTTGAATCAGGATATCTATTATTATAAGGAATTAATACATATTTTAAAAGTAACACTTGACTTATTTAAGATAGTCTTATAGAGTGTTCTATGTATGTGTGTGTCACAGTGTTGTGAAGTATTGTGGATCTTAATTAAAGTATTATCTGTCTGTTGGTTGTTGTGAACATACATTTCATCACTATCATAACCCTAGACATTCAACGTAGTCATCACAATATTCCAGAATAAGTCTGACTGAGGTCTAAATGTGGTAGCAAAGTAAGGTCATCTGTAACACACTACACTTATTATATACAGATACCTTCACAACTGATCTCAGTCAGTACACTAAGTCCCCTATAAATATTTATAATATCCCACTTCACCACAAACCTCTTACTTTCCTTTTCAGCCTCTAACTTTCTTTCAGCCTCTTTTTCTAATCTTTCAGATTCTAATTTCCTTTCTGCTGCAAATTTTCTTTCTTCACGTTCAATATATTTGTCACATTCAGTAGTGTCATAAGCAATCATAACTTGTCCGTCCATTTCTAACTCTTTAGCAGCCTGCATAGCAGCAGATCGAAATTTTGCAAGGTCCGCCATTTTCTAACAGGCAAATGTATACAATATTTAACTAAACAATTCAATCTATAAATAATTATCCAAGGACAACCACAGGCACTGAGAGCTCAACCTTATTTATTTTCAACCCAAGGATACCTTTTAATTTTTTATTATTCCCTGAAGTGAATTATCCCCAATATATATAATAGGAGAAGATTCAAAATCCCGGACAGGACCCCAATATATGTGGTAAAGTGGGATATTATAAATATTTATAGGGGACTTAGTGTACTGACTGAGATCAGCTGTGAAGGTATCTGTATATAATAAGTGTAGTGTGTTACAGATGACCTTACTATGCTACCACATTTAGACCTCAGTCAGACTTATTCTGGAATATTGTGATGACTACGTTGAATGTCTAGGGTTATGATAGTGATGAAGTGTATGTTCACAACAACCAACAGACAGATAACACTTTAATTATGATCCACAATACTTCACAACACTGTGACACACACATACATAGAACACTCTATAAGACTATCTTAAATAAGTCAAGTGTTACTTTTAAAGTATGTATTAAGTCCTTTCAATAATAGATATCCTGATTCAACTACAGAGTGAATCAGGAATCACAATCAAATGTAATCACAAGTTGTATATACACAATTTATACATAGGATCTTTGTCCTGACATACAATATTATTACAATATGTGTGTAAGTTGTGATGTAGTACTATGAGGTAATACGGTTTTTAAAGCTAAGTTGTTGTTTGTCATCATGACTTCATGTGTTTGTTACTGGTGGAAATAATATTTGGAAGGTTCACAGTTTCTTTTTATTCGAAAACAAATAACTTTCCCTCTTGATTTAATGTACAGTCAATTTTAGAGGGGGTTTATACAAGATTGAGCTGCTCTGGCCAACGAAATCGTATCTTCTGTGTAGGCGGCAGGAAAACTGTCTCCTCTGCTCGCTTGCTTCTCAGTTATCTTGAAAAACAACACTGGTTGATATCTTGAACAAGGAGTATGCTACCAGCCTCTGGATTCAGCAAAACTCAGACCAGATGCGGCTCTAACACTTCAGTACCACGGTCCCTGAAATAAGAAGGTCGTACCTTCTACTTCAGAACTAATTTATAATCTATTTCCACACTGAAGCACAATACATAACAAACATAGAGTTCAGCGCGGTAGGCCAACTGCTAGCTTCCTATGTAACAATATACACCAGCATTCCTCTCCCTAATGGTTACAACGCCTCTGCAATTTCAGCTGTAATTCCTTCTATACAATAAGATAGGTGTCATAGTACTATTTGGCAATCCCATATATGCCTATGCAGTTATACTCCTCTCCGACAAGTTTTGTTCCTGGTGGAGCAATATCTAGGCTTTGCCTCATGTTTGCTACTGAACCACACACAATACATACATAAATTATCAATTCACATTCAATTTTCATCTAAAAGATATCAAATATGTCAAGCTTACCACAATTCAATGAAATATTAAACAAGTACGTTGACTGGCGATGAGTTATGGCACAATTCCGATCTGCCTCTGTCCCAGGCTTTAATTAGAAACATATGAGCTGGTTCTCAACGCACCTGCTTCTTACAAAGTTTATTTTCAAAAAGTGGCCCTGAACAGACGCTTCTAACTGACTATATCAAATGGTCTAGCCAATGAGACCATGTTTACAAAAGCTTTTGAAAAAATTTACCCATCCTACCGTTTCCCTTAACAGCCAAAAATAGTATGAACAGACGACTAATCATGTTTCGCCATACATATAACTCCAGCCAATCAAATCGGATCTAAGGTGTTGGCCTCATTCCCCCTAAAGCAGTGTCCTAAGCATGCCATTTTGAGCAAATATGATCTTGTGTTGTCAGACAACACCCCTATATTATTTTGGCTATAATTTGTTAATTACTAGCCTATTTGCTTAACACCTAACATATTCGTTGTCAGCAAGTCTTAAGGCACCCAAATATATAAGTTTAATGGGGCTAAGTGGCTCCGTTCAAAATATGTATTCTAGGATAGTCGTGCTGTTACCACCTCCTCACTTCCATACTAGGGGATGTCTTCCGTACTGTGAGACTAATGTCAGGATTTCAGACGTAAAACAGTAGAATGTCATGTTTCATAATAAGCATAAAACATGTTTTTTAAAACCTTACCTTGTATTGGTAGTGTTTTTATTCACTGTTTATTTGAAAAAAAAAGTTAATTCTTCATGCCTTACGCGTGGGATTGGCGTTACTCTTAATCGCGAGACGACGTGGTAGTATTGCATGCGTTCCTCCGTACATCTCTCTCTCTCTCTCTCTCTCTCTCTCTCTCTCTCTCTCTTCCAAACCCGTCTGTCTTTTAGGTTACGTATTGTATATAATGACATTAATGTAGTATTAATCTGGGTCATTACGCAGTGTCTATCAAGGTCGTATAAAAAAAATACAGTACCAGTTTTATTTTTAGAAACGCGTGTAGTTATACAGACGGAGCATAAAAAGAGGTTTTCTTGTTTAACTAGCCTGACGTTCTATAACACAGGCGTACGCTATTGTGACCGCACTGTCCTTTTACCATTCTTCTTTCCTTTTATTGAATTACTTCGTTAGGCTTTACATTTACTTTCTAATTTATATATGTGGATTAGAATTTTTCACGACAACAAGTAAGTACACAAATGTTTCTCGAGTGTGTGAATATTGTCGGCGCGTATATCTCCACCGTACTTTCGTTTTGACTAATTCATATTATTTTAATTTTATTTCTTTTACTTTATTTTTTAAGTGTGTAAATGAAATTGCGGCTAGGTGCATGTATTATATGTAATTTATAATATTTCTTCTTCATTGTTACTTTGTAAAATTTTTTATTTTATTTTGCAATTTGAAAGAAACGAAATGAGATCAACATAAAATGATGATGATGACATACTTGCGTACAGAGCACTAATACACTTTGGTATTTAAGACCAATCTTCATTCATAAAAGTATCTTCTCGCATTTGTATATATCTACTTATTTTTAAATTACTGACCAGGAGTAATTTAACCTAATCTCATAGTAGATTTCTCAACCCGGTTTATGTGTGTGTGTGTGTGTCTGTGTGTGTGTTTTTTTTGGCATCGTTAAGAAAACATTAGGAAACAAAAATATATTATGATACAAATGAAGCCAGGGTTTATCTGATTCAGATGTTATAGACACTGTTTGTTTCAAAAGGTGTCCTGCATGAATATGTGAACAGAGTGATATTATTAAATTATAAATGTGGTTAGCAATTAACACTAGCTGTACGCCAGTTTGTGTCGTTAATGTTATTCTTAAATTGTCACTATCAAACTACAATAACATTTTGTCAGTTGTATAGACATACTTAGAGGACCAGAAAATCATACTAAAACATAAGAGAACATAAGACAAGATAAGCTTTCATGTCGTGATTCTCTAATTTTTAACATTTGACATTCATTATTTAAGTCTGACATTCACAAATAGGATTAACATGGATTCTTTTGGCATGTCAGTCTTCGATGATGCATCGAGGCATCTGGTTCACTTTATTAGTTGTGTAAATTGAATTTTCTGGCATGTTATTTTCTTATTTGTATGGTTATTGATCTGCTTCTTACAGTTGACACGCTTTTGTTGCTGGCTACGATGTGTCTTGATCTGGCGTCTCGATTTGATTTAATCATCTTTTGTGTTTATTTGCGCTGTTGTCACCGTGGAGTTTGCACAAGATTAGATGAACGCTTAATTTAAGACAGTTCACGGGGAAGAAAGTTAAGTATGAATAAAATAAGACGAGTGTTCAGTAACTTGGCTCGCGTTAACAAAACGTGTGTATTTTTTTTTCTCGTCAGTTGTAAATCAAAGGCTTTTTTTTTCTTTTCTTTCTATAACCAGCGGCACTCGAGCTTTCCAGCTCTTTCGGCCCAACCAACCCGGTCAGGAGCTTCGCTCCTTCCCATCCACGCGGGATTTATGTGCAGGAGCCGTTCAGGTTATTCAGTCAAATTTCCGGTCGTAAACATTTCTTCAAACGCCGACGGCCGGGTTTGAACCATGAACACCTGGTCGCCAGTACAACGTTGTAGCCATTCCACCAGCGCGGCTCCCAAATCAAAGGCTTAAGCAATGAATGTAATGAAAAACAAGTGAGGGCGACGAATCAGAAGTAGCGAAAAAATCGTACGTGAGAACAATGATCAGAGGTCATTAGGGGAGTCCGGTTTCTGAGTTTGAAGAAACAAGAAGTGTTTTTGTTCTGGGCGGTTGCCTACAGATGAACGGATTCTGTGGTTTGACAGAAGTAGAATAAGTCTAGCAAGATATAAGAATAAGTCTAGCAAGATATAGAGGTTATAGGATAAGGAACATAAGTCCAGAAATTGTTCAGAGGATGTGTTAGCGCTAGACAGTAACTGTATAAGAGAATGAAGAAGTCTTGTGTAGATTATGAGAGTAGTGAATGTATTTCAGGAGATATTCAGCGATTTGATTGTAAGTATGATTTTGAACTTATTATGATACAAGTAAGAGATTTACAGGAGAAGTAACGCAGATGTACCAAGTCGACATGTCAAAGATATATGTTGAGAACTTTGTTAGAGGTGAAGGATAACCATCTTTGTCATGGTGAGTTCACGACAAGTAAACTAATGAGCAGTCTTCAGAGAATAGTTACGACAAATAAATGATTTGAAGAGTCGACTTTTGTAAGAACTGTTCACACGCCCTCGCACGTAGGTATATGCTTAGATGACATTGTACTTTTATATAGTTTAAGCTAATCTTTCAGCGATAGTAACAGAGCCCTACAGACGTTAGAAAGAAATAAAGGCAGGGATATAATGAGATGGGAGTGAGGAGATGGAGTATAGAGGTATTTAAGTGAACAGGAGTAAAGTTGATTGAACTAAACAAGATAGGGGAGGACGATGCATATACATGAGATATAGAGCTTTTATATACGAAGCCAACATGAGATAAACGTACGCAAGCTCTGGGATGAATTATTTGTCTTGCTGATAAAGATATATATACAGTGCTCAGAATGGCAGAGACAGCTGTACATTAACTTTGTTGATTTTGAAAAGGCTTTCGACAGCATACACAGGGACAGCCTATGGAAAATTCTGAGGGCTTATGGAATTCCCAGCCGCATTGTTTCCATTATAAAAAGCCTCTATTCTAACTTTACGTGCAGTGTTGGATCGAGCAATGTAACTTTCGAAGTGAAAACAGGAGTACGACAGGGATGACCCTTATCAACAACATTATTTTTGACAGTCATAGATTGGGTGATGCGCCAGACAACAGAGGGCAGTCCAAGAGTAATTAGATGGACAACGTTTTCTACGCTGGACGATTTGGAATATGCAGATGATATTGCGCTACTCGCGCATTCACATCAACACATTCAAGACAAAACCGATAGACTGAGTAAGTACGGCCAGCAGGTTGGCCTGAACATCAATTTGAAGAAGACAGAGGTCATGACACTAAATGTGGGCAATCCTGAGCCGATAACAGTAAGGAACCAGAAGTTAGAACAGACAGACACATTTACTTACCTAGGAAGCATAGTAACACCTGACGGCGGAACAAGCAAGGACATTAACAACAGAATGAATAAAGCGAGAACAGCCTTTGCTGTTCTCAACAACATTTGGAAGTCTTCCCAGTACAGCACAAACACCACATTAAGACTGTATGAGAGCTGTGTACTTTCTGTGCTTCTCTATGGTGCGGAATGTTGGAGAGTAACAGAGAAGGAAATGTCGAAACTGTCCTCCTTCCACACAATCTGCCTAAGGAAAATTCTCCGAATCTTTTGGCCAAACACCATCAGCAACCAAGAACTACTTATTCGGAGTAACCAGGAGGACATGCACACCATCACAGCTGGCAAACGCTGGAGTTGGGTTGGCCACGTCCTCAGAAGGGACCCTGATACCATCACAAGAACAGCTATGCTATGGACCCCCGAGGAAAAGCGAAAGAGAGGCCGACCAAAAACAACTTGGCGGAGAACTGTGGAAGCTGAGATGCAAAAAATTAACCACAGTTGGGGCACTGTACGAAGGATGGCCGCTGACCGAGCAAAGTTGAATCAATTTGTTGCTGCCCTACAAGACGCCACTAGGCGTGATGGCCGCTGACTGCTTTGACGGTTGGTTGTTATGGATCAAAGAAGAAGAAGAAGACATATTTATGTAAATAAATGTTTTGATGGATACAGCAGATGTTTGAGTCCGTCTGTGAGCGTTGATGTATGTGGCCAGCAAATAATAATAATAATATAAAAAAACTACCACGATACGAATGTCAGTAGAAACAGCAAAGAAGGAACCGAACGAGTCGTGGGGTAAAGAAAAGAGGGAAAATATGTTCATCCAGGAATCTACACCTCTGGCGGAGATGGCCAGTACACACGTACACTCTTAACCCACTTGGAAGATAAACAAAAAGAGATTTTGTGACTTGAGTAATAATTAGTCCTCAGTAGCACTGTGACATACCACTAATTGGTGCCTTTGGACCAGTTCTCAGTCCATTAGAATAGACCACCCCTGTGATACTGTGGATCATCAAAGACTAGTACTAGTTAACTAAATGATACAGATCTCTGCTGTCACCGTTCCCTTTGACACAGATGTCAACAGCTGAGACAATGAACCAAGGTCCATTGACACGCGCAGTGCAATACCAATGGATACCATGAATGTAAAATATTATTGCTTTACTGGCGAGACACTTGCCTTTATAGTAGATCAACTTTAAGTACCCGGCGTTGTTTGGTTGCCTAATAAGGGTTTATAAAAACTTCGAGTATCACAATTTCTGAAAATGTAAACTCCAAACTACTATATTTTGAATGACACGTATTGTTTATTCATATAATAGACTTCATACAATTGATCACATTATATCTTGATTATTTATTGTTATTTGCCATAATAATAATTGCAACATTGTTATTACTCCACAGATCATTGATAGTTGGTACGATTGCTCGGAAACATTTGGTTTTGCAATTTCTGAACTGATGGAACTACTTTGTAAATATCCGATAGAAATAAATATAAAATCAGATTGGTTATACTATCATTGGAAAATATTATTTCCTATCACACCAGGCGAATCAAGAAAGAATAATAAACCATTTGCATTTTTGACCAAGATCAATACAGCGTTTTATGCTGATCTTTGGTCATCAACTAACAGATGTTCATTAGTTTCAACAAATATGTTCAGTTTACCATCGTTTTCGTTTATTTTCCGCGATATGTGGCTAACAAATAGCTCAGAATCAGTTCAGGCGCATATATGTCAAGTGTGGGCGATGTGTAAATGAGCAACTTCAGACTCATATACCATTGATATAAACCAATAAACCGGTATCCACCTAACTATTATGTTGTAATGTTTCAATTGATGGTTTGTCTTGCCCCCTCCCCCCGTAGTCCTTTCTAATAATTGACGCCGACAAACTTGTCTAATAGGGGAGGAAGGAAATGGGACAAGATTTTAATTTATCAGTTTACCTTCTTGTACAATGTCAAATATTGTTTCTTATCATTATACACTAGGCCCACTTGTTATTTTCAGTACGGAATCTCTCCTGTTTTGTAAAGATAACCAATACCCTTCACTCAAAATGACTTTACTCAATGTAATGCACGTTATGTAGTGATTTTATCTCGATCCAGCATATGAAGTGTTTCTAATTATTATTTCTTGCATGGCAGCGGTAAACACATATTCGTTGTTTTTTATTTCAGTTTGTGGTTTCACCTTGGATAATTTTGGCTGAATGTCCACATCTAAGAAAGAGATTCTTGAAGATTAATCTGAACTTTGTACTCATTTTTAAATACAAAAATATATTAACTGCTGAGTTTATTGTTTCGGCTAGAAGTGCGATTGACCACATGCTGTGATACAATTTGAACAGTTTCCCTCCTGTACTCAGTTCTGGTACACAGAAAGTTGTTGCCAGTAACAATACAGCTGGTATATAGGATATGATTAAAATGCTAGCGATCAGAACAAGCATAATCATTGTAGTTCCATCTCGTTTGGACATAGATTGAGCCTTACCTGGGTGCATATGTCTTGTTTGATGCCAAACATTCTTCTGATATAACTTTTGTGTTAATACGGAGGTGAATAGTACAACCGCCAGCAAATGATACCATTCCAATAATTCCATGAATAAAGAATATCATACCTTCGACAGCATCTCTGTTACTTGTAACAACTAAACCAAGAAGAGTTTCGTTCCTGTCTGGATAGAACTTCCAATCAAGGTTGCATACACAGTATAAGGGAATCGAGTATGACCATGTCATCAAGTAGATAAATATTATTATTGCTGTTGTTCGCTTGACTGTAATCATTTGTTTGATGTGTAATGGAAACGCTATACAGAGACATCTTTCCGCTGTGATATAGGCAGTTATAAGACAGGTAATTCTGGCGAAAACCTCCCGTGGTACACCGCCTGTGATGAACTGAACATCGTAATATTCCATGGGAATACGTAAGCCCTCAAAATAGGGAATAATACATATTATATACCACAGCTGAAATAACATCCCACAGAGATCAGACACACCCATAGCGAAGAAACTAATGTTGATGGTTGTATTAAGACCTTGCTTATAAAATATGATTAAGTTGACTACATTGGCTAATATTCCGAACACACTGACGAAGCCGCCCAAGAAGACTTGATTTACAAGTAGAAATATTTGTAGCTGTACATCGTTGATAATATCGGATTCTAGTATGACGCTTGCATCATTGTGGAAATATGAAGAACTCATTACGTTATTTGAGCTGTCCATTTTGCTCGTAACACTAAGGTGTCATACGTTGTCACTGTACACACCCAGTGAAAGTTTAAATATATTACATACGTGAGGAAAATATCGGCTTGTTACTGATATAGACGTATTATTACTATTACCAGCTGTTCCTTTATGTCACTTCACAGGTGAAGGACAAGTCACTCCCTATTTGTAAACGTTTATGTGGTCACTCGTATCTGTCGGATATAAAAGAAGAAAAACATGTCAAAATAAGCAACACAAATTGTTATTTGACTAGTTGTGTGTTTTATTATTTTGTTTCTCCCTCCTCGATTACCGCTGTACCTCAACAATTGACCTCGGACTCCCATGTTGTATGACGTCAGGTACAGTTTTTTTAATTAGCTCGAATACACCGGAATATAAAACTAGGGACAATGCCAAATAAAAATTTAAAAAAAAAACATGAATAAAATTCGAAAATAAAAACAAAACAAATATTCGGCCTCGACATCGAAACCATAATGATCACTTAAACTGTCATAATTCTAATTCAGGTTTGGATCAGATTTTAAACTGATCGGCACGTTTTGTTAAAGTCTTACATACCAACTAATTATCGAACTCTGACAAGTTGTTATTGGATTGCTACTGCAACAGTTAGCTACCCTTTTTTTTTTTACAAACATCATCTGCGGCCAGTAGAGATCCACACTTAGGGAAATAAACGAAAAAAGGGACTAATTGATAAAGTGGTTAAAAGCATATTGTTTGATAATAATAAAGTTTTGGTTGAGACAGAATCTTAGACTTAACTTTACGCTGAAAATATCTGGATGGTGTGATTCGCTTGCATAGCTAGGTGATGTTGTCGCACGGAAGGTCCAGGGTTCGAGTCCTGGGTAAGCCACTCACATCTGTTGTTGTTCTGTTGTCTAGTGTTCTACTTCTTTATTTCTTACGAGTCCCTGAAAACATACCTTTATGTTTGTCTAATATTTATTTACTGTTTACAGGCCTCGGGTTTCCCTTCCTTATGTGTTATAATTATTTCTTCTTCTTCTTTTTCCGTCCTTAGCCACCGACCGTCAAAGCAGTCAGTGGCCATTACGCCTAGTGGCGTCTTAGGGCAACAGCAGATAGGTTTTCTTTGCCATTGTTTCCCATCACGCCTATTGGCGTCTTTAGGGCAACGGCAAATCAATCCATTTGCTGTTGTTTCCGTAATCGAAGTGACTGGCAAACGGGTGATCAGCCCGTTGGTTATAATTATTTATTGATGCCATAATTGGCTAGTCTACTGATGTTAATATTAACTTGTCTTCTGATATTAGAATTGTTGCATCCTTCTACCGCCAAGCGTATTAATAAATAAAATAATTCGTGAAACCAAGTTTGTAAATAAATACAACAGCTTCGAATTTCTTTTTAAGCAAAATAATTGCCCAATCCCGAGCTAATAAGTGCCAACAATGGGCATGAAACAAACTAATTTTCAGAAACGGAGCAAAACTAAAATTAGCTAATAGGCGTAATTTAATATTAAACTATTTACAATGTGTCAACATCCCTTATTTAGTAGTAAAGTTGTTTGTCGTAATTATGCCTTGTACGGTAACTATGTGATTTAGAAACCGATTTAAGTATTGAAATTATCACGATTGTCAATCATTGATCCAGAAGAAGTAACGAGGACTGTAAAAAGAAAATTTTAATTTTCTTTCACGTGGTGTCATATTTTTGATCATCATTTTAAAATGTAGCGCAGAAAATGGAAACACATTTGGCTTTCGATACTTTAAAACTACGTTAGTAATTGTGCGTAATTTCATGAACGGGTTCGGCTGATCGATTCATACCTGAGCATTTAACATAATTTTATGTCACGTTGTATGGACCGTGATAAAACTAGACACTAATTCTACTTACACACAGGACACAAGATTACTCAAATTGTCCAAACTAAAATATAGCGATATAGGCTGGTTTCTTTCAGTGATGTCAGAAATGGAAGCGTTAAAGATCTATTCTAATCGTTCTGTAACAGCCCAAGTGGGTGTAACCATAACATGGTTGATACACATTAGCGATAGACAGAAACAAATATTTACAATTGTCAATCACGTCTTTTCGTGCGGGTTTATTAGTGTCTTCGGGATAGTCGCTAATGTAATCAACGTGGTCGTGTTTTATAAACAAGGTCTAAATGCAAAGTTCAACATTAGTTTATTTGCTATGGCCGTCTCTTATCTCCCCAGTTTTTTATTACAACTGCGGTTCCGTTATCCTGTACTTTTAAAATACTGGTTTACCAATGCAATACTCACATGTTCAATTCCTCACAGGCGGCGTTACTCGAGAAGCATTCTCCAGAATTACCTGTCTGATCACCGTGTATATCACAGCCGAGAGATGATTGTGTATATCACAGCCGAGAGATGTTTGTATATATCACAGCCGAGAGATGTTTGTGTATATCACAGCCGAGAGATGTTTGTGTATATCACAGCCGAGAGATGGTTTTTTTCATTTTCCATTAACAATCAAACAGTTAATAACTACCAAAAGAACAACAGTAATTGTTGTGTCTATTTACATTGTGCCGTGGATATCTGCGGTTCCTATCTACTATACATGCTTCATTGACTAAACATTCTATCCAGACAGGAACACGACCCTTCCTAGTTTAGTGGTAACAGCTAACAGAGAAGAGGCTGAACGGGCGGTGTACATTATCCACGCTATATTCAAAGTTGCATTAGCCGTTTACTATTAACATTAATCTTGATAGGAAAGTTAATGCAGTAAAGTGTTTGACTGAAAACGGCAAATGTGCAGTGTCAGAAGTCAAAGTCTTTATCCAACAGAAACAGAAATATTGTGGCAATGGTTGTCCTGATAGCTACTATTGTCTACATATGCTATGCTTCATCTGCAGGATTTAGTGTTACGACCTTTATCGTATCTGGATTCGGCACCGGCGGGAAACATTAGAACTTGTATTATACCTTGTGGTCATTTGAATTTGCGGTTGAAACGTTTAACTCCAGTGTTAACATTTTCTTTTATTTGAAAATGAGTACACATTACAGACGTATCGTTAGAAGCCTGTTTCTGAGATGTGAACAATCGGTCAAAGAATTTCAATGTGACAGAAAAATAATCTCTTATACAGAGAGTTATAATATGTTATAAAGGGCAGCATTCAAAAGGCATATTAAAACAAGTGTACTGTCAAGAATACTTTCTTTTGACCATCATGTTTACCTAAACAATCAGAGTTTACAATCTGGTTGTCCATAAAAATCACACTTTCGGCAATTTAACGACGTTTTGTTTTAGGTGTAAAACTTTCGTCAAAGAAGATTGTCACATAACGCTTTTCCTTATCCTTGATCAAAGAGCTCAGTATGTCAGGCTGACACTTGCTGCTTCCTTAAATCGTTGTACAATGTCTGTAGACAGTCGGTGTTGATTTGGTGTTGGACAAGTGTTTTGTTGAAGGAGTGTTTGGTGAGTAGGCGTTATAGATGGCGTAGAAGGCTATTCATTTTTTAAGCTTTTTTTAACTAATATTTTATTTTTTTTTACTAATTTTTAAAGCTTTTTTAGGGGGATCTCGGGTTGGAGCATATGTAACTGATGTGTTTGTAAGTAATCTCTATCACTAGTTTGAATCAATGATAGTTTTTTATGACATGACCTACGTCTACTGGGCTCTTTTGTAATGACGTCTGCTTTTTTTTAAATTTTGAGCAATAATATGCTGAGCTTCTAGTTTCGTAGGTCAATGTTTGGTGTCATGGAGAGAGAAAAAAAGGGGGGGGGGGGAGAGAGAGAGAGAGAGAGGGAGAGAGAGACAGACAGACAGGGAGATATGAAAAATGAAAGAAGAAAGGCTCTATTTATTAAGAATGAACGCTTGGTGAAAGTTGACGAGAATGTTTCGTCAGTAAAGAGATTGCCGTAGCCTGAGTTATGTTATACTATAACAGTGTTAACCGATAAGATATCTGTTGCGCACAGATTCTTTTGTGTGGTAGTCTGTGACGCACAGATTACTTTTGGTAGGCATACAAATGTAAAGTATAACTATTTGTCTGATGAAAAGTAGTTATTTGAGAATCAATGATTCTTAGTCTAAGGGCAATAACCCTGATTGATGGATGTTATATTCGGTTATATGGGTTATCTTTTCTTGTGTCACAATCTGGCGTATGAATACTAGATTTACGTCATTTTGCGTCTGGTATGGCCAGATACAGATTGGTCTTGCTTGAAATGTTTATGGCCCGAATTTATATTTATTCCTTGACTATCTAAGGTGATTCGGTCTTATAACTTTGTATCTTTGTATTTCTATGTCGGTCTATTTTTTGAGCTGAACTCTGGGGTCAAAGGCATTTCTGCGCAAGCGTCGATTTGGGGTGTCGACAGAGAAGCTGCTGTCATGTCGTCGCTGCTATGGGCTGGTTTCTTTGTGTAGTTGTTAACTCATACTGGCTCCTGGTTGTTGAATCATGCTTTATTTGTTAAATGATGTGAATGTCCACCAGTGGATAAATGTAGATGTTGGGACTGGTGTAGTAAAGTGTAACGATTGTCAACTCATCAAACCCAGCACAGTTTTGGTCATACAGGTCATCTTGTCCTGGAACGTGATGAGGCTCCGACAAGAATGTGAGTGTAAACAATGAGTGTGTATCTGAATGTCAGTACGCGAATGGTAGAATGATTCGATAGAGTTGACAGGTTGGTAGTACATCACTCATACTCACACTGTTCGAATTCAAGAAGTACTGGAACTACGGTGGTCTTTTTATAACATTTAATGGGACGCACACTTGGACAGTACGTGTATGGTTACAGGAACAAATGTCGACATAGACAGCATAATGTTGATCACAGGAATATCATCTTAAGTTAGCATTCATGCTTGGCAAATATCATAATGGAGCATTCGTAAATAAGCATTCAGCGTTCCATCATGTAAATCATCTGGCTTTACTGACTGGGCACGTCAGACCATAACCAATACATAGGAAGGCTCCTAGACCTAACCTCGTCTAGCGAATATTCCTTCACGTAAAGTTCAATATATATATATTTCATAATATAGGAATCCCAGACATGGGTTCTCACATGTAGCAGTGATCTCTTGGTTCATCGAGCGATAGTACAGGCATCCCTTTTTCTCACTCGATAAATACAAAGTATATGAATTTCAACATGGCTGTTCTCTCTCTCGTGAGCTTCACTCACTATAGAATATAGACCAAAATTAGTCATTCATTAAATGTCCTCATTTCTTCATAGCTTCTCTCATAGAGGTAATTGAATAATATCATACAATCCAGTGCTGATACATAGGAATGTCTTCTTCCTTTGAATGGATATTCTTTTTAAAAGTACCACTGTGCATCTGCTTATCAACAACGATGGCGAAGCCCAAGTTCATAATAAATTGTGGTTTTACCTTTTTATGCGAAATATAACTTTGCCATTCCTTGGCAAAAGAGAATAAACACTGGGGTAAAGTACATACAACATGTCTAAATGATTATCACTTTTCCCCATCCATATATAGATCACTATTTCGGCAAAAAGCCTGCTACAACAAAACTCGGCATCCTCACAGGATGACAGCCATGGATCACACCCCTTGCTAGCGATACTTCCGCTGCATAGCCTTTGACCTTTTCTAGCGACAACCAAATTAGTTCGACTTAGAAATGCAAAGATATCCATATATAAGACAGACTCGTCCTACTCATACAAACACTACGTATAAATTCAGGCCATAGATATACTGAAGCAAGAACAATCTATTCCTACCCAGCCACAGAATAAATCACAGTAGGCCTAGAGTCGTCTGCGGAGTCCGATCGAAGATGACAGAACTATTTTCAAGGGAAGCAACCCAAAAATGACTTCTCCTTAAGCACTTAAAAAAGGAAATACTTTGCTTCCAAAATATTTGCGAACATAATAAGAATATAAATGTATTATATTGCAAGATAGTAAAAATTGCCCTTTACAGTCTTACCACACCTCCCGGGAAAAAAAAAATAATTTTTTTTTTTTTTAAATACATCTAGGAGCACCGTAGAATAGGCTCACAACGCAAGAATACTGCGCAGATGAAAATATCAGGAATAACTATAATTCCTAATATGACTGGTGAGAATATATATCTCAAAATCTGAGAGAAATTGTTTCTCTACGAATAAATGTTTCCAGGAAGGTGTGATGTACGTATAATACAATTCTGGTAATTATACAATGCATACCAAAAATTCACACTACAATCTTAAATTTATGATTTATGAAGAAACAATCATCAAAGAACAGCGGTGAATTAACATCAATAAACCGCTAAGTAGCGATACCATCATTCTATTATTAAATTACAAATGTGTATCTTTAGTAAAGAAACAAAAAATAACTGTTGTAAAGTTATACATATTAAAAAGATCCAATATTTAACAGTTAAGTGGCATCATGTGGGCATCTGGACAGAATGTCCGCCATCACATTTTCTGAACCACGGATAGCTCGTACCGAAAAATGAAAAGGTTGAAGAGCGATTGCGTATCGAGTTGATCTCGAGCTCTTCAAGTTCTTACTTTGGATAGCCGTAAGAGCTTTTTGGTCAGTTTCCACTACGAAATGCGCGCCCAGAAGGAATCTTTGGAGTTTGAGAATTGACCAAACCATTGCCAATAATTCGCGGTCTAAAACCGAGTAATTCCTTTCTGCAGCATTAAGTTTTCTGGATATGTACATTACAGGATGCAGAGTTCCAGAGTACTCTTGCATTAGTGCCGCTCCAATCCCAGTGGATGAAGCGTCACTACGAAGAACAAATGTCTTATCTGTTGTAGGTAACACTAAAATAGGTGGTGATGAAAACATAGTTTTGATCTTCTCTAGTGAAGATTGGCATTCATGAGACCAGTGAACCATGTTAGGCGACCCTTTCTTTAATAGTGTAGAGAGAGGTGCCATGATAGAGGACAGATTCGGAATGAAACGTCCATAAAATTGTATGAGACCTAAAAGACTTCGCACTTGCTTTTTAGTCCTAGGGATAGAGATGTTAAGTATCTTAGTGATATTATGGTCTTCTGTCTTCAAGAAACCGTGACCTACTCGATGGCCTAAGAAAGCAATTTCGCTAAAGCCAATACAAGCTTTAGATGGTTTTGCTGTCAGGTTATACTCACGCAGAGTTGATAATAATTCAACTAATCCTGAATAGTGATCTTCCCAAGTATCGCTGAAAAGACAGATGTCGTCTAGATAAGCAATGACATCTGACCGATACGATAGGATTCGACGCATCATGCGTACAAATGTAGCTGGTGCGTTCATAAGGCCGAAAGGCATAAAATTCCATTGGAAAAGGCCTCTGGGAGTAGAGAAAGCGGTAAGAGGTTTGGCGCGTTCGGATAATGGAACTTGCCAATATCCTTTAGACAAATCAAGTTTAGTGAAAAAATGCGATTTAGAAAGACGAGTAAGTAACTCTTCTAGTAAAGGCATAGGTTCAGCATCGAACTTCGTAACTTGATTCAATTTGCGATAGTCAACGCAAAGACGTATGTTATTGTCTTTTTTTTCGAACAATAACCATCGGCGAAGAATATGCAGAAGTGGATGGTTCGATTATTTGTAAATCTATCATTTCATCCAACTCCTTTTTCAACCTGTGTTTGGAAATGTATAGGGATAGGATAAGGCCTAACCCTAATTGGAGTATGTTCAGTTAGAACAATGTCATGCTCAATGACATGAGTTTGTCCAGGGATGTCAGTGAGGACATCCTGAAATGTTTGTAACATAGACGAAACTTGTCGCCGTTCTCCTAGAGACAAATCAGGAGAAACAGTAACGTCTTTCCATGATTCACTAGAATGAAGTGGGATCATTGGAAGCGGGAGATTAACATCCGAAAAACTTGTTTCCTCATCCTGTATTACAGACAGTGATGAGTAATGACCATGTTTGACATGAGAATCGTCCGTTGCCTGGAAAATAGGCTGTAAATAGTCAGGACGTTCATGGAACTCCGTAAGCATATTGATGTGGAAGGTTTTATGCTTCCCGTTAATATCGACGATGTAGTCAACATCTGAAATTTTCGATATTATATCGTACGGACCTTTCCAACTAATAAGGAGTCTATTTTCACGACAAGGTAGCAAAACAAATGCTTTGTCACCAGGACAAAGTTGTCGTAAAGTTCTCTTCTTATTAGCAAATTGTCTTGCCTTCTGCTTAGCAAATTCAGAAGAGGACGTTGCCAATTTGCATGCTTCGATAATCTTTTGTCTCAGCGCGATGACATACTCGTAAGAAGATTTTGTGTCATCGTCAATATTGTCAGCTGTTATAAGATCATGCAGCAAAGACATTGGGCCGCGCGGTCGCGCGCCAAAGACAAGTTCAAAGGGCGAAAACCCTGTATGTTCATTGGGGACCTCTCTGTACGCGAAGAGGGCCGCGGGTAAAACCCTATCCCAATCCTGAGGATGATCCTCAGTTATCTTCCCTAATAAGTTCTTAAGTGTTCTATTTAGTCGCTCGACCATCCCATTGGACATAGGATGATAGATGCTACTCAAAGATCTCTCTATCTGTAGAGTAGACATTACTTGAGACATGGTATCCGATATCAGTTGGGTGCCATGATCTGATAATATTTCTCCGGGGAATCCCAGCCGAGAAAATATAAGCCAAAGAGCATCTGCAATGTCAGCGGTAGTAATGCTCTTTAGAGGGATAGCCTCTGGCCAACGTGTGCACATGTCTACACACGTTAAGATAAACTGATGTCCTCTAGCAGATTTGATCTTGAATGGACCAATGATGTCTATCGCCATTTTCTGGAATGGACGAATAGGAATATCTGCAGCCTGAATAGGCGCAGCATGACGAGGACCTTTGGATTTGACTTCTTGACATACTTTACAGGATCGACAATAGATCCGTATGTCCTTGTTCACAAAAGGCCAAAAGAAAGCCGCAAGAACTCTTGACTTTAGTACGGGAAAAACCCATGTGACCAGCACACTGAGAGTCGTGTGCATGTTGTAAGATCTTAACTCTCAAATTCTTGGGTACAAGAATCTGAGAATGACTTGACTTAGTGGAGTCTTGCACCATACGTACAAGTACGCCATTCTTCATTGTAATCCAAGATTTACAATTTGAATCTTTATTCGGATCACCTTTCGTTACAAGAGTGAAGAATTTCTTAAGAGTCGGATCTTCTTCTTGTTGTTTTATAAACGAGTCACGAGAAATTACCAAGGGATCATCTCGGTTATGCACTTCATTATCTTCAACAGATGAAGTTTCAGGCATATTGAGAGCTTGAGCTCTAGTGACTACTGCATTAGCAGATTGCATATTTTGATTTTCCCAAACGGAAATTTGCTCCGGAGTGCATTCTTTGACTCCGTGAATGCGACCGATGATAAGATCAGCGATCGGATCCGGCAAAAGACATGCGTGTACATCTCCTGTGAAGAAAGGAGTAGCAATCCTAATGATAGCGGTAGAGTATTTCTCTATGGTGCCGCCAAATGTTACGCATTTGACTACTTTGCCTGTAGAATGAGAAGGATCTATGAGTGACTGCCTAACCCCAATAGTTGTGCATCCAGAATCAAAAAGTACTGAGACTGGATTGTCATTTACCAAACCTTTGTGTAAGACAAGAGAACCTCTCCCATCATGCGCGATTGACGCAGGAAGAGCGGGAAGAGGATGGCCACAGCTTAAAGTAGACACTGTGGTTGGCTCAAATAATGTTTTGCATTGGGGGCACTGAGATGCTCTCCCAAAATCAAAAGCGGCACATGCCATATTATTAGAGTCATCATTATCTTTATTTTGTTTATAGGCTTCGTGTGACTCTTGCTGTGCAGAGTTCGCCTGGTAATGAGCTTTATGTTTTTTGAATTGTGCTCTACCTCTGTTATTATTGCCTCTGTACTTATCATTGTTTCCACCATTATAACCCCTACTCGGGTTTGAATCATAGCTCCTTTGGTTACTATCATCATATTCATTATAATGAGTATCTCGGTAATTATGATCCTGTTGTCTCCATGAAGGAAAACTTGGATAGTTTCTAGAATGACTTCCTTTGCGAAAGTTCCTGTAATTATGACCACCCCTGAATCGAGGGCTGTCAGCTCTTCTCCAGGTATTCGAAGAAGAACCCTGAAATGATTGGTTACCTTGGTTCTGATAACTGTAATAGTTACCTTTTTTATTAAACTTATTTTGAGGTCCTTGGAATTTGTGAGAGTGATTAGGGTTGTATGGTGTTGCAGAAGCAACTGGCATACCTTCTTTAACCTTACTGTTGCTAATGGCTACGTCCGGATGTGCAGTGACGTATTGGGTACAATACTGTTCCATTTCTTTTAGAGACAGGTTTACGCTCATGTAAGAATTCGAGGAAAGGTTTATTTATACTTGACATAATCTTGTCTCTGAGTATCAAGTCCATAAGGGCTTCATAAGTCTTTTCTGTTTTGGATAGCTCAATCCAACGATCAAATGTAAGTCGTGTCCTTGCAATGAATTCTGAGAATTCTACACCTGCCTCAGGCACCATTGTCTTAAACAACTTCCGATAACCCTCTTCAGACAACTGATACTTCTTTAATAAGGCTGCCCTAATAACATCATAGTTATCTTTGTCAGCCTCTTCAACCAAACTTAAACTAGTCAGAGAATCACCTTTCAGATTTTCTGATAACTGGTTAGCATATTGTGATTTGTCCACATTATGTGCTCGACACGAGCGTTCAAATCTGTTTAGCCAGAATGTTATGTCATCACTGGAAGGGTTGAACGCTGGTACCTTGACCTTGTAAGTTTGGGGGTTTACCATTACCACTAGATGCTTGATTAACATTACTTATGTTTGTTAACTTTAACTTTTCTAACTCAAATGCTAAAAGTTCTTTTTTTGGTGTTCATGTTCTCTTATTGCTTTTTTTTCTTGAGCTTCAGCTTGTAATCTTCTCTCTGTAGCAGCTTGTAATTTTTTCTCTTCAGCAGCAGCCTCATCTTTTCTTTTCTCTTTTTCCATTTCCATCTGGAATCTTTTTTCATCAGTCTGTATCTGCAATTTCTTTTGTTCATCCTCTCTTTGTAATTTTTTTTCCTCAGCTGCTAATTTTTTTTCTTCAATCAATTCTTTTCTTTCTTCAGCAGCAGCAGTAAGTTTTCTCTCTTCTGCAGCTAATGCTTTGTCATATTGAGCAACTGCCCATTGTTCTAATTGCTGACCAGTCATATCAAGAGCCCTGCCTTGTGTGATAAAATAATCTAAGGTAGACATCTTGTCTAATAAGATCAGTAATTTGCAAAAGTAAATAAATTTACTTTCTTAGTCTAAATCAAAGACCTTGTATGATAACTTATTAACCTGTGGAAAAATAGTACTTAACTATCCCAATCACTGTGGGAAACAAGCCTTACAAAGGTCTTGTATAAATCCTTATATAATAACAGCTATAAGTTGCTGGTTCACTCTATAATATAAGTGCAGTGCACCAGAAATAGTGTTTTATATCATCAACTGTGTACCTTTAGTAATAGCAATTAACTATCAGTTGATTCTTATACATCAATTTATATGATCAACTATATTTTAAATAGTGTATGTCGATCAGGCACAAAACAAAACAGTTATACAGAAGAACATGAAAACATTTGCGGAAATGAAATAAATCAAATGGGAAAAACAATAAAAGATAAACCGCAAGAGGATAACAAATACAAACAACGCCACAGTATATAAATATAAATTGAGAATAGAACTGAAAGATAGAATAGGGTAGACCAACAAATTAAAAACAAAAAAAACAAAAAAAAAAGAACATGAAAAAACAAAAAACAAACAATGAGTAAAGACTTCACAGCTAAAGGGGTAAAACATTTTAAAAAAAAGCTGTCGCAAAATTTTCAATATAAAACAGAAAATTGCAATTATAGAAAGCAAATTGTGCGCAACACAAATAATAAAGGTATGTACACTAAATAAAAATTTCAAAAACAAAAACCAATGAAACAAGACAAAACTTAACAGAAAATTCATAACAGCCCAAAAACATATTTACAATTCGCGCAACATTTGGGGAATAGAACTTCAATAAAAAAGAACGCATTAGAAAAACAAATTACTAAAAACAAGAAAATAAACTAAAGAACTGAGGAGGAAATATTACAATAGAAACAAATGCCCAATGATACAGACTTCAACCAAGAAATCTATTATTACTAAAATCAGTTACAACACATGTAGGCAATACAAAAAAAAATCAATGATGGTACGACGCAAAAACTTATAAAATTGTAAACTAATAACAAATAGTTTGTCATTCAAGTTTGTAAGTTTTGATACAACTGTCCTGATACAAATTAGCTCCACACAAACACAGATGCATTTAATAAACGTTGCCCACCTATGACACAACCGAATAAACGAAACAAAACATTTAAAAGTTTACAACCCGCTAAACAAAAATATCAACATTGTAAATAGTTAAACATAAATACATAAATGCATAAATAGTATGGCAATATGATGTAAATAGAGTGTTGCAGAAAGAATGTGTTGGAATGAAGGCTCAGTTACACTGCCTAATAGTACAGTACTGTGGTACTTTATTAAACAAATACTTCTGGTCTAATTATTTTAAATTCAACACAGAAATAGAAGCTCCATCGTTGATTTGAATGATAACAATCAATGTAGGACTTCTCAGTTCAATAACATTTTCTTTCGCAAACACTGTCAAATATTCTCCAGTCCTGATGTGTAATGTTCTATGTTTCAACCAAGCTCGCTGTGTAACACTGTCAGTTGTATGGCAAATGTCCAATGAACCAAATGTCAACAAACCCTGACCTAGTTACTGCATACTCTCGACAGGACAGGTCACGCTGACATCACTGTAGAGTTGTACTGTTGATGTATTTGTGTGTCGTAACAGACCCCAAGGAACGTCTGGTCTCAGTAGTTTACTTCTCAATATGGTCACTGTGCAGGTTGACCCAGGAAGCTGGCACACCAGTTGTTAAAACTCTCTTTCTTTGTGTAGTTGTTAACTCATACTGGCTACTAGTTGTTGAATCATGCTTTATTTGTTAAATGATGTGAATGTCCACCAGTGGATAAATGTAGATGTTGGGACTGGTGTAGTAAAGTGTAACGATTGTCAACTCATCAAACCCAGCACAGTTTTGGTCATACAGGTCATCTTGTCCTGGAACGTGATGAGGCTCCGACAAGAATGTGAGTGTAAACAATGAGTGTGTATCTGAATGTCAGTACGCGAATGGTAGAATGATTCGATAGAGTTGACAGGTTGGTAGTACATCACTCATACTCACACTGTTCGAATTCAAGAAGTACTGGAACTACGGTGGTCTTTTATAACATTTAATGGGACGCACACTTGGACAGTACGTGTATGGTTACAGGAACAAATGTCGACATAGACAGCATAATGTTGATCACAGGAATATCATCTTAAGTTAGCATTCATGCTTGGCAAATATCATAATGGAGCATTCGTAAATAAGCATTCAGCGTTCCATCATGTAAATCATCTGGCTTTACTGACTGGGCACGTCAGACCATAACCAATACATAGGAAGGCTCCTAGACCTAACCTCGTCTAGCGAATATTCCTTCACGTAAAGTTCAATATATATATATATATATTTCATAATATAGGAATCCCAGACATGGGTTCTCACATGTAGCAGTGATCTCTTGGTTCATCGAGCGATAGTACAGGCATCCCTTTTTCTCACTCGATAAATACAAAGTATATGAATTTCAACATGGCTGTTCTCTCTCTCGTGAGCTTCACTCACTATAGAATATAGACCAAAATTAGTCATTCATTAAATGTCCTCATTTCTTCATAGCTTCTCTCATAGAGGTAATTGAATAATATCATACAATCCAGTGCTGATACATAGGAATGTCTTCTTCCTTTGAATGGATATTCTTTTTTTAAAAGTACCACTGTGCATCTGCTTATCAACAACGATGGCGAAGCCCAAGTTCATAATAAATTGTGGTTTTACCTTTTTATGCGAAATATATAACTTTGCCATTCCTTGGCAAAAGAGAATAAACACTGGGGTAAAGTACATACAACATGTCTAAATGATTATCACTTTTCCCCATCCATATATAGATCACTATTTCGGCAAAAAAGCCTGCTACAACAAAACTCGGCATCCTCACAGGATGACAGCCATGGATCACACCCCTTGCTAGCGATACTTCCGCTGCATAGCCTTTGACCTTTTCTAGCGACAACCAAATTAGTTCGACTTAGAAATGCAAAGATATCCATATATAAGACAGACTCGTCCTACTCATACAAACACTACGTATAAATTCAGGCCATAGATATACTGAAGCAAGAACAATCTATTCCTACCCAGCCACAGAATAAATCACAGTAGGCCTAGAGTCGTCTGCGGAGTCCGATCGAAGATGACAGAACTATTTTCAAGGGAAGCAACCCAAAAATGACTTCTCCTTAAGCACTTAAAAAAGGAAATACTTTGCTTCCAAAATATTTGCGAACATAATAAGAATATAAATGTATTATATTGCAAAATAGTAAAAATTGCCATTTACAAAGCCCAATGAGGACATTTATGTACGAATTACGAATTAATTCTGCTTCATAATTTTTCATCCTGGGTGAGCGAAGCTCGCGGAGGAGAGCCATTTTTTGGATCCCGCCATTGTAAGCGGATCATCGTCGGAGAACAGAAAAGGTCCTATTATCTGATGATGGTACAGAGATCTATATATCATGAAAACACACTACTGTGGTTTAACATTGTTGCTATAAACATTTGATGAATTTACGGCTTGAGAAACCTTGCCAGGAGAAGGTTCTAACAGTGAACCATTGTTGATGATTATGTATCCACCTTAACTGACGCGATTAGTCATTTGAAACATGAGACGATAGACAACCGGAATATTGAGGGCTTGCCTACTATCGTTCCATTATATTTACATGCCACATAAATGTACATCTGATATTGTCACCTATTTTTTCAAGTATACGATGATTTTTTGCCAACCTGTTCAAGTGACTGTAATCGTGATGTCGAAGTGTACGTCCATTATTAAATGTATGAAACGTCATCAGCAGTCTACCCTTTATTGACTTCTAACTATGATTGAGTGAGTGACTTGTCAACTCAACAGAACTGTACACACATTCGCGTCCTTTACATCTACATTCTTACTCGATGTCAGCACTGTGTCGGGACGAGTTGACCATTCATTTATGTGTCCAGTATAACCTGATGAAAGCTGTAACAACATCACAACAAAACGCTTTATCAATATCTTTAGGAATTAGCAACTGTCGAGAGCCCCACCAATGGGTCTTTAACATATCAATGTGTAGAACAAATCCAACAAACTGTGCCAATAGTCTCAACTAGTGCCCTCGATTTCTATAGAGAGTTACGTCAACTAAAATTTGGCCGCCATTTTCGGCCGAACCCGTATTGCAGGAAAATGGACCCAATCGCGAGTTTCAGACCCAATTTGCATTTTCGTTTAGGTTAGCTAATAATTTGAAATAAAATTAGATGCAGATACAGTAGCACATATTTGTACTATTATTTGTATTTCAACTAACAAAACAAAAAGAAGAAAACTAGTTTACTTACCGGTTTATTGAAAAGAATCAGTAGCGTGAATTTTTAACACATACTCCGTTGAATTTTATATTCCGTTAGAATTCCACTATTTAGCAATAAATATTCCGTTAGAGTTGCAACACTTAGCAAAACATACTCCCTTCGAAATGAACTATTTACCTAGTTTGACATGTGGAAACTGATGAATGACTGTTGTAGACACTGACAGTTTTACTAGATCTAGATAATCATATTAGTTTATGTTTTCATTAAAAATGCGACTATGTACGGATAGTTAAAAAAAAATCTAATTACATATTTTGGATCAAAGATTTTATTACAGTTTTATTATATAATTATATTATATAATTTTATTATATATATATATATATATATATATATATATATATATATATATATATATATATATATATATGTATATTTATATATATTGATGTATATATGTATATATGTATATATATATATATATATATATATATATATATATATATATATATATATATATATATATATATATATATATATATATATATATATATATATATATATATATCTCTTATATATATAATTGTTGTTTCCGTAACTTCATTGTTTTTTTTACACAGACAGGGGTGTCAGCCCTATGCTAAAACCCCCAACCTGGAGGACCAGGGTACCAGCTTTTGTCTGACCCCTACCCACACAGACCAGTCCAGCTTGGTTGAACCTACCAGGAGTAAAACTCCCACTGGCATAGCTTGGGGATTGTCAGGGTACGCAAGCTGCCATACCGCTACAAGCTATATTTATTTATATGTATATGTATATATATGTATATATGTATTATATATATATATCATATTATATATATATATATATTATATTTATATATATATTTATATCTCTATATATATATATATATATATATATATATAATCTTATAAATGTAGAAGAGGTGTTAAGAATAGACAGACCTAGTGTTGCGCACATATTTTTTGGTGGCACGGATTACGCATACAAATGTAAAATGTTTTAATTGTCTGATAAAGATATATTCATCTTTGAATGCATGTTTTGGTCTTGAGGGACGGAACTCAGATTAGGCAATAAGTATTCATTCTGTGAGTTATCGCTCTTTGTATCGTTCTGAAAATCGAACTCAGCGGAAGGATTTAGACTTACTTGAATCTATTCTGTGTTTGGTTAGGAATAGATTGTTCTTGCTTCAGAATGTCTATGGCCCGAATCTATGTGTAGTTCTTGTCTATGTAGGACGAGTATGTCTTATATCTTGATATCTTAGTATGTTTAAGTGGAACTATTTTTTCTTGTACTGTACTTTAGGGGGTCAGGTGTTTTCGGCGGATGAAGATACGTTAGAGTGTCCTTCGGTTGTCGATGCCTATGGCGGAAAAGTCATGTCGTAGAGCTGCCCAAGAGTTTGTGATCTCTTCAATTTATCATGGGGACGAAGATAGTTTCTTCCAGGATTGTTTAGTCTATGAGTTCCCCAGTGGTGATTCTATAACGCCGGGAGAGCGTTTGTGCTTGCTAGTGTATTCTTTTGTCAAGGTAAACGTACTTTTGCTGACTTCGTTCATTCCTAGGCTTAAGATGGGCAGACGTTTACATGAATCTACCTATGTCAGTATGTCAGAACGACATATCATTTAGCAGCACTGATTATGTTTCTATACAGCAATTATGAGGACAGATTATGCTGATGCTTGTGGAAACTTTGATATTCATGAATTGAACCTTTATGGCAGCTTAGTCGTGCATCGTTCGGGTGAGCGATGTTTACGGGACAGGAGCCATCTTAGAATCTTACCTATTGTCAGTCATCTATCCGAGAACAGGGATGCCCCTTATTATCCGATGATGATCAAGAGATCACACTTATGTAAGGATGGCCTGATGAAGATTTGCTAAACATTATTGATTAACTGACATGACTAGTCAGTAAGGCCTGATGAACATTTGTATGAGATATGGAACCCTGAACGTTTGTATACTGATGTTCCATTATGATTTTCATCAACATGTATGCCAATGTATTATTGTACACCGTGAGTCAACAATATGCTATTGATGTGGACCTGTGTTCCTGTAACTGTACCCATTCTGTCAAGTGTGTGCGTCAAATTAAACTATACGAAACGACCACAGTAGTCCAGCAATCCTTGACTGTCCACCACTGCTTAGGTCGAGTTGACCTGTGTTTGTCTTCACTGTGACAACACCCCTTCGAACACGATTGTAACAAAACCAACAGATTACCACTGAGTGTTATCAATGTGGTAGGCCAGATTTCCGGGCTTAACCTGCACAGTGGACATTGCCAGAAGTTAACAGCTACTGATACCAGTTTGGTTCCCTGACGCCTGATACAACACACCAGCAGTGTTAGTCTACACCTGAGTGACAGTTCCTCACGTGACCCATGAAGCGATTACTGTATCTAGGTCACCGCTGTTGACATTTTGCTCCGTACAGGCATAATTTCATAGAACAGACAGCGTAGCACGGCAAGTTGTTTACAAGTGGACATTTAACTGTGTTAGCAGAAGTACTAGTGAACTTAGAAGTCTACACGTCAACGATGGACCTTCTTATGTTCTGCTGTTGTGTTGAACTTTAATATTTAAGGCCAGAATTTGTAATTTAATAAAGTGGCAGTTTAATTTAATTTGAAAACTGAACCATATTAATGTAATACTGAGCCTTCTCTGCAGACACTTCTACAACACATTGCTTTATATTATATGCATTTAATATATTGTATGCTATATGTATTTATGTTTGCATATTATTTGTGTGTCTATGTCGCGGGCCTGGTTGGGAGGAGACTAGTGTAAGGTATACCGTGTAATATTGGTCTTATATTAGCGTTCTATAGGGAGCAATTTTCTTTATTGGAAATTTGCTGGCAACATGTGGTGCTTGTCGTGAAACATTCTAAATCCACATATCTAAATTAAAAAGTAAATGTAAAGCCTAACGAATTAATTCAATAAAAGGAAAGAAGAATGGTAAAAGACCAGTGCTTTTCCCAATAGCGTACACCTGCGTTGTAGAAAGCCATAATGACTGAACCCGAGATCCCCTTTTTCTACTTCGTCTGCATATTGTAACGCTTTCACGTTTACTAGTAAAGCCTACTGCATAAACTACACGGGGTTCAAAATAAAACGTGTACTGTATTTCTTAGAAAACCTTGAGATAGACACACTGCGTAATGACCTAGATTAATATTCCATTAATTTCATTTTATACACTGCGTAATGAAAAGACAGACGGACTTAGAGAGAGAAAGAGAGAGAGAGAGAGAGAGAGAGAGAGAGAGAGAGAGAGGGCTGAACGGAGGGACGCATGCAATACTACCACAGTCTCGCGATATAAAATTAATGCCACCCCACGCGTAAGGCATGAAGCACTAACTTTTTTTAAAATAAACAGGAAAAAAAAAACACTACCAATACACGGTTAGGTTTTAAAAAACATGGTTAATGCTTATTAGGAAACATGACCCAATACTGTTTTACGTCTGAAATCCTGACATTAGTCTGACAGAACAGTCGAAAAGGCAGGACAGGTGGCGGTTCTAAAACAATTAAAAAAAAAAAATACACGACTATCCTAGAATACATATTTTGAACGGAGTCACTTAGCCCCATTAAATTTATATACAGTAGAACTCCATTTATCCGAACCCCTTGGGACCGAGCATCGTTCGGATAATCAAATGTTCGGATAATTGGATTACATAATGTATCGAGTACATGTACACATACGCTCGTATTTCTAAAAATAATTAACCATCACAAGGGAAATACACATTAAAACATATTTACTTGTACTGTAATAATAATACCCACACTGTATTAGATCACCGTATCACCAAAATCTTTTATTACACAGCAGTGCATGTACTACTTGTATTAATTATGTTTTTTTAAGAAAGAGAAATGTTTTCAAAATAACATTACAAACGATTCAAAACCATGCGCAACTTACGTATACATGTACTTGCACAGATGTAGCCCACTATTTAAAATAATGAGGACTCCTCTTTTGCACCAAACTGGATAGTCTCCTTTTGGCTGCTAAGTCCCGCATTCTCTTCAACAGCAGAAGCTGTGTAGGACAGCTGTCATCTTCTTGCTCGTACCAAGCCATCGCTGTTTCTAGTGCTATAAAGGCCTCTTCAGGACTTGGTCGACGTTTTGGGTTTTCTTCATAATCTACAAGTACATCATGTACTTCTGAGGAGTCTTCATCATCGGTCACTACATGTATTTGGTTTTCTTCTTGCACAAAAGACAAAATTTCTTCGTCATTCAAAAACTGAAAACCAGAATCATTATCATCTTCTAGCCACGTGTGTGCATCATCTTTGTCACAGTCCGAAAATCCGGGCATTGCTTGAAACAGTTCCACAACTTCATTTATACAATCATCATTTGTGTCCACTGCAGTAGTTTCATTTCCTTCTTTTTTCCCAAGCAATCTATTCCAAGCCTTGTTGAGATTATCTTGTGACAGGGTGGTCCAAGCATCAGCTAACATATAGCAGCAGTCTTTGAGATTAAGCTTCTTGGAAAAACGCCACCACACTTTCTTCATCTTCAGCCAACAAAAAACGACGCAGGACTTCCTTCTTGTACATCTTTTTAAGTTTTGCTATAACACCCTGATCCATTGGTTGAATCAGTGCTGTTACATTAGGAGGCAGAAAAAATTACTTTAAAATTTGCATCAACTGCATTCAATGTATCCGTCTCTGGATGAGATGGTGCATTGTCCAGTAGAAGAATTACTTTTCCAGTTTTCTTTTCTTGTTCTCTCAACCTCTTCACATTTGGGATGAACTGATTTGTATACCAATCAAGAAATATTTCACTATTCATCCAAGCACTCTTCTGTGCTTTGTAGCACAATGGGAGACATGTCACATTCTTTAAACAACGTGGTGTTTTTACTTTGCCGATCGTTAGCACCGGTAAATGATGACTTCCACTGGCATTCGCGGCTACCAAAATTGTTACTCTCTATTTGCACTTTTTAAACCCAGGGGCAGCTGCTTTGCGCTGAGATGCAAGTGATTTTTGAGGCATTGATTTCCAGTATAAGCCAGTCTCATCGGCATTATACACATCATCGAGTGAATAACTTTCTTCTTCCAAAAAAGCCAAGAGTGTTTCTTTAAAATTTTCAGCGGCAGTTGCATCGCTAGATAAAGATTCCCCTTGAATCTCCAATCCTCGTATGCCATGACGAGATTTAAAGTTTCTTAACCATTCCTGGCTAGCCTTAAAGTCAGGAGGACCGTCAAGTTGATTGTTGAACTGAAGTGCCTTTTCACACAATAGAGAGCCAGAGATAGGTTCCCCTTTGCTTCTTCTTTGCACAAACCATATATACAAAACCTCTTCCAATTTCAAATCTTTCGCATTTCTCATGGTTTTACGTTTCTTCGA
Organism: Oreohelix idahoensis; assembly: GCA_024509875.1. NCBI lineage: Eukaryota > Metazoa > Mollusca > Gastropoda > Stylommatophora > Oreohelicidae > Oreohelix > Oreohelix idahoensis. The sequence continues at coordinate 113,318 of JAMPIV010004042.1, forward strand.
CCCATTTTCACTATCCAATTTCGATGCAAAACTCATAATTTTATCCTTGTTACTTTTGATGTCAGAGACTTTAGCTTTCCCAAACATTGAAAATTCTGGCAAGTGAAGACACAGTTTCACTTTTTCCTAGTCTCTTGATAATTTCTGTTTTCGTTTCAATTGACAAAACATTGCGGTTCCTTTTATATGCATTAGGCCTACTGGAAGATGCCTTATCGCACAGAGAAATACTTGTACACCAAAATTATTCTGCTGTGGTAGCAGAGACAATTATTTTAAGTTGAACTGTCTGTTTAGCCAGTGTTCTGCCTAGAACGCACTCGTACACTGGATTGGTAAACTAGATATTAACTGACTTTATGATATAATGATCTAACTGACTTCCTGTATGTAAGCGACCGACCATTAGCCCATCCCATCCTCTACAAATTGTTCGCACACATTTAAAGCTTGCCGCATCAAAAGATTCAGAATTGTAGTCTAACGTGACTGGTGGCACCTGGTTTTTTTTTTTTCTGGACAAAGTGTTCGGATAATTGGATGTTCGGATAATTGGGGTTCGGATAAATGGAGTTCTACTGTATTTGGGTGCCTCGGGACTTGCTGACAAAGAATATGTTAAGTGTTACGCAAATAGTCTAGGAATTAACAAATTATAGCCAAAATAAAATAGTGAGGTTGTCTGACAGCACCAGATCATACTTGTTCAGTGGCATGTTTTAAAACCACTATTTTACGGGAAATAGGCCAACAAGTTAAATCCGATTTGATTGGCTAGAAGAATATGTAAGCCTAAAAATTGACCAGTTGTTTCTCCGACAGCCCTGCCAGTCATTCTTTGTCTTCTGATTCTGAAATATCAGAGTTAAACCCATTTAGCAAGCCTTTCGTGCCAAGGACATATTCGAATGCCAATATTTCCAACCACAAAACCACACCAGCTATGCATGGGTACTCTAAATCACAAGAGCATGAACATTATCAGTCAGATTTAAGCACTAACAGCATAAATGCATGCAAGATGTCAAACCATGGTTTCCAATTTTGCGACAGCGGTTTGGGAAACACAGTAAATCTAACTGGAACTTGGAGCAGATCAGATAACACACGAAATACAGTTCCTTTAAGACCTTCCAATAACAGCAATTTTCTTACTGAAACTTCTATCCTGTCTGGCATGGGAGATAATATGAGCTTTACAAGGAACTATCACTTTAAGGACATTCAAATATCTTATGTAAATGCTCCCAAAAGAGAAGAGATTTCGCGGTATGTCTGTAAATTAGATCATGGCTCTGAATTTACCCCTCTTCAAGATCTGACTGCTGACATCTTGCCAAATGGGTACCAAACAGATAGTGCGATAGAAACCATCAAGGCTATCTCACAACGCGTAGTCAAGTTGCGAGTCAGTAAAACATTCAAAATGCCATTAAACCCAACACAAGAAAGCGATTTCGGATTAGAGGAAAAACCAAACTTCATGAAAGCTTCCGACCCAGACGTTGAAGGTCCTGATTTGGATCATTATGGAACAGGTTTCGCCTGTCACGTGGACAAAGACTGTCTTGTAATTCGCACACACTCAGAAGTAGTCGGCAGTTCTCTAGAAGCATCCAGCACAGAGGTGGTATTGGTCATCGGCTTACCTGACGGAATCCATAGTCAAATGATTCGTTGTACTGGCCAGGCCGAAGGGTTTAGATCCAGCCCCCATTCTCAGACGACTAAATTCATGTGTAAGACGCCCCCAGAACTAATTCCTCTTCTGCATCTTTTCAAGAATGTCCCTGTAGTTCGGCTAGCAAGTCTCTTCCATGATTCTTGCTATTTTACCGACTCCAGCCCAAACACCAGTTCCTCAGAGAGAAATGATTTTGAACAAAACTTGAAGCAAACCGCATTTCATGCAGATGGTTGCAAGCAAGTTGGAATTAATGCAAAACTGGATTTAGCTCGAAAATTTGAAATAACACCTTACGCACTTCCAGCCAACGGTGACACTGGTCTTCTAGAACTGAGAGTTCTTCAGACACAAATCGAGAATCCTGATTGTCACATCAGACCACAGCTAAGTAGTCACTACAATGCCGACTTGATAAATAATGACTTTCGGACAGCAATGTTTGATTTGAATAGTGATTACCACGTGGAAAAGCAAACGTTCATTCCGCACCATTACAACACTGAAATTCCTGACAAATTCAAAGCTGACGATATTTATTTGAGTGCGGGTGTGAATTTTTCCGTAGCTCAACTAGTCTTGAATGCGCCCATTATTGCGAGGGATAAACAATTTACAAACACCAGAAGTAGTAAAATGTTTTTGCGTCAATCTTTTGAGTCAGCTGACACGGAAAGGGGGTGTCCACCAGGACCTAAATTCTCTAATCATTCACGACGAAGCCTTGACAAGGTGCAACTGGACGATTTACCCGGCATACCACACACTCACAAGATTCAACGACGTTTCACTAGTCGTCTGTCCTCGCCACTTGTTATCATGGAAAGGAACTCTGAGTCACGGAATAAAGCTTCGGACACAAAAAATTGCCCGTACGCTGGACAGAACATAGTTGGTGACAATGGAATCTATTCCAGTTTCTCAAGTTTTGCAGGTAAAGTACTATATTTGCACGTCCATAACTGTTTTTACTGTAAATTGAGCACTGGATATGCTGAAGTCGCAACAAACACACAAGTAATGTTTATAAGCCACAAAGCTACATACTTTATAAATGGGTGCTTGCTTAGAATAGAAGGATTGTAGTGATATGTTATAATCACTAATGGTGAACTGATGAAAAGAACCAGACAAGTGCTTGTGGAGCAAAAGAATTAGACCATGGGGATGGATAGCACAAACACTGCGCAAACATGTTAATAGCATTACTGGACAGTCCGTTGTCTGGAACCTACAGGTAAGACAGGTAGAGTTGCCACCAGTGCAGCGGGTTCTCGTGCAGGAACCAACTGTAAACCCTTGTGTGTTTGTGCATCATCGATTTATGTAGCAACTTGTTTTACATTATGACGTTGCCAGATCAATTCACAATCAATCAATCAATACCCTTTAGCTCCTGGAGGAGCATAGGCCTCATATTATTCTAGTCTAGCGACATGCCTGACGGGAGTTATAGTCATGTTCTTTGTCTCATAAAAGACCTTCCTCCCCCTTCCCAGAACTATGGTGCTCGTAGTAATACATTTTGTTATAAAATAGTGTTATGTGTTAAGTGTTGTGTGTTAAGTGTTGTGTGTTAAGTGTTGTGTGTTAAGTGTTGTGTGTTAAGTGTTAAGAAGTGTTAAGTGTTAAGAAGTGTTAAGTGTTAAGAAGTGTTATGTGTTTTGTGTTTAATATTAATATTTCAATACATGGTTGACCAATATAAATGCCTCATCTAGTTTGACGAGTTTTCATAGATCAGTAAATGTAACAATTATAGATAACTCAGCACTACGGCAAGGTTGATGCCATCTGTAAGTAGGATGATTATACGTATTTACTATTTTACGCTCCAGTCTACCTAGCTGTAAATTGGCACCCGACTCTGCTCTTGAGTTAGGGAAGGAAAAAGCAGCTGGAAAGGTAACTGTTCACCTCACGTCTCGATGCTCGATCTAATATGGTTGTCTCTAACACTTCATTCCCCTACGGCAGTATGCTGTGGGACAACCTTTAACTGTGTCGTTCAAATGATGAGGTGAAACGTGGGAAGTTGTTTGCTTACTTGAGCCAAGTCTATCACTATGGCAACCGTTAGACTGTATTGTTGCAGGATTTCTTTTACGTTAACTATCTCAGGGGTTCTCAAGCTTTTATTTTGCTCATGGCCCTCCCCTCTTCTGGGCCTTATTTTCCTCTGTGGTTCTCCTCATAGTCGCTGTTAGCTGGAACAAAGATACTTGACCATCTTACTGTGGGAATATGGCATTAACCCCTGGGAGGTCATTTGGCCCACGTTTAGAACTATTGGATCAACCATCTGCCTCTTTGTCTTCCATGTGCCCTGAAACCAGATCTTCTGCCGTTGAAGGCGCGTAGTGGTAATTTATCGGACTTCATTCTCATCATATGGCCAGACCATTTTATTTTCTGTCTCTCTATATACTTGATGCAGGTTGTAGTTTCCTAAAATGTTTCGGAATTCATCATTTCTCATTCTGTCCCTGCTGGTAACATTTCTGGAATTTCGTGAACGTCTCTTCTCACAGGAGACGAACATAACGTGAAACTGTTTTTACTGTAACTTGAGGACTGGATATGCTGAAGTCGCAACAAAAAAACGAGTAATGTTTATAAGCCAAAAAGCTACATACTTTATAAATGAGTGCTTGCTTAGAATAGGAGTGTAGTGATATGTTATGACTTAATCAATGTGTCAAATATAAATACCACATGGGAAAATATGAGAAGACAGTATAAAGATGGCATAGAAAGGCTTGAGATTTTGTTAAATGCGTATACTTCACTTGGAGTTTATGGGTAGTAAATGAATATTATTTCTCATTTTGTTATACACATTTAGGCTATATCTAAAAATTTTTCAAGGCGTCATCTCTACCTTATATTACTTACTAGCTCCCCTATATATTTATCGCTGTTTGTAGGTTCTTCTTGCGTTTCAGCTTTTTACCAACTTTAGTAGCTACCGAGGATTGCTGAAGCGACAAAGGAAGATCCATACTAGTGTTAGTGGAACTGAGATAAGATGAAGCTGGCGATGGATAGGACATACATTTAGGAAACTTGTTTACAACATTACAAAGACAAAGTGATAAACGTTAAAAAAGATACCGTAAGCTACTAGGAAGACATGATCGGCCAATGCCCGCGGTACATGGAAAATTAACTAGTGTTAGTGGAACTGAGATAAGATGAAGCTGGCGATGGATAGGACATACATTTAGGAAACTTGTTTACAACATTACAAAGCAGTCCGTATTCTGGATGTGATAAAATTAACCGTGATACAACGTTAAAATATCTCCAAAGATAAAATGTAGGGATAAAAAATAATGCGTAAGCTACTAGAAGACATGATCGCCCATGCCGCGAGTCATTCCCGCCATGGAAATTAACTTGTTAGACGTGAAGGCAAAACGTTTACCCTTGTAGACGGGATGAGAACGGAGATCAAAAAGAAAAAAATATGACTGAACACGTGCTTGAAACTAGCAAGGCTAAAAAGACGCAATTGGTGGGGAAAGGAAAAAAATTCACGTCCCCAAGTTGACACAAGGTAAAGAAATGGACAAAAGGAACCTTAGCTATTATACGAAACAGTCATTTCTTGGACGCTTTTGCGATACTTAGTCCTTTATTTGAATTCAGCGGCAAACGCATTACAGAAGATGCTCGAACATATTTCAAAAAAAAAAAAAAACTAACCTTGAAAAGTAACTTTTTCTTAATAATAATGTTAGGAATATAAAACCTAGCTGGCCTGCTGGCCCATCTTGAGCAGAGAAATAATATGCTTTCATTTATACAGACGGATAGATAATAATGAAGATATTGACAAAAGACTGTGTTGTTCATATCAGCGAGCGACTGCATTGAAGATAAAATGTCACTAATTTTCAAAAAATTGCGGCCTTGAGACTCAAGTGCTAAAATCTAGTTAGAATGAAAGAGAGGGGGAATTAGTGGAAAGCTGTGGCTAAAAATAACTCTAGAGGCAGATTCGTGTAAGAAATGCATGTATAAACAAGTGTGTTTTGTAAAAAACGCAAGTAGAGACAGACGGACCAACAGACAATAATACATACTTGACTGAGGTATGACTGAATTGACTTTTGGTAGGAGGTTTGAAATTTGGAAAGGGGGAAAGGCGGTGATTGGCCACAGATAAACATATTATCGGCGCTCAGACGCGCATTTTTGCCATTCATCATAAATTGTCCAGTAGTAGACACAGTAATTCTTCAGTGGTGTATTCCCAGAAGCTAATTGCAATATTTAGAGGGACGCCATACTAGAGCCAGCAGCTCAGCTGAGTTTTGCTAGCATATAACTGTGTTCTCTATTCATAATTCTGGTAAGACTGAAAGTATTTCTTTGTATATTTTAATATTGTTTAATGTTTCGAGTGAATTGATACTGCCATATCATAATCTATCCCTTACAACAAGTAAGGATTCGCTCTAGATCCCCAGCCCCAGTTCAGGGTCTAGAGACAAACAAAATACATAAACGCCAGCAAGGATTATGAAGGGCGGATCAAGTGTTGAGATCAGTGGAACATATAACCTATCCTATTCAATGGCAGGAAACTAATGAACATATTTCAGAATATGTAGTCTTGGGGAACCTATACTATGTGAAACCAACTTGGTAAGATGTGCTGTATGGTCAGAGAGATCTGACCCCGTCTATGTGGTGTTGTTGTGTAGTGATGAGTGTAGAAGTGGCTCAGGAGGTAGAGTTCTGACCCATGACCCAATACTTTTATTTCAGAACTGTGAGTTTTTATTTGGCACCAAGGTGGTGTCAAATGCTGTGTGGTAAAATACAAGTGTGGAACCGTGCAGTCTAGATTTTGGCAGAGCAGCCTATATTGCCCCCAAGCACGGAGAGGTGGGGCCACCAGATTCCAGCACCAGAACTACTCAGTCCAAGATACGTGAGCGTCTGGCCTGCTGGACATTCACCAACTTATTTTCAAATAACACACCAACTATAATCCCATCAACTAGAACATACCATGTTGGGAAATAAACTTGTATTCCTCCCATCAGTAAATGGACAATGTTTAGTAGTCATAGACTGGGAGTGAAAATACTATGTACCACACCTTTCATTGAAGCCACCTTGGTTCAGACAAATACTTAAAGAAATTTACTTTCAAAATTTTACAACAGCTTGAGTTAGTTCCGTGTGTTATAAATTTTTCTTAATATTATTAGATTATAAATATTTGTTTGTAATTCGTACACAACGTTCTCCCAGAGAAATTACAAATATTAAACAGTAGTAATATTTAAACTTGTCTTGTAACTTTCATTTATTATGCCATATATTCATGCATTTCATTCATAATTTCAAAACCTTTCATATGTTCTGACCAAAATAAAACCTTGGTTCAGAACAAATAAACTTAAAGAAAATTTACTATCAAAATTTTACACAGCTTGAGTTAGTTCCGTGTGTTATAAATTTTTATTAATATTATTAGACTTATTAAATATATCTGTGTGTGTGTTTGTAATCTACCACAACACATTCCATATCAGTACCCTAGATTTTTAACGTAGTGTTACGTGCAGTCTTTGATATCTTACAATATTATACATAGGTAATTTTTAGTGCTTAAGGGAAAGTCATTATTGAGTTACTTCCCTTGAAAGTTGTGTCGGCTCTTTCGATCAAACTCCGCGGATAAATCCATTTTACTGCGATTTATTCGTTGTTTGGGTAATAATAGATTGTTCTTGCTTCAGAATATCTATGGCCTGAATTTATGTGTATTGTTTGTCTGAGTAGGACGAGTCTGTCTTATATCTGTATATCTTTACATATCTAAGTCGAACTATATGTTCTGTTGTCTCTAGAGAGGTCGAAGGCTATTCGGCGGATGTGTCGCTAGGGTGTGGTGTGATTTGGCTTCGTCCTGAGAGGGACTGTGTGTTTTCCATGTCGGCCTGTCGCCGGGGAAAAAGTGATCTCAGTATTTGTGGGGAAGGTGATAGTTGTCTAAACCTATCGTGTATGCTTTACCCCAGTGTTTAGTCGTATTGCCAAGGAATGGCAGTTTCATAATTCCTATACCAAGGTAATCAAAGACACTCTTATGAACTCTCGATCGAAGCCACCATTTTCGATAGTTACGATTTGAATGTCTAAGAGAATATATTTGACTCGATGAAAAACGACTTCGATTCCTAGCAGCACTATATCCTGTAGATTGCAGTCAATTGTTCATGATCAAATCTACAGAGCAATGAAATGTTTTATGAATGACTAACTTTAGGACAGATTCATTATCTGTATGCAAACGTGAGTGACAGCTCACGAGTGAAGCCATCTTGGATCCAAACATGTAGTGACTTTCAAGAAGAGAAAAGGGGATGCCCGTATTATCACTTGTTTAGTCCAGAGATCACTGCTACACATGAGAACCCTTTATCAGCGGTTCAATATTATTATATGGAAAAAAATATGTGCTGAACATTATGTTGAAGAATCGTCGCTAGACGAGATTAGGTTTAGAAGCCATCTGAAATATTGTTTATAAGCTGACGTGCTCAGTCAGTGAAGTCAGATGTTTTATATGTATGGGCGATGCTGAGGGCTTGGCTACTGACAGTCCATTATAATATTAATCTACATGAGTGCCCATGTAACATAACATTGCAAGACCAGTTATCCACTGTACTATGATGTATTATGCCAACCTGTGATTTGTCACTATCTGTGCTGTCGAGTGTGTACGTCCAATTAAACTTTAGAAAAAGTACACAGTCGTTGGTGTCGATGACTTCCAGTCATACATGAGTGTGAGAAAAGAACATTTGTCAACAACACGAACCCTTATCATCATTCGCACATTGTACACTCAATCCATGTCTACACACCACTGCGTAGGTCAAGTTGACATTCCATACACTACAGTGGAGCAAACAACACCATAGAGATCTTATCAACTGATGATGATGATGATGTCTGCTTCCATCCACTTATATCTATCTTTTGGTGGATATCATTAACGGGAATAAAAATCCAACATTATCCCAACATTATCAACCTTATCAACTGGTGGACCAGCTTTCTGGGTTTGACCTCGCAGAAGTTCAGAAGTCAACAGATTACCGATACCAGACCGTTTCCTGTGGCTGATACGACACACTTGCAGTATTGGTTTGCTCTTTGTCAACACTTCGTCACGTGACCTGTCAGGTGAATGCAGTATGTAGGTCAGCGTTGTTGACATTTTTTACATTAGACATTATAGAGTTTCACAGAACAGTTGGATCAATTCTTGTCAATGTTAACAGGAAGACAGTATGAGTGAACTAAGAAGTCCTATTTTCATCGATGGATCTTCTTGTTTTCTGTATATGAACTTTAATATTTAAGGCCAGAATGTTTAATTGAATAAAGTGGCAGTTTGTTTATTTTCATAAAAATAACTTTGCCATTACTGTAAAACTGAGCCTATTTTGCAACACATACTATCATACACATAATTTATATATATTTATGTTTACATGTTATTTGTTTGTATAGTATGTTAGTTTCTATGTCAGCGGGTTGTGTTTAAGGTTGGGCGGCGTCCTCACAACAGAATATCCCACGTCATAGAGGGTCCGTTGTGGGCGTTTTCTATAGGTGCAATTTTCTTGATTGAAAATTTGCTGCGACAACTGTTGCTTTTGTGTTAGCTGTGAAGTCTGTAATTATTGTTATTTTTGTAATATTTCTTTGTTCTTTAGTTTTGATTTGTTTGTAATTTGTTGGTCTAACCTTTTCTATCTTTCAGTTCTATTCACAATTTATATTCATATATTGTGACGTCATTTGTGTTGTTATTCTTTGCAGATTCAGTGATTATTTTCATTGATTTCCCTATTTGATTTATTTTGATTTCTGCAAACGTTCTTGTATTGTCAGTCCTATTTGTACTTTATGTATTCTGTTGGTTGACATATGTTTTATATAGGTATATTTCATAAGACACAATTGCCTGTGCACTGCACTTGGATTATGGTATAAACCAGTACTGATTATTATTACTATTATACAAGACCTTATTAAAGGCTTGTGACCCACAGATATTGGGATAGTATACTGATTAATCAAGTCATTGAGAACTTGTGGTATTATTATTGGTTCAGGTGATTAGTATTATTGTTAGACATCATGTCTACTTTAGATTACTTCATTACACAAGGGAAAGCCCTTGATAAGACTGGTCAACAATTAGAACAATGGGCAGTTGCTCAATATGACAAAGCATTAGCTGCAGAAGAGAGAAGAGCTATGGCAGAAGAGAAAAGATTAGCTGCAGAAGAAAGAAAAGCTATAGCGGAAGAGAAAAGATTAGAAAGAGAAGCTGAGGCTGCTGCTGAACAAAAGAAATTGCAGATGCAGGTAGAGGAAAGGAGATTTGAAGCTGAACAAAAAAAATTGGAAAGAGAAGCTGCGGCTGAACAAAAAAGATTAGACAGTAAAGCTGAACAAAAAAAATTGGAAAGAGAAGCTGCGGCTGAACAAAAAAGATTAGACAGTGAAGCTGAACAAAAAAGATTAGACAGGGAAGCTGAACAAAAAAGATTAGACTGGGAAGCTGAACAAAAAAGATTAGACAGAGAGGCTGAAGAAAAAAAAAGCAATAAGAGAACATGAATTTGAGTTGGAGAAATTAAGATTGACAAGTATGAGTAATGTTAATCAGGCATCTAGTGGTAATGATAAACCTTCTACTTACAAGGTTAAGGTTCCACCGTTCAATCAGTCCAGTGACGATATTACATTCTGGCTGGATAGATTTGAACGTTCTTGTCGTACACATAATGTGGATAAATCACAATACGCTAATCAATTATCAGAAAACTTGAAAGGTGAATCTTTGACTAGATTATGCCTTGTAGGAAAAGCAGATAAGGATAATTATGATGTCATTAGGGCGGCTTTGATAAAAAAATATCAGCTAAGTGAGGAAGGCTATCGCCTTTTATTTAAAACGATGGTACCTGAGACGGGTGTAGAATTCTCAGAATTCACTGCAAAGGCACGTCTCACAGTTGATCGTTGGATTGAGCTTTCCAAAACAGAAAAAAACGTATGAAGGACTTATGGATTTGTTGCTCAGAGATAAGATTATGTCATGTGTGAACAAACCTTTCCTTGAATTTATACATGAGCGTAAACCCAAATCTCTAAAAGAAATGGAAGAATATTGTTCCCAATATGTCACTGCACACCCCGACGTGACTTTTGGCAACATTAAGATTAAGGAGAGTATGCCAGTTGCTTCAGCAACACCATACAATCCCAATTATTCACACAGATTTCAGGGACCTCAAAACAGATTTGATGAAAAAGGTAACCATAATAGTTATCAAAACCAAGGTAACCAATCATTTCAGGGTTCTTCTTCAAAGAACTGGAGACGACCTGATAGCTCTCGACACAGGGGTGGTCATAATTATAGGAATTTCCGTAGAGGAAGTAATTATAGAAACTATCAGGGTTATCCGTCTTGGAGTCAACAAGATCATAATTACAGAGATACTCATTATAATGAATAAGATAATGGTAACCAAGGGAAGTATGACTCAAACCCAAATAGGGGTTACAATAGAGGTAACAATAACTACAGAGGTGATAATAACCGAGGTAGATCTCAAAACAAAAGACATAAACCACATTTTCAGGCAAACTCTGCACAACAAGAGTCCCATGAAGCCTATAAACAGAGTAAAGATAATAATGATGCTAGTAATATGGCATGTGCCGCTTTTGATTTTGGGAGAGCATCTCAGTGCCCCCAATGCAAAACGTTATTTGAGCCAACCACAGTGTCTACTTTAAGCTGTGGCCATCCTCTTCCTGCTCTTCCGGCATCAGTCGCGCATGATGGAAGAGGTTCTCTTGTCTTACATAAGGGTTTAGTGAATAACAATCCAGTCTCTGTGCTATTTGATTCTGGATGCACCACAATTGGTGTTAGGCAGTCACTCGTAGATCCTTCCCGTGCCACTGGACAAGTAGTCAAATGTGTAACATTTGGCGGCACATTAGAGAAATACTCTACTGCTATCATTAGGATTGCTACTCCTTTCTTTACAGGAGATGTACACGCATGTCTTCTTCCGAATCCGATCGCTGACCTCATCATCGGTTGCATTCATGGAGTCAAGGAATGCACTCCGCAACAAATTTCCACGTGGGAAAGGCAAAACATGCAGATTGCTAACGCTGTAGTCACTAGAGCTCAGGCTCTTAATATGCCTCAAACTTCATCTATTGAAGATAATGAAGTGCATAACCAAGATAATCCCTTGGTAATTTCTCGTGACTCGTTTATAAAACAGCAAGAAGATGATCCCACTCTGAAGAAATTCTTCATTCTTGCAACTAAAGGTGATCCGAATAAAGACACAAGTCGTAAATCGTGGATTACAAAGAAGAATGGCGTACTTGTACGTATGGTTCAAGACTCCATTACGTCAAGTCATTCTCAAATCCTGGTTCCCAAGAATTTGAGAGTTAAAATTTTGCAGCACGCTCACGACTCTCAGTGTGCTGGACACATGGGTTTTTCCCGTACTAAGTCAAGAGTCCTTGCGGCTTTCTTTTGGCCATTGGTAAACAAGGACATAGGATTTATTGTCGATCTTGTAAAGTATGTCAGGAAGTTAAATCCAAAGGTCCACGGCATGCTGCACCCATTCAGGCGGCGGACATTCCTATTGGGCCGTTTCAAAAAATGGCCATAGACATTATTGGTCCATTTAAGATCAAGTCTGCCAGAGGACATCAGTTTATCTTGACGTGTGTTGATATGTGCACACGTTGGCCAGAGGCTATTCCTCTGAAGAGCATTACTACTGCTGATATTGCAGATGCTCTTTGGCTTATATTTTCTCGTCTGGGGTTCCCCGGAGAGATATTGTCAGACCATGGCACCCAACTAATATCAGAAACCATGTCTCAAGTAATGTCTACTCTGCAGATAGATAGATCTTTAAGTAGTATCTACCATCCAATGTCTAATGGTATGGTCGAACGCCTTAATAGAACACTTAAAAACTTACTGGGGAAGATAACTGAGGATCATCCTCAAGACTGGGACAGAGTTTTACCTGCGGCCCTCTTCGCTTACAGAGAGGTACCCAATGAACATACGGGATTTTCTCCCTTTGAACTCATCTTTGGCGCGCGTCCGCGTGGCCCTATGTCGTTGCTTCACGATCTCATAACATCTGACAATATTGACGATGACACAAAGTCATCCTAAGAATATGTCATCGCGTTGAGACAAAAAATTATCGAAGCATGCAAATTAGCAACTTCTTCGTCTGAATTTGCGAAACAGAAGGCAAGGCAATTTGCCAATAAGAAGAGATGCTTACGACAACTTTGTCCTGGTGACAAAGCATTTGTATTACTACCTTGTAGGGAAAACAGATTACTTATTTCTTGGAAAGGTCCGTACGATATAATATCGAAAATTTCCGATGTCGACTATATTGTCGATATTGATGGGAAGCATAAAACCTTCCACATCAATATGCTTACTGAATTCCATGAACGTCCGGATTATTTGCAACCCATTTTCCAAGCAACGGACAATTCTCCAGTACAACATGGTCATTACTCATCACTGTCCGTGATACAGGATGAGGAAACAAGTTTTTTCAGATGTAAATCTTCCTCTTCCAATGATCCCACTTCATTCCAGTGAATCATGGAAGAACGTTACTGTCTCTCCTGATTTGTCTCTAGGAGAACAGCGACAAGTTTCAACTATGTTGCAACATTTCAGGATGTACTCACTGACATCCCTGGACAAACGAATGTCATTCAACATGACATTGTTCTAACTGACCATACTCCTATTAGGATTAGACCTTATCCTATACCTATACATTTTCAAGCACAGGTCGAGAAAGAGTTGGATGAGATGATAGATTTGAAAATAATCGAACCATCCACCTCTGCATATTCTTCGCCGATGGTTATTGTGCGTAAAAAAGACAATAACATACGTCTTTGCGTTGACTATCGAAAATTGAATAAAGTAACTAAGTTCGATGCCGAACCTATGCCTTTACTGGAAGAGCTACTTACTCGACTCTCCAAATCTCATTTTTTCACTAAACTTGATTTGTCTAAAGGATATTGGCAAGTTCCTTTATCTGAACGCGCCAAACCTCTCACGGCTTTTTCAACACCTAGAGGTTTGTTCCAATGGAATTTTATGCCTTTCGGTCTTATGAACGCACCAGCTACGTTCGTACGCATGATGCGCCGAATCCTATCTTATCGGTCAGATGTCATTGCATATCTAGACGACATCTGTCTTTTCAGCGATACTTGGGAAGATCACTATTCAGGGTTAGATGAATTGCTGTCTACTTTGCGTGAGCACAACCTGACAGCGAAACCCTCTAAAGCCTATATTGGTTTTAGCGAAATTTCTTTCCTAGGCCACCGAGTTGGTCATGGTTTCCTAAAGACAGAGGACCATAATACTAGTAAGATACTTAACATCTCAATCCCTAAGACTAAAAAACAGGTGAGAAGTCTGTTAGGTCTTATTCAATTTTATGGCAGATTCATTCAGAATCTATCCTCTATCATGGCACCTCTCTCAACACTTCTAAAGAAAGGTTCGCCTAATGTGGTCCACTGGTCTCAGGAATGCCAATGCTCTCTGGATAAGATTAAAACACTGTTTTCAACACCACCTATTTTAGTGCTACCTACTAAAGATAAGACATTCGTTCTTCGTAGTGACGCTTCATCCACTGGGATTGGTGCGGCACTAATGCAAGAGTACTCTGGAACTCTGCATCCTGTAATGTATATTTCCAGAAAACTTTATGCGGCAGAAAGGAATTATTCGGTTTTAGACCGTGAGCTATTAGCTATGGTTTGGTCGATCCTCAAACTACAGAGATTCCTTCTAGGCGCACATTTCATAGTAGAAACCGACCAAAAAGCTCTTACTGCTATACAGAGTAAGAATTTGAAGAGCTCGAGGTCTACTCGATATGCAATTGCTCTTCAACCTTTTCATTTCTCTGTGCGAGCTATTCGTGGATCAGATAATGTGATGGCAGACATTCTGTCAAGATGCCCACATGATTCCACATAACTATTAGGGCTTAGACTTCTTGATATGTCTAGTTCTATAGTAGTTCCTTTTCTATATCATGATAGATACACATTTGTAATTTAATAATATAATGATTGTATCACTACATAGCGGTTCATTGATGTTTATTCACCGTTGTGCTTTGATGATTTTTTTCTTCATAAATCATAAATTTAAGATATCTAATACGAAATGATGATATGAATTTTTTAGGCATTGTGTAATTGCCAGAATTGTATTATACTTTGATGACACCTTCCTGGAAAAATATACTTGTAGAGAAATAATTTCTCTCAGTTTATGAGACACATTCTCACCAGTCGCTCCATAAGTCGACTTAGCCTCATATTAGGCGATATAGGTATTCCTGATATTTTCATCTGCGCATTATTCATGCGTTGTGAGCCTATTGTACGTTGCTCCTAGATGTATTTCAAAAAAAAAAATGTTCCATTTTTTTTTTCCCGGGAGGTGTGGTAAGACTGTTACGTGCAGTCTTTGATATCTTACAATATTATACATAGGTAATTTTTTAGTGCTTAAGGGAAAGTCATTATTGAGTTACTTCCCTTGAAAGTTGTGTCGGCTCTTTCGATCAAACTCCGCGGATAAATCCATTTTACTGCGATTTATTCGTTGTTTGGGTAATAATAGATTGTTCTTGCTTCAGAATATCTATGGCCTGAATTTATGTGTATTGTTTGTCTGAGTAGGACGAGTCTGTCTTATATCTGTATATCTTTACATATCTAAGTCGAACTATATGTTCTGTTGTCTCTAGAGAGGTCGAAGGCTATTCGGCGGATGTGTCGCTAGGGTGTGGTGTGATTTGGCTTCGTCCTGAGAGGGACTGTGTGTTTTCCATGTCGGCCTGTCGCCGGGGAAAAAGTGATCTCAGTATTTGTGGGGAAGGTGATAGTTGTCTAAACCTATCGTGTATGCTTTACCCCAGTGTTTAGTCGTATTGCCAAGGAATGGCAGTTTCATAATTCCTATACCAAGGTAATCAAAGACACTCTTATGAACTCTCGATCGAAGCCACCATTTTCGATAGTTACAATTTGAATGTCTAAGAGAATATATTTGACTCGATGAAAACGACTTCGATTCCTAGCAGCACTATATCCTGTAGATTGCAGTCAATTGTTCATGATCAAATCTACAGAGCAATGAAATGTTTTATGAATGACTAACTTTAGGACAGATTCATTATCTGTATGCAAACGTGAGTGACAGCTCACGAGTGAAGCCATCTTGGATCCAAACATGTAGTGACTTTCAAGAAGAGAAAAGGGGATGCCCGTATTATCGCTTGTTTAGTCCAGAGATCACTGCTACACATGAGAACCCTTTATCAGCGGTTCAATATTATTATATGGAAAAAATATGTGCTGAACATTATGTTGAAGAATCGTCGCTAGACGAGATTAGGTTTAGAAGCCATCTGAAATATTGTTTATAAGCTGACGTGCTCAGTCAGTGAAGTCAGATGATTTATATGTATGGGCGATGCTGAGGGCTTGGCTACTGACAGTCCATTATAATATTAATCTACATGAGTGCCCATGTAACATAACATTGCAAGACAGTTATCCACTGTACTATGATGTATTATGCCAACCTGTGATTTGTCACTATCTGTGCTGTCGAGTGTGTACGTCCAATTAAACTTTAGAAAAGGTACACAGTCGTTGGTGTCGATGACTTCCAGTCATACATGAGTGTGAGAAAAGAACATTTGTCAACAACACGAACCCTTATCATCATTCGCACATTGTACACTCAATCCATGTCTACACACCACTGCGTAGGTCAAGTTGACATTCCATACACTACAGTGGAGCAAACAACACCATAGAGATCTTATCAACTGATGATGATGATGATGTCTGCTTCCATCCACTTATATCTATCTTTTGGTATATATCATTAACGGGAATAAAAATCCAACATTATCCCAACATTATCAACTTTATCACGTAGCCACATTCATTAGTAAAAAAAACGATATGTGTGAGGTCGTAACTGGTAGCAAGAAGGGCCTTCTGTAAATTCACAGCTACATTTATCTCAGGAGCCTTCACAGCTGACTTCATGCATCACACTAGGTAATATCACAACCATACAGTACCATCAAATCCACTACACTGGAATTCCCAAGGGAAAGACAGGCATAAGTAGGCATAAGTAGACTGACAAACACATGCAGTAGACTGGAGACAGAAGTGAAAATGATCAAGACGTAGAAAGACGTTGTGCGGATGTCACATGACAGGAAGACTCGGCATATGTTTGTTGAAGGCTTAAGCTCCTTGGGGAGCTAAAGGGTATTGATTGATTGGTTGAATCTGTGGCGAGTGGTACAATGTGGCTAATATGAGGTGGTGTACTGGGCTGACAACTTCGTCATTTAAAACAATATGTCACAGGAACCATGGCTGCACGTGCATGACAGTTTGGTGCAGACGTCCTGCCAATGGTGCAAGCTGTAGTCGTGGTTCCATGCTCCGTAAGGAACACAATGGAAAATGGCGATGATAGCAGGGCGTCTCGATTACCTGAAATTGTCCATGGTATTGTTTAATTAGTTGTTTACTCCGTTGTTGATTCCGTTGTTTAGTCCGTTGTTTACTCCGTTGTTTACTCCGTTGTTTAGTCCGTTGTTTACTCCGTTGTTTAGTCCGTTGTTTAGTCCGTTGTTTAGTCCGTTGTTTACTCCGTTGTTTAGTCCGTTGTTTAGTCCGTTGTTTACTCCGTTGTTTACTCCGTTGTTTAGTCCGTTGTTTAGTCCGTTGTTTACTCCGTTGTTTAGTCCGTTGTTTACTCCGTTGTTTAGTCCGTTGTTTACTCCGTTGTTTACTCCGTTGTTTAGTCCGTTGTTTAGTCCGATGTTACTCCGTTGTTAAGTCCGTTGTTTACTCCGTTGTTTAGTGCGTTGTTTACTCCGTTGTTTACTCCGTTGTTTAGTCTGTTGTTTAGTGCGTTGTTTACTCCGTTGTTTAGTCCGTTGTTTACTCCGTTGTTTAGTCCGTTGTTTAGTTCCAGACCATTGTGAGTACTAATACCATCTCAGCTCTGGACCGTGTGCAGAACCAAGCTCTCAGGTTAATTTGCGGAGGGATGAGATCAACACCCACAGCCGTATGTGAGATAGATGCCAATATAGAGCCGCTGGATATCAGGCGTAAAAGAGCATTGACTGAAGCTGTAGAGAGATACAGGAGACAAGAGAAAAACCACCCAAACAAAGTACTTATTGACACTTGGAAACAAACACGAAGACTGAAACAACTATCTCTCCTGGACATAGCCAAAGAGGTAAATGATAAACACCATCTCCCGAGAGAGAGAATTGGAAAACAAATACTTTAGACCACCCCCTTGGGAAAACTTCCATCAACCAACTGTCAAAACACAACTGATAGATAAAACGGCCAACAAGGAAACACTACCCATAATCTTGAAGACATGTGCCTTGGAGACCATAAACAGCTACCCAACGTCAGCAATACAGGCCTACACAGATGGTTCAGCTTTCAAGACCACCTCTTTTGCAGGAAACGGCGTCTGCATATGGTACCTGGATGGATCCTCTTATGAGTTCTGTGACTCCTGTGGTGAGAATTGTTCAAATTATGAAGCGGAGGCTGAAGCCATCAAGACAGCCATTGAATTACTACACCAACAGTTTGACCTTATGGAACGAAAGCCATCAGATATAGTGATCTTCAGTGACTCCATGTCTGTTCTGGAAGCACTTAAACAGACTCCATATGAAAACAAAGACATTTTTCTTATAGAAAGAGCGGTTCGCAACTTGATCACAGCCAACTCCATCAGTGTAACCCTACAGTGGATCCCTGGACACAGTGATCTAACTGGAAATGAGACAGCTGATAGATTTGCAAAAGCAGGAGCCTCTAAACAACAAAAGGACAGTCCCTGCAGCATGAGAACAGTCAAACAGATTCTCAGAAACAACACAAGGGAAATCTGGCTGAACAGATGGGCGAACGGGCCGACTGACCGAAATGTCTTTAATGAAATGACCTGCCCAAAAGACAACGACAACATAAACAGACTCAGCAGGAGAAATCAAAGTCTTATCTTTCAGTTCCGAACAGGACACACCAGAGTCAATAGCCATCTAAACCGTATCAACCCTCAGCATCTACCAATGTGTAGACACTGCTCTCATCCCTATGAAACAACCAGACACCTCCTCATGGAGTGTCCATCACTCACAAACGCCAGGAAAAAACTTTTACAGACACCTCTGATATTCACCAACTCACTAAATGGAACGTTAAAACAACTGCAGAAAACCTGCACTTTTTTAAGAATGGCATTGGGCTGCCAAGAGTAGATATGCTCAGCAGCTATGGGATATCGACAACAAGAACAACAACAACTCCGTTGTTTAGTCCGTTGTTTAGTCCGTTGTTTACTCTGTTGTTTACTCTGTTGTTTACTCCGTTGTTTACTCCGTTGTTAAGTCCATTGTTTAGTCCGTTGTTTAGTCCGTTGTTTACTCCGTTGTTTAGTCAGTTGTTTACTCCGTTGTTTAGTCTGTTGTTTAGTATGGTGTTTAGTCCGGTGTTTACTCCGTTGTTTAGTCGTTGTTTACTCCGTTGTTTATCCGTTGTTTAGTCCGTTGTTTAGTCCGTTGTTTAGTCCGTTGTGTAGTCCGTTGTTTAGTCCGTTGTTTACCCCGTTGTTTAGTCCGTTGTTTACTCCGATGTTTAGTCTGTTGTTTACTGCATTGTTTAGTCCGTTGTTTACTCCTTTGTTTAGTCCGTTATTTACTTCGTTGTTTATTCGTTGTTTAGTCCGTTGTTTACTCCGTTGTTTACTCCGTTGTTTAGTCCGTTGTTTACTCCGTTGTTTACCCCATTGTTTAGTCCATTGTTTAGTCCGTTGTTTAGTCCGTTGTTTACTGCGTTGTTTAGTCCGTTGTTTAGTCCGTTGTTTAGTACGTTGTTTACTCTGTTGTTTAGTCCGTCGTGTACTCCGTTGTTTACTCCGTTGTTTAGTCCGGTGTTTATTCCGGTGTTTAGTCGATTATCAGTCCGTTGTTTAGTCCGTTGTTTACTCCGTTGTTTAGTCCGTTGTTTAGTCCGTTGTTTAGTCCGTTGCTTACTCCGTTGTTTAGTCCGTTGTTTAGTCCGTTGTTTAGTCCGTTGTTTACTCAGTTGTTTAGTCCGTTGTTTACTCCGTTGTTTATCCGTTGTTTAGTCCGTTGTTAATCAGTTGTTTAGTCCGTTGTGTAGTCCGTTGTTTAGTCCGTTGTTTACTCCGTTGTTTAGCCCGTTGTTTACTCCGGTGTTTACTCCGTTGTTTACTCCGTTGTTTAGTCCGTTGTTTAGTCCGTTGTTTACTCCGTTGTTCATCCGTTGTTTAGTCCGTTGTTAACTCCGTTGTTTAGTCCGTTCTTTAGTCCGTTGTTTAGTCCGTTGTTTACTCCGTTGTTTAGACCGTTGTTTACTCCGTTGTTTACTCTGCTGTTTACTCTGTTGTTTAGTCCGTTGTTTAGTCAATTGTTTACTCTGTTGGTTACTCTGTTGTTTAGTCCGTTGCTTACTCTGTTGTTTAGTCCGTTGTTTAGTCAGTTGTTTAATCCGTTGTTTACTCCATTGTTTTGTCCGTTGTTTAGTCCGTTGTTTAGTCCGTTGTTTACTCCGTTTTTAGTCCGTTGTTTACTCCGTTGTTTAGTCCGGTGTTTAGTCCATTATTAGTCCTATGTTTAGTCCGTTGTTTAATCCGTTGTTCAGTCCGTTGTTTAGTCCGTTGTTATTCTGTTGTTTAGTCCGTTGTTTACTCCGTTGTTAGTCCGTTGTTTAGTCTGTTGTTTAGTCTGTTGTTTTGTCCATTCGTTGTTTAGTCCGTCCGTTGTTTAGTCTGTTGTTTAGTCCGTTGTTTAGTCCGTTGTTTAGTCCGTTGTTTAGTCCGTTGTTTAGTCCGTTGTTTAGTCCGTTGTTTAGTCCGTTGTTTAGTCCGTCCGTTATTTAGTCCGTTGTTTAGTCTGTTGTTTAGTCCGTTCGTTGTATGGTCCGTCCGTTGTTTAGTCCGTTGTTTAGTCCGTTGTTTACTCTGTTGTTTACTCCGTTGTTTTGTCCGTTTGTTGTTTAGTCCGTCCGTTGTTTAGTCCATCCGTTGTTTAGTCCGTCCGTTGTTTAGTCCGTTGTTTAGTCCGTTGTTTAGCCAAGGAATTACTTATAATAACTTTGTTATTATACAAGTTATCTTCTAAAAATACAGCACTTCGTAATGTCCAGTGTTTTTCAATGTTTCTATTTCTAGTGATTTAGGCATTGATAACTCAAAGTCTTCCGTTCCGACTGGTAAATTCGCCCTTAAACATTTGCATTCTCTCGAATACATTGGTATCCTTTCATCCATATTGCCATTAATCAATATGTACATATTCCACCTTCTTTCAGGTGATGTGTTCAGTAGCTACGTAGCTCCAGGTGTATCTCACAAAGCCCCACCTTTAACTAGTCAACCACAAGATATGGGCATTTGGGAATACGAACGTCTAATCCACGCCCAGTCACATCACAAAGACGCATACAACCGCCTGAATAAGACTGCGCCATTTGCGGATAATTTGCGTGCAGTAGGCGCAGAACGGCTACATAAAGACCACATCTGCCCTTTATGCAGGAAACTGTCAGTACAAGGTGCGCATTCCAGCATCGCAAAGTCAGACGGTGGGGCTAAAAATTTGTTCAATGACCACTGTACCAAAACTGAAAGTGCCCATGAAGATTCGGCGACTCCTGTTGAGCACGTTAAAAGCGGTTTAAAAACTGACTCTTGTTTCATAGAACCAAGAAGATATGACACTGTTCTGTCTCCCGAGGATTCTGAATCCAGCTGTTCTGCGAGTAAGCTGTCTCAAGGATCAAGCATTGATTTGTGTCCAACAAGTGGTACAGATATAAATGACACCGTCAAACGTGGACTGTTTTCAGACTTCTCATCGCTTGGCACGTACCTCGATACCTGGGACAGAGATTTACTTAATCTGGATGAAGAGCTTAATCCTTTGCCAGAGTTGGATCGTATGGAAACTATGGTTAGCAATCTCCTAGATGACTGCAGCGATGAAGATTGCGGTCTCGGCACAGATCTCACATCTGCTTGCTGCCCTCGAGGGAATGTCTCTAAAAGAAACTCGAACGAACATTCTGATGCGTCAGAAAAGAATTCCTCGTATTGCCTTATTATATCATACCCTCATGGCGGTCCCAAAATGATTTCGACTGGAATTTTCTCGCGTCATCATCATGTCGGAGGAATCCTGTATGACACTCCAACGTGCATGGGGTCATGTGGGGCTCCAGTCATAGCCTTAACTGATAATGTGAGGACTCCTTATGTTACACATTTTGTACACTCTGGAACTGTCAAAGTCAACAATGTGATTGCAGGAGCAGGTCTGGTCTATTTTGACCAGCCTTTGCATACTGTATTTTAGTATTTTGTATGTTTGTTTTTTAACTTCTGCTCACTTGAGATTCTAATCTACGTCAAAAATGTTATACATTAAACCGTAATAATATAGTAATTTTTATAGATTATTAATATCAATAACATTGCAGGTATTTTCTTATCTTGTTCTATTTTACAATTATCATGTTTTATGTGTAAATATTTCATACCAATTTGTGGTTTAAACACATTCATCCTTCTTAAGATTTCTAAGTTTTCATGTATTTATAAAACGACAGATTTTAATTGATGCCTTAAATTTTAAATATTGTTTTTATAATATACATTGCTGAACTTGTCTTTGGCTGATGCGTGTCGACTTGCCCAGAATCGTGATGCGTTCAGAGCAACTGTCATGGAGACAACGTTCTGGAAAGAATATGTCACATGATGATGAATATACATTGAGTGAAATAAAGTGTTGATTGTGATTTTTTTCATTTGCTTTTATTTATATTAATGACAATGTGTATTTTTATACATCATAAACTTCACCACTTTTACTCAGATATCATACAAATAATATTGTACTTACTAACTGAGCGTCCGATTGACAGAGTGCTTAGAGCGCTGGTCTCTCGCGGCGAAAATGCTGGGTTTCAAATCACGCTACCAACACGCTCCAGCCTACCAGGCTGTAAATGGGTACCTGACTTTGAGTTAGGGAAGGAAAAGGCAGCGAAGAAGGTAGTCGGTCACCCCCCCCACCTCTCGATGCTGGACCCTAGTAAAGTGATGTCTCTAACACTTGACTCCCCTACGGCAGTGTCTGATATGGGACTATATTTACTTGATAAATCAATCATTCAATCAATCAATCAATACCCTTTAACTCCCCAAGGAGCATAGGCCTTCAACAAACACTTGCCAAGACTTCCTGTCCCGTGCCATCCGCTCAAGTTCTTTCCATGTTTTCCTCATCATTTTCACCTCTGTATCCAGTTCTCTTCTCCATGTGTTTTTTTATCTATCTCTCTCACTTTTTACATACTAATTAAAATATTTTAATGGAAATTGAAAATCAACTTCTCTAGAACCCAGTTTTAAATTGCAATAGTATCAATAACAACACTAAAATACTACTAATAATAATGTAATCATATAAGACGCATCAAAAGAGATGAATGAAGTCAGCGACTCATAGCTTGACTGCTTGCGTCTAGTCAGGGTCAGCGAACCAGAGCTGACCAAGACCCTATTCCACCTCCGAGTGGTGGTCCTGGAAACAGGCTGCATCACTGCAGTCTGGCTGAGATAGTAGGGATCGAAGAGGGAAGGCTAACCCGGTCCCAAAAATGCCATGCTGAAACGGGATGTGTCGAGCCGAAAGGCGCAAATATCGCAGCTTTGCTGTAAACGGCGACACAACGTAACAAAACGTCCTTCTCAGGACGAACGCAGAAGAAGAAGTATATAATCACGAGCCACGAGTAATTCTCACTGGACAAAGAAAGAAAAAGATACTACACAGTCATGCATGTCGTTCAAGGCAACGAATATGAGGTTGGGCATGTGACAGGTAACCTCATCTTGTAAAACAAATTGTGACACAAACCATCGCTGCTGGAGCATGTTGATGCTTGTGGAGGCTTCCTATAAAGTGACCAACCACAGTGACCAACCACAGTGACCAACCACAGTGACCAACCACAGTGACCAACCACAGTGACCAACCACAGTGACCAACCACAGTGACCAACCACAGTGATGGGCCCATGCCCTGTTAACAGGAGAAAGGAATGTGATGATAATGACAGAATAACAAGGCCAACAAATAATGATGTTCGATCAATTTATAGCTTTTCAAGCATTGATACTCAAAGTTTAAATAAATTGGCGAAGGTAGTGTTAGTTGGATGATAATGTTGGACAATGAGTAACCAAATGGTGAAAAAAACTGGAGGCAGCGGAAATGTGGTTTTTGAGAAGGCTACTGAGAATATCGTGGACAGAGAAGAAATCCAATGCCGAGGTATTGACGGCTGCGAGTGTTAATTGATCGGTCATCAGGAAAATACAAATGAAATTTATGGGACATATTAACAGAAGAGAAGTGGAGGAATTAGTCTTATGTGGGAAAATACCAGGTAGGAGAGGGAAGAGGAAGGCAGAGAAAGATGTTTGTGGAAAGCTTAAACAACTCGGCAACAAACAACAGCATGGGCAACAACAACCTCATTAGACTATCAAAAGACATAGAAGATTGGAGGGTCATGATCGCCAATGTTTTTTCCAGACCAGGCACCTGAAGAGAAGAAGTGTTAGTTAATATCTTCGTCCAGTACATTTGGTCAAAAACTGAAAAATGAAACGAAAATGTAATACACTCCAATTGAGTGTATTGAATTTTTGTTTTTTTCGTCGAGTTTCTAATCTCGTTCAAATACAAAGAGCGGCTACCACGATTTTATTCAGAAAAACCTAATTATTGGCCTTTTATGACTGTAGATCTAAAACGATTTGATTAACCTGTATCACAGACGCGAAATGTAAAGAGAGTTAATAACAAACTGACTTCTTAGTTTCCTTTGTTCACTCTCATACGTCTACGTTAATGTTTTTAAAGACAGTGGCCTGCTTCCGGCTATTTGCATGCCCATAGAGCGTCCGACTGACAGAGTGGTTAGAGAGCTAGTCTCTCGCGGCAAAGGTGCCAGGTTTGAATCACGGTAGGTAGCGACACGCTCCAGTCTACCCAGCTGTAAATGAGTACCTGATTCTTCTCTTTGAGTTAAGAAAGGAAAAGGCAGTGAGGTAGGGAACTGGTCAACCCACCTCTCGGTGCTGGACCTAGTATGATGACGTCTCTAACACTTCACTCCCTTACCGTAGTACTGCTATGGAACTAACTTTACCTTTTTTACTTCTTGAAGCAAGCGAACCCGAGTCTGAACCGGCGAACCCGAGTCTGAACGGGCGAACCCGAGTCTGAACCGGCTGGCATTGCGCCTCAGTTTACTTAGCCGTAAAAATGGGTACATGCCTCCCCTCTAGGTTAGGATCTGCAACGCTAGCCAGGAAAGTAGCTGATCACCTGACCTGACAAAGACAAAACTGAGACCTAGCTTAAGTGAAGTCTCTCAAACTGTAATGCCGTACGACATTATCTGCTAGCGGGGTACCTTTAGTCTTTTTCAATCAATAGGTATATGACGTGGGTGGGTGCAGGCTTCCTACAAAAGTGTATTCTGCAGTAGTGGTCGCATGTTGTTCATTGAGTGAAAAGGGAGACAGGAGATTAATATCACATAATTATTACGCCTAGATCGCAGAACATTTTGTGTCAAGCTGTGAGTAGCGCTCACAGTTCTTGAGATTCAGCGTCCATTCTGTGTGCTCGATATAGCCACCTAAGACGAAACAGTGGAAATCAGAGAACCATTCAAGGGAGCAGGAACCATGACCCTGCCCATAGCCCGTATCAACATAAGAAAGATGCACCGCACACAACCCGGCAGGGCAGACCCAGTTTTAACTGGGCACCAGAGGAACTCTGGAACGGTTAAGGAGGCAGGCCCGATGCTGATTACAGCATCGGGGCGGCTGACTTAACACCACGTGCATCACACATACCTTGTGTATATCATCAATGACAAACTCTCTCTGGAAATTTACTTGCCAAGGGGCGAAACTTTTTTGACAAGAGGAAAAAATTTGATTACCAAGAGGGCGAAAGTTTTTTGACAAGGGGCAGTATTTTTTGACAAGGGGAAGAAGTTTTTTACAAGGGGGGGGGGGGGAATTTAATTGGCATGGGGCGACATTTTTTTTTAACAAGAGGAAGAAATTTGATTACCAAGGGGGCGAAATTTGTTTGACAAAGGGGGAGAAAATCTTTTGACTAGGGGAAGAAAATTGTTTACCAAGGGGAGAAATATTTAAAGAAGTATTTGCCAGTTTATCTATTTACCAACAGATTGGAACCTTTGAGTAGACCTGGGAGAAACATTTTGGGGTCGTCTTTGTTGAGTGGAAATAAAGGATTCATTAACGTTTGAAACTTGCAGGACAAAACGTAGATACCCGTTTGATAAGTGGAACAAATACTTAGTTACATTTATTTAATGTACTACATTTCTGTGATCGCCGCATATTTGAACCGCTTGCGAGACAATATAAAACCTATCACGAGATGTTGCCCATTTGAAAAAAGTGAAACCTTAAGTAGCCGGGATTCGAACACATGAACGAAGGAATGTTTCTTTTATAAGTTTCTACTATTGATCGATTGTGTTTTTCCCTAGTGACGTGAACAGACATTTACGCGCGATGTTTTGTGCGGGCCATCGATCTGGTTCCAAAACAAGAGAGGGTACAACCACGTTCGTGTTGTGTTTTCTTAAAATGGCTGAAACTGACGTCGACATTGATTCAGTTACAGAGTGTAACAATAAGGACGTATCTTGTTGATGCCGTAAGCTAGTCTGCCTGCGAGATATATCTCTACAGGTGTGTTCAATAAAACTGTCTATTTAGTCTTGTTCAGCCTGGTCTTTGGCAGTATTTTTTATGTTGGAGACTACGGTTGTGTTCAAGTCATTTACATAACACTAACTGAACATTGGGGTAAGTAGATTTATTACTCATGATATAATATAAATAATAAAGGAAACTACCACGTGACCCACCGTCCATCTTAATATGTAGTTACATTCACCCAACAACGGAAATTCCCTATGATACATTTTTTTTAACATCCCAACCATAGTTGCCTACGACACCACTTCACCTCTCAGCGTCTTATATTCTCATCACTAGCTACACACAACACAACACAAAACCAAAACCATCCCCACCACCCACCGATCGTTAGTCATCTTCCTCTATAACGTGCATTACTTTTTTATTTTATATGTTCCTCTTTATTCTATAGCGGGTAGGCAAAGGGGGATTCAATCAAGAGTGTTTATAGAAAAAACTCCTTCGTCTCAAGTCAAGTAGTAACATAGTTGCCTGAAGGTTTTGGAACAAATCGGTTGTTATATTCATGTAAACGGTAAAAAACACAACTCCTTCCAATAAAATGTTAAAGCTACTTCTAAATCAGCTTGATGTTTGTAACAAGACTACAACACATCAACATAGATAACAATGTTCTGATGAAATCCCTTTTGCGTAGTGTACCTATACCTAAACTTTCATGAAATACACACAAATCTCCTGTTATTGCTTACGAATACACAATATTATAGACATAATGGCTTAATAAAACTATTTAAAACATTACAGATAACCAATAGTGATTTTACACTGTGAAAGAGTCTATCAACCAAAGAAAGCTAACACCAATTATTTGTAATTCTCATCTATACCTATACACAAACGATGGGTGTGAGAAATGTAGTAATGGTCTCAATAAACATCACAATAAGCTAGATTTTTAGTTGTACTCACCCAACAATGGCAAATTCCCTGTTCTATTTTTTTACCATCACAAACGAGGTACCCGTCGAGAATTTCCTCGCTTCATAATAAATAATATAATAACTTTAGATATAAACAATTATTACGCGTCTGTGTTTTACATTACCTCGCTTCGGTTACATTTGTCTCCGCACCACTTACAATACCAGCACACACACACACACACACACACACACACACACACACACACACACACACACACACACACACACACACACACACACACACACACACACACACAAACACACACAATTTTTTTCACATCGGCAGCGGGTCAACTATTGATTAGTCTTCTGACTAAGCAGCCTTCTGTTACCACGAATCGTGTCTGGACGCGTTTCACAAACCAGATTAAAACTAGTTTTCCTTCTTATAAATAGACACGAAATATGGACCAGTCTCCTGTCGGATATATTTGTTAAACGAACTGGGGTCGTTAAAGTTTTAGCTTGTGACCAATTACCTCCGCGGGTACACACACACACACGCACACACACAACGACAGACGCGCGCACACACAACCACACAACCACACACAGACACACACAATGACAGACGAGCGCATACACAACCACACAAAACAAAAAGCAATACAATCCGCGCATGCGCACACACACAGTCACACGTGCACACACACAGATACCTAGGCAGGAATATACACAGACACAATTCAGACATCAATAAATAAATTAAATTAAATTAAACATAAAAATTAAACAAATAACAAAACTAACCAGTACAATAAATACCAGGCTTGTAGACAGATAGGCAGACAGAAGCGCTCGTACAGACACATCATATCTAAAGTTAATACCACAATCAATACCCTCCGCGCACGCACACACACACATACACACATGCACACAACCACACGCACACACACACGCACGCACACACACACACATTGACTGACGCGCACACACACATCCACACAACACTAAAAGCAATACCATCCGCGCACGCACACACACACACACACACACGTTAAAATAAACACACGCGCACACACACACAACCACACAATACCAAAAGCAATACCATCCGCGCACGCGCACACACAACCACACGCGCACACAAACACACAAACACACAACCACACACAGACACGCACTCATACACACACACACAGACGTCATCACCCCCACCAGCCAAAGCCAATACCCAGCCCGCGAGTTCAAATAGCCACGTCTCTAACACTTCGCGTCTACCTCTCACTGCCGAACCTGGCCTAATCATGTCTCTAACCCCTCACTCTGTTGAAAATATTGAAACAAACACACCAACACATCACCACCCCAATACAACAACACACAAAAAATCCCCCCTAATCCACAATCGCCTGCTACATCGCAAAACGTACACACCCATGCGTCGTCACCAGCACACAAAAAAACCTCCACTCACTTCAAAAACCCCTACTAATACAACGTTATCATTTTTATTTTATTTTCCTTCATTATCGATTTGTTTATATATTATATATGATTATATACGATGTATAGTGGGGTGTAGGTTAGGGGGATTTTTTGCAGGTGGCGCATGACTTTTTATATAGTAATATATAAGCTCAATAATGACGGATGTGTAGATTGTTGTGTATTGATGTTTATACAAAATAGTTATTTATATATTTAGTTAGACTATATATACATATATTTATTCATATATACATACGCTCTGAACTCAGGATATATATATATATTGTATGTATATATGAATAAATATATGTATATATAGTCTAACTAAATATATAAATAACTATTTTGTATAAACATCAATACACAACAATCTACACATCCGCCATTATTGAGCTTATATATTACTATATAAAAAGTCATGCGCCACCTGCAAAAAATCCCCCTAACCTACACCCCACTATACATCGTCACCCACGCAAAAAACCTCTACTCGGTTCAAAAAACCCCTACTAAGCCAACATTATCGATTTTTTATATTTTCCGTCATTATCGATTTTTTATATATATATATATATATATATATATATATATATATATATATATATATATATATATATATATATATATATATATATATATATATATATATATATATGTATGTATATATGTATGTATATATGTCTAAATAACACACCCAACATCACACAAAAATCCCCCTAACCAAAAGAGATCATTAACTATATACTTCTATCTAACACTTCACGCCTGAGTCATACACACAATCACCAGCTTCACCCCAGTAGCAACTTATACTTCTGAAGCCTAAATCTATTGTCCAGCTCAGAGTATTCACAGCTGTAACTCACTTGTGATACCAGTGTACTTCTCGGGCATTGGAACTTCATACTTTCTAAAGAGAGATTCTACTTCTGCTCTACCACTACTATCATAATAGGAAAACCTTTCGCTACATTGGGGGCTCTTTCGCGGGATATTATTTTGTATCCTGAGCCACTATCTATGTATTCTTCTATCTTGAGCCACAAATAGTTTGTAAAAATAATTTTTTTTGAAAAAATTCTAAAACTTAGAAATGTTTCGTAATAGTAGTACCATTGAGTACGAAGTAAATAGGAAACGCTCACAAGGTTTTAAGAATTTGTCTTGTTCAAAGTAATTAATTGATTTTAATTAAGTTAGTTGGTTAGTGAAGATAAAATTATATACCCATTGGTAAGTAAGAATCAAGGCTGAATGGTGAAGTTTAGAGCTGCGATTATGCAGGAAGGAAAAGACTTGGGTATGACAGGAGATGCTCTAATTCGGCATATCACAACTGAAGTGGATAAATACTTAGATAGAGAGACTAAAAGAATGGAAGCTGAAGCTGAAAGAGAGACTAAAAGAATGGAAGCTGAAGCAGAGAGAGAATCCAAAAGAATGAAAGGAGAGAGAGAGAAGCCAAAAGAATGGAAGCAGAAGGTAAGAAATTAGAAGCAGAAAGAGAAGAGAAGAGACTAATGTTGGAAGCTGAAGAAAGAAGGTTACAAAGAGCTCATGAGTTAAGTTTAAAAGAACTTGAACTCCAGGGAGCAGCTAGCAATCATGGTGCTAGCTCACCTCACTCTGAGAGTAGCTCTAACCATAGCACGGCAAATGGAGCCATGAGTTTCCACCTGGATCCATTTATTGAGAAGGAGGATGCCATTGAGTCGTACCTGGATAGATATGAGAGACTGGCCTGTACCTATGGATTGGAAAAGGAAAAATGGAGCCTTAAACTATCTCAGGGGTTGAGGCGAGTTTCATACGATGTTTATTTAAAACTCTCAAAAGAAGACCAGGAAGATTATGAAATCTTAAAACAAGCTTTACTGGTCAGCTACGAAAAGAATTCTGAATCTTATAGAAAGAGATTCCGATCTGCTAAGCTACTTCCAGGAGAAAACTATCACCAGTTTTCTGCCAGATTGGAAACTTATCTGACAAAATGGATTAGCTTAGGAAAATATCAAGATATAAAAGAAAAAGTCATGATGGAACAACTGAGAGAATCCATGCCTCAAGAAATGAGAAAATTTCTTATGGAGCAAGGAGCAGAGAGATTGGAAGATATTTTAACCATGGCTGAAAGATATCAAGCAGCTCAGTCAGAAGTGTCAGGAAATATGAAGAAGCAGGGTGAGAACTTCAAACCTTCACAAAACTTTACCAACTATGAACACAGGGACAATTCCAACAAGAACAAACACAGAACTGATTATAAAGACAAAAACCCTCTAGGATCAGTGTAAAGATCTGATGTTGATTCTTTATCATTATAATATTAGCACTGACTGACTGGTCTTAGAGATTGATTAAATGGTGATGGGTGTTCCTTTAATGGTTACACTGTTCATACGCCCACACAGAGCAGAACAGTTTCTTATATCACGCGAATGTCAAAATATCAAATTCTGAAAGACTAAACATACCACTGCTTCACACGAGATCCTGCTATTACATTCATTCTGTTTGTTGACCTAGATTTCCGCCACCCAGGCTATTTACGCGAATACGTAGGTGTAAGCTCCTTCTAAACTGAAAACCACCACTGTTACTATATATAATTGTTACTAATTATAATTAGTGGGTGTCTTTATGGTGAAGTAGGTGAGTGTGTTTTGGGACAGTCACTCACACACAGATATGCACGTACGAGTCGTGGAACTACAGGTGACAGTTAACATAATTTATTGTCACAATACGTTTATATAATTACACATAGTCAAACATAACTCACAACAAGAAAGTACTATAGTCACATCTTTACTTCTCATAATCATGAGCGCTATATAATATTACTACTGTTCTCTCAGCAACGGTCGGCATCCCCGTGCTAATATAATAATATTAATACTGGATCCTCTCAGTTACGGTCGGCATCACCGTGCTTATATAATGAATTCCTCAAATATGCCTCATCAAAGACGCTCTCAACATTGGCGCTCTAATGTAAATAATAAATGGCCGTCTAGCAACGGTCGGCATCCCCGTGCTAATATAATGACATTAATACTGGATCCTCTCAGCAACGGTCGGCATCACCGTGCTTATATAATGAATTCCTCAAATATGCCTCATCAAAGACGCTCTCAACATTGGCGCTCTAATGTAAATAATAAATGGCCTCTCCAACGATGCTTCCAACATCAGCATCACAATAAACGGACAATGGATCCCTTTTCCCAGCAACGGTTGTCCAATAAATAATGGCCTCCTTAAATATGCTTCATCAAAGACGCTCTCAACCTTGGCGCTTTAATATAACTGTGGATCCTTTCAAAATAACAATTGCCTCCTCAAATATCATATAGATCCGGTTAGCCAACGGACATCATCCTCGCCGTGCTAACTACATCAATGGTGAATACTTTCGGCAATTTCTCGCAAGACTGCACTCCCTGGCAATCTGCAGTAATCTCGCCTTCACTCATCTTGACATTTATATATTCAAACAAATGTCCTGGATCCTTACCTCTTCAAAAATACTCACAAACACAATTCTCCAATAAACTCAAGAAATTATAGGCCTACACAAATAATGGCCTCAAACTTTTGCACTGCGCAGGCATTCTCAAAACACACACTGTAGAACCGACCTCTCCCGTCGGTACCCAAAAACAGACTGCAATTAGTTCACACACTAGACCCGCCAAAAAAGACACGAGACTCGGTTGTTTAAAAAACACAACTCAGTCTTGATAATTGCATGGGCTAGTCACACGAGCTTACTCACAGCTCAAGACAGTTCACAGAAAAAAACATCTCCGCGATTTGAACTGACCAGTGTTCGCCACTTGGAAACTTCTCGATCACACGAGGGAATTCCCCTAATACAATTTTAACTTAACATCAGCTTAACCAAGCAACATAACCCGTAATCGAATCTATTTGCTTAACATTTACAAGATCACCTCCCCTTGCTAATATTTACTCTGTAACAGTTGCCACACCGCCCGGGAAAAAAATGATTTATCATTTTTTTATTGAAAATATAAGTCCCAAAAATTTAGAGATAAATGAAATTATATTATATGGCTACCAAAAAATATGTATCTATCCAAAAAATGTACCTATTACAATAGTACATCTATACACAACTTCAGCAATAAATGTAATATTACAATTAAAACATCAAACATAATCAATCAAATATCCCAATGAATGTTACCGATATAAATTACAACAAAAGCATCAATCATAATACAAGCATACCAAAATTAATCTTTATAAAACACTAAGCTAAGTACATTTAGTACAAGTAACAACCAATAGAAAGTGAAAGAACAAGATCAAACAACAGAAGAATGATCTGTAGTAAAGAAAAGTAAGAAATCGGAAAATGAGAAACAATTAACAATAGCACAAGATAACCAATAAGTAAAACGATTTCATGAAAAATAAATACAAATTTACCAAAATACTAGTTACATTATATTAAGTTATATAATTAATTCAAGAATACAATAAATGAAAGTATAAGTATAGAAAGAAGAAGAAGTATACAAGTAGAATGAAGAGAAATGAAGATGTGGTACAGAAATATAAACAAGATATGAACACATATCGAAAAGACAACAAAAAGATAGAATGAAATGAAGGATAGTCAACAAATGGAAAACAAAGGTATGAACGCATAGAAAGTCAATGACAATACATACTAATAAATGTTTAGATCAGACAATATCTTTCACAAATTAAATACAAACATGATTACAAGGCACAAAACAAAATGTCAAAGTATATCCATACTAACAGCACAAAACGAATCATTCATAACTAACCAAAGTCTAATAAGTAATTTAACTAAGTTACAAAAGTTATACTTAATTGAAAATAAATTATAAACCTTACACAAACAAATAATAGCATTTGCGATAACTAAGTTTTGACCTAACGCAAAATCAACCGCTAAATAATAAAAAATACATCATACTATCAAATAAGACAAACTTCCAAAGAAGTAATATCCCTTTCACTCATAGGGCACACAAAAATAAATTACAATGCCAAAAAACCATTTTTTTAAAAAAAATTACCATACAAAATATTTCAGAACGATAAGTTATCAAAAAATAAAATTATTATTTAAGTAATTCTAAGTCATAACTAATAAACTAACAATGAAATTAACTTCTAACCAAATTAGAGAAGCATAAAATATCTTATCTTTAGACAAACACTTAAATCAAAACATGTAAGTTTTTTTTTCTTTTTTTTTTAAATACATCACCAAAAAAACCTAAGAAAAATACATTATCATCTGTATATCAACTTTCCAACATACAAACATAACATAATGTTACAACAATCTGTCCATCTTTGAACAAATAAAAGTATCAGATGTGTATATCAATTTTACCAAAAGAAAAAAAAAGTTCAATTTAATTTATAAGTTAATTCTGATTAACAATAGCATTGAGCTTCAGTGTTATTTAACTGTAATTTATATATATTACTAACTAGATTTCTAACTTCACTATTGTTATCCTTAATCTGAGTTTCTAACTCTTTGATTTTAGACATTGCTACACTCAATGCTGTTTGAGTACTAGCAAGTTCTGAGTTTGATTTACATAAATCACTTGTAAGTTTAGACAATTTCTCATGTAACTCACTTACTTCAGCAGTACATTCTATGAAACTTTCCCTTTGCTCTAGGGTACTCTGTTTTATGTCCAATTGCTTCTTCTCTTCTAGCATCCTTTTCTCAATCCTCTCATCACATTCATGAATTAGCTTTTCATATATCAATCTATTTATTTCAGACTCAGTCAGCTCACGGTCTCCAAATCCTAATAGTTCACGGTATTTTTTTTCCTCAGGATCTGTATTATAGTCCATAGTGACTTACCTACTTAGACAACAATATATGTATTAATTAAACTTTCACCTCACCAAGCCAATTATCTTTTTAAGAAATTGCAATTATTTCTTAATTACTGTACACCAACTCCTGTTATAGTACCTATATATAACATACATTATCTATGCATCAAAATATTCTTCATCAATCGATATAATTATCGAAACACAATGACAATTATCAACAGAATAAGTGATGGATAGTATAGGCAGACTTGCTGAAATGCAGAAAAGTGGCACAATCTACACAGAACAAAATCACTTATCTTAATATTCTTCTGTCCCTTCCGCCGACACACCAGATATCACAAAGTTCTGCAGATAAAACCGTTCAAGCGCAGAAAGGTACACAAACTAGATTTTCATCTCTTCAGGTTCTTGCCAAAGTGTAGAATACGCTCAACACAGCATCAGCACGTACAGCATACAGGAAACGCAGCACAGCACCCTCTGTGATTTTTGACTTGAGATAATCTGCAAACGACTCTTCAAAACACTTCACATTTAGTTAAACTTGACTGTCTACCAAAACTGTCAACTTCCCATTGTAATGTTCTACCGTGTTGGACACAGTTAACCAACTAGGTCGAGGACCATGACACAATGTGAGGATACATAAGCCACGCCTACACAAGGCTTTCCTATCACGCGAACTCCGTGGGTTTATTCCGTTAAATAAAATGGCCCACCACTGTAAAGATCTGATGTTGATTCTTTATCATTATAATATTAGCACTGACTGACTGGTCTTAGAGATTGATTAAATGGTGATGGGTGTTCCTTTAATGGTTACACTGTTCATACGCCCACACAGAGCAGAACAGTTTCTTATATCACGCGAATGTCAAAATATCAAATTCTGAAAGACTAAACATACCACTGCTTCACACGAGATCCTGCTATTACATTCATTCTGTTTGTTGACCTAGATTTCCGCCACCCAGGCTATTTACGCGAATACGTAGGTGTAAGCTCCTTCTAAACTGAAAACCACCACTGTTACTATATATAATTGTTACTAATTATAATTAGTGGGTGTCTTTATGGTGAAGTAGGTGAGTGTGTTTTGGGACAGTCACTCACACACAGATATGCACGTACGAGTCGTGGAACTACAGGTGACAGTTAACATAATTTATTGTCACAATACGTTTATATAATTACACATAGTCAAACATAACTCACAACAAGAAAGTACTATAGTCACATCTCCACTTCTCATAATCATGAGCGCTATATAATATTACAACTGTTCTCTCAGCAACGGTCGGCATCCCCGTGCTAATATAATGACATTAATACTGGATCCTCTCAGCAACGGTCGGCATCACCGTGCTTATATAATGAATTCCTCAAATATGCCTCATCAAAGACGCTCTCAACATTGGCGCTCTAATGTAAATAATAAATGGCCTCTCCAACGATGCTTCCAACATCAGCATCACAATAAACGGACAATGGATCCCTTTTCCCAGCAACGGTTGTCCAATAAATAATGGCCTCCTTAAATATGCTTCATCAAAGACGCTCTCAACCTTGGCGCTTTAATATAACTGTGGATCCTTTCAAAATAACAATTGCCTCCTCAAATATCATATAGATCCGGTTAGCCAACGGACATCATCCTCGCCGTGCTAACTACATCAATGGTGAATACTTTCGGCAATTTCTCGCAAGACTGCACTCCCTGGCAATCTGCAGTAATCTCGCCTTCACTCATCTTGACATTTATATATTCAAACAAATGTCCTGGATCCTTACCTCTTCAAAAATACTCACAAACACAATTCTCCAATAAACTCAAGAAATTATAGGCCTACACAAATAATGGCCTCAAACTTTTGCACTGCGCAGGCATTCTCAAAACACACACTGTAGAACCGACCTCTCCCGTCGGTACCCAAAAACAGACTGCAATTAGTTCACACACTAGACCCGCCAAAAAAGACACGAGACTCGGTTGTTTAAAAAACACAACTCAGTCTTGATAATTGCATGGGCTAGTCACACGAGCTTACTCACAGCTCAAGACAGTTCACAGAAAAAAACATCTCCGCGATTTGAACTGACCAGTGTTCGCCACTTGGAAACTTCTCGATCACACGAGGGAATTCCCCTAATACAATTTTAACTTAACATCAGCTTAACCAAGCAACATAACCCGTAATCGAATCTATTTGCTTAACATTTACAAGATCACCTCCCCTTGCTAATATTTACTCTGTAACAATCAGAAAAGAAACCTCCAAGAAAGGAAGGAAAGTGGTGTAAATCTTGCCAAGTGAGTGTCGTAGATTTTTCGATAGGAGTATTAAGACTTGGATTAGGTCCCTTCTGAATATATTAGAATATGTGATATACACAGTGAGAGTAGTAAAAGAAATATATTTTCCTAAGAGTGCCGTGGTAGCGAATCAAATAGAGCGGTCCCCTGAAAACAAGTATCTTCTCTCTCTCAGGCCTATCTTCTACGACAGATATATAAGAGTCAGACAGACTATTGACAACATATGTTACTATGTATGAACATACCACTCACGTGCACACCCATTCAAGTGACAACAGTTAGACACACAGACGTGGGAAAACTATAACAATACTTATGCAATATTCTAGAACGAGCTGACCAACACGCTGATTAGTTCCAGAGAGATTTTATTTATCATCTATAAAATCTTCTCACAACACCAAAACAAAAAAAAATACATCAAGGAAAAACATATGCACATAGTCATACAATATCAAGAAAATGCTACAAGGGTGATAGCCCCTGCTATGATCTTAACTCTAGGTTTAGCCCACAGCCCCGTTAGGATGACAGATGATGGCCCAAAGAGTTATAGATGCATGTGGTTAGGGTCTAATATTGTCCCACTTTGAAGGTATAGACTGACTTTGACAGCAGTATCTATTCTAACGTAACACGTTACTTAAGCAGCCAATCTCGCCTAAGAAAAAAACACATATAACAAATGAGGGTATTATACAACGAACATCCTTCCGTCACTTTCACTCGATTCTTTCATCAGGGCCATGATATACTTACAATCGGGTTGTGGTTTCGCCGGCTGGCGCAAATTTTGGACACTCACACTTTTTATCTGTTACTGTCGTTTACTGAAACAGATCCCAGCTCTGCAGATTTGTTTGTTGGTTTCATTAAAATGGATCTGGGGAGCGTCTGCTTCAGGCGATAGTTATTTCAGACTAAAGTTAATGTCACTTGACTCCCGAGGTAAGAATTAGGCTTAAACGAGCACAAAATGTCAGAACACGAAGTTTCCCTTAATTAGGAAGATGACCGGTGGACAACCTCTCTCAAAACAGAAAAATCTTTGTTCCCCACTCACTTGTCAACAATGTCGGAAAGTTTATGTCATAGATTGTAATTATTCTCGCCGCCAGGCAGAAAATTTACGTAGAGTTCATGGAAGAAATTAAGATCTGGTTCACAGGCCCAGTATTGATCATTACAGTCTTTGAAAAAACCCGTTAGTGGGATATAGTATTTCTGTCTAACTTGCACCGTCAGATCAGTGCTACTTGAGAAACCCACGTGGTTCAAAATAAGGACTGTCTATTTCTTCACAATTATGAACTCTTATTAAATGCTGGTAAAGTTCGGGTCACCCCCAGTATTTCACTGTATAAAAAGAAAAGCACATATAAATCATTTTCATATTTTGTACCCAATATAACTTACATTTAAAACAGCAAGCCTACAGCTTGACTTATATTTAAACTTCCGGTGAAATAAGTTATATAAAATCGATCATCAGGAATTAGGAATATGGTGCGTATTCCGTCAATATTCACTGATGTCGCGTCTAGCATTTTATAAGTTTGATATAAAATATTCTCGACTGAGTATTAGCCGTTAAATTAAATTCCTTATAGCTACTAGTTTGTTAAGCTTAGAAATATTATTTATTCTGCTTTCCACTGTATGCGTCCCTAGAAAATAATACAGACTTATAAATTAGGCACCCAGTTCAAAAGAAACTAGTTAAAATGAAATGAGCGATTTAACGCTTTAAACACTTTAAACCCTACACACAATACTAGATATATAATATTAATATACCTCAAGCACAGCACTACGATGTCACAACAAAACTAAGAGATATCACTTATAAATTTAAGTGTTCTAGAACGAAGTTCCCACGTCTACTGTAAAATGTAGAATAAGTGAAGTGAGTTACAAGCTCGGGCCAATATCTTAAAATTAGACAAAGGGCCCCAACTCTTTCGCCAAGCGAAATTATCTCCCCTTCTCTAACACCCTGCGTCAGCTTCCCTCATGTCGTAACAGCCATCAGTGACCGAGAGTACGAGTGAGTTGCAAATCCCAGACAGCCTGTCTCCAGTGCGGAGCGATTTTTCACACTACGCCGGGTTTTTCTAACGAAAAACCTCATGCGTTTCTGCAAACTGTAGACAGCTGTCTGTCTGCCATGCCCCGATGGAGCGAATTCTCACACCCCCCGCCCGGGGACACTGGTCAGTCAGCGCTCTGACCAGGGAAACTGCAGACGTATGTCTGGCGAGAACTGTATATTCACAGCTATGGTTCGACCGGCAGAGACTGACATCTATGTAATCGAGTTTCAGTCAGCATGAGAAAGAAAGACGGTAAAATATCGAATGGGAAAAGAAAATATTTTTCGCAAACTAACGAATGCGAAAAAATTATATATATGAAAAAGGGTAAAGAGTGACAGAAAAATTTTAGAGGACCCGAGTGGAAGAAAGAGGAAAATGTAGACAATTTATAGAACATAACTCCCTATGTGACAGGACGTCCCCCCTTAAGATATGGAAGCACTCCATGTCTACGTTATGGAAAAAAATTTCCTATATCCGTAGCTTCAGGGTGTCTGTCCTCTTCCCTCTCATCCCCCTACCCCCTCCATCTCTGTGCAAGTCCTACTCAAGTCTACTCCCCAAAGTTTTCCTTCCTCTGGAATGTCTCCCATCCGCGCTTGAAAGAGCGTCGCCGCTTCTGGCATTTTTGAAAGATTTCGTGTGATTGCGGTGGAATATCCCTGCCACTATCATCATCTTCGTCAGCTTTGGCGATCGTCAGGAGATGGTCGGAGGTTGGCACTGGTCTTTCCAAGTATCTCTTTAAGAGATTTAAATGGAAAACCTTCTCCTTTCCTTGAATAGAGATCTGGTAGTTAGCCTTAGAAATCTTTTTCAGGACGGTTAACGGCCCTTGCCATCCGATCTTCAGTTGGTTGTTTCCGGTAGGGAGTAACACCAAAACTTTCTCTCCTGCTTCTAATTCTCTCTCTTTCGCGACTTTCCTGTATCGGTTAGCGTGCTTTGTGCGAGCTCGCTTAAAGTTAGTCGTTGCTAGGTCCCACCCTAGTTTCAACCTTTCCTTTAAAACCGACACATATTTACTTGCTGAGACAACTGTCTCATCCGCCTTCTCGTCTGTCAGAGACTGAAGTAAGGCTTCAAGCGGGCCCTTAATGGGTCTGCCGAATAAGAGTGTCGCTTGCGGAAATCCTGTGGAAGTATGAGGAGATTCTCTGTAGCCAAATAAAGCTCCAGGAATACAAAGGTCCCAATCTTCAGGTTTCACTTGTGCCAGTTTACTTAGCAGAATGTTGAGGTTTCCATTAGCACGTTCCACGAGCCCATTTCCGGTCGGAGTATATGGCTTAGTGTGGATGTGTTGGGTCCTCAAGATCTTAACGATCTCATCCATCAACAGGTTTCGGTATGGAGATCCGTTATCCGTCAACACTTGCTGCGGGAATCCCAACCGAGTGAAAATCTGCACGAGGGCTTCTGCGACATGCTTGGCATCTGCGCATGTTAGCGGGATAGCTTCTGCCCATAAAGTGCATTTATCGACTAAGGTCAGGATAAAACTGTTCCTTCTTTTAGTCCTTTCGAAAGGCCCTAAAATGTCGATCACAACCC
This sequence comes from Oreohelix idahoensis, assembly GCA_024509875.1. Taxonomy (NCBI): domain Eukaryota; kingdom Metazoa; phylum Mollusca; class Gastropoda; order Stylommatophora; family Oreohelicidae; genus Oreohelix; species Oreohelix idahoensis. The sequence goes on from JAMPIV010004042.1 coordinate 154,329, forward strand.
TTTCGAATGGTGTTCCCACTATTGGCATTTCACCCAAAGAGACTGGGGGTGCCCGTTGCTTGGGTGGCACACGTTGGCACTGGGCACAGGATTTGACATATCTGATAATATCAGTATTTACTCCTGGCCACCAATAATGAGTGGTTATACGTTGGTTTGTGGCGTTCTGTCCCATATGTCCGCTGAAAGGAAGAGAGTGCCCCATTTCTAGGATTTGGCTTCTGTACTGTTTCGGTACTAGGAGCTGGTTGTAACCTTGATCAGGCTTGCCCGTTCCGCGATACAGTACGCCATCCTTAGAAAAAATGTCCCCGTGCTGTTTGGGTTCCTTAGCCATATGCAGTTTCCTAAAGCAGGGTGCCAAAGTAGGGTCCTTGTATTGCGCTTCTTTAAGTGACATGGGTAACAAATTTGGCGCAGGCTCCCATTCCTTCTTGGTTTGCCCTCTTGTAGTTAGTGCTGCCACAATCGGCTCTTCCGGTTTCCCAATACACACGTATCTCCCGCCAAGTATGACTGGGTAGATGGGATCATCCATAACAGCCGCTTTGATCACGCCTCTGACAAAGTCAGAGTGTATCTCCACCAAAGCGATGGGAAGCGCTGTAGGTGCATCACTCTTACGAACTCCACAAAATTGGACGGTCTCTGCTGTCTCTTGACCGGGTTTGACCAGGTTTCTGGCAACAATGCAATCGTAAGAAAGCCCCGTGTCAAATAAGCAAGAAGTTTGAGAACCGTTCAAAGTAACAGTACCTCGCGTTGTGGGTCTATCCCCAACAGGTTGGGAATCACTGTCCATAATTCTGCCTTGTGAGACTGTTAGCAAGCATCCGATGCGTTTAGGCTCGGTGTGCTCGGTCTGATCATATGTCCCGTGCTCAGGGGTTCTCCCTTTGCCACCTTGTCCTTTCTGGCTACGCTGCCATGTAGGGCGGTCGGGTTGATCAGACTGTTTGGGGTGGTTGGAGTACTTGTTTTTGTAGAACTTGGATTTTTCAGGAGGGGGTTTTAAGGTCCAGTTTCTATGTGGTTATTCGAGTTGGAAGCCTGAGAAGATTGCTCTAGATTATTTTTTCGAAAATGCTCCTCTGTCGGTTTCCGTTTTGTGGCCCGTAGTTCAGCCAGCGCATTGTGATAACGCTCAGACTTTTCCAAAATGTCTTCAAGTTTTTCTGCCCCTGCTCAGCTAGAAATCTCCGGGTATCAGCAGACAAAGTGTTCTTTATTTGTTCTGTTAAAACAAATTCCTCAAGACCTTCATAGGTAGAGGGGAGCTGCGAGAGCTCAAGGCACTTAGTCAAATATCCCTTTAGACGAGATGAGAACTGGTGAAAAGTTTCAGAATTCTCTTTCCGGCTGTTGCGAAACAGTTGCAAAAACTTGCGAGCGTTCATTTCAAAGCGCTCCAGTAACGCTTTCTTCAACACATCGTAGTCGTCTTGTTGGCTACTTTCCAGCTTAGAATAAACATCATAAGCAGAACCTTTTAGGGCCTGGTAAAGTTTTATATTCCAACGCGACCTCTCTAAACCGTACAGAGTTGCAATTTTCTCAAACTTTTCTAGCCAAGTGTCAATCTTCTCATTAGGACAAGGGAAAGACTCTAGCGGAAAAGACATAGCAGAGAGATGAGTAGATTGAGTACTAGCAGGATCAGTTAAGGAAGAATGAGGAGAAGACTCTCCATTGCTGGAGGCAGAGGCAGCACCACGACTTTGGAATTCTAGAGTTTTAAGAGCCAACTCATGCTGTCTCTCTTCTCTTTCCTTCTCATGCTGTCTCTCCTTCTCTCTTTCCTCTCTCTCCTTCTCTTGCTGTCTCTCCCTGCGGATTTCCATTTCTTCATCCATCTTCCTCTGCTGTAATAGCCGGTCTTCCGCTTCTTTCTTCCTAGCTTCTTCTTCTTTCCTCTCTGCATCGTATCTCTCAAGTTCGTTTCTGACAAATGCTTTCGCTTCCTCTCCTTCCAGTCCCTCCTCTCTCGCTTCGTCCCTGAGGAGTTGTCTAAGCTTTGCTCTCTCGGCCATATTATGTCGGTGACTGAGACTAGTGGAGAAAGAAAATAGGGAAAAAAAGATACTCTGGTTCCTACCACTTACGAGAAAAAAAAATGTACCACTAATTCAAAAGATGATATACTTAACCCTGGGATACCTCCTCCAAAGTAAAATCTAACTATCGCTGCTATTATCGGCAATAAAGCACTTAATGCAAAACACGACTACGCCAACTAAATGGTAGTTAAGATTACTTCTGAAAAATAAGTTGCTACAGTGGAAAAGCAAAATAATTATTGCAAAAATTTTGGAGAAAGAAAAAAAAATCCCCTTAATTTTTAATCCACTATCAAGTTTACCCCTGAAAACAGTTCGGGTGAAGGAGGCAGTTAATCTGGACGAATAGTCCGAAACGCACTCCTTAGCTTTGCTCAAACACCTACCTGCTTCAGAACCCTTGTGAATGTTATACACTCACAAAACTTTACCAGCGTTTAGTATTACAAATCAACAATAAGATATATTCCGACAAAATCCACCTGTAACTCAAATGTATATTATTTAAAATGCTGTGGAAAAAAACTTATCAGTTTGTGTGGTCAGCACGCCAGTAAACAGATCGTTAGTCTAGGGGATAAATTATTTAAAGATATAACAACTCACAAGACATCACACTCTTACTCTATTTCAGAATAAAGAATCTTAAGTACAAAATCCAGATAGACGAGTCTACATTTGTCGTACTCGTCTTCCTATTCTAAGTTCAAAGACCGGAAACGAGCAACCATTTGTCGTACTCGTCTTCCTATTCTAAGTTCAAAAATCCTACGGACGAGAACCCATTTGTCGTAGATTTTTCGATAGGAGTATTAAGACTTGGGTTAGGTCCCTTCTGAATAGATTAGAATATGTGATATACACAGTGAGAGTAGTAAAAGAAATAGATTTTCCCAAGAGTGCCGTGGTAGCGAATCAAATAGAGCTGTCCCCTGAAAACAAGAATCTTCTCTCTCTCTCAGGCCTATCTTCTACGACAGATATATAAGAGTCAGACAGACTATTGAGAACATATGTTACTATGTATGAACATACCACTCACGTGCACACCCCTTCAAGTGACAACAGTTAGACACACAGACGTGGGAAAACTATAACAATACTTATGTAAATATTCTAGAACGAGCTGACCAACACGCTGATTAGTTCCAGAGAGATTTTCTTTATCATCTATAAAATCTTCTCACAACACCAAAACAAAAAAAAAATACATCAAGGAAAAACATATGCACATAGTCATACAATATCAAGAAAATGCTACAAGGGTGATAGCCCCTGCTATGATCTTAACTCTAGGTTTAGCCCACAGCCCCGTTAGGATGACAGATGATGGCCCAAAGAGTTATAGATGCATGTGGTTAGGGTCTAATATTGTCCCCCTTTGAAGGTATAGACTGACTTTGACAGCAGTATCTATTCTAACGTAACACGTTACTTAAGCAGCCAATCTCGCCTAAGAAAAAAAACACATATAACAAATGAGGGTATTATACAACGAACATCCTTCCGTCACTTTCACTCGATTCTTTCATCAGGGCCCTGATATACTTACAATCGGGTTGTGGTTTCGCCGGCTGGCGCAAATTTTGGACACTCACACTTTTTATCTGTTACTGTCGTTTACTGAAACAGATCCCAGCTCTGCAGATTTGTTTGTTGGTTTCATTAAAATGGATCTGGGGAGCGTCTGCTTCAGGCGATAGTTATTTCAGACTAAAGTTAATGTCACTTGACTCCCGAGGTAAAAATTAGGCTTAAACGAGCACAAAATGTCAGAACACGAAGTTTCCCTTAATTAGGAAGATGGCCGGTGGACATCCTCTCTCAAAACAGAAAAATCTTGGTTTCCCACTCACTTGTCAACAATGTCGGAAAGTTTATGTCATAGATTGTAATTATTCTCGCCGCCAGGCAGAAAATTTACGTAGAGTTTATGGAAGAAATTAAGATCTGGTTCACAGGCCCAGTATTGATCATTACAGTCTTTGAAAAAACCCGTTAGTGGGATATAGTATTTCTGTCTAACTTGCACCGTCAGATCAGTGTTACTTGAGAAACCCACGTGGTTCAAAATAAGGACTGTCTATTTCTTCACAATTATGAACTCTTATTAAATGCTGGTAAAGTTCGGGTCACCCCCAGTATTTCACTGTATAAAAAGAAAAGCACATATAAATCATTTTCATATTTTGTACCCAATATAACTTACATTTAAAACAGCAAGCCTACAGCTTGACTTATATTTAAACTTCCGGTGAAATAAGTTATATAAAATCGATCATCAGGAATTAGGAATATGGTGCGTATTCCGTCAATATTCACTGATGTCGCGTCTAGCATTTTATAAGTTTGATATAAAATATTCTCGACTGAGTATTAGCCGTTAAATTAAATTCCTTATAGCTACTAGTTTGTTAAGCTTAGAAATATTATTTATTCTGCTTTCCACTGTATGCGTCACTAGAAAATAATACAGACTTATAAATTAGGCACCCAGTTCAAAAGAAACTAGTTAAAATGAAATGAGCGATTTAACGCTTTAAACACTTTAAACCCTACACACCATACTAGATATATAATATTAATATACCTCAAGCACAGCACTACGATGTCACAACGAAACTAAGAGATATCACTTATAAATTTAAGTGTTCTAGAACGAAGTGCCCACGTCTACTGTAAAATGTAGAATGAGTGAAGTGAGTTACAAGCTCGGGCCAATATCTTAAAATTAGACAAAGAGCCCCAACTCTTTCGCCAAGCGAAATTATCTCCCCTTCTCTAATACCCTGCGTCAGCTTCCCTCATGTCGTAACAGCCATCAGTGACCGAGAGTACGAGTGAGTTGCAAATCCCAGACAGCCTGTCTCCAGTGCGGAGCGATTTTTCACACTACGCCGGGTTTTTCTAACGAAAAACCTCATGCGTTTCTGCAAACTGTAGACAGCTGTCTGTCTGCCATGCCCCGATGGAGCGAATTCTCACACCCCCCGCCCGGGGACACTGGTCAGTCAGCGCTCTGACCGGGGAAACTGCAGACGTATGTCTGGCGAGAACTGTATATTCACAGCTATGGTTCGACCGGCAGAGACTGACATCTATGTAATCGAGTTTCAGTCAGCATGAGAAAGAAAGACGGTAAAATATCGAATGGAAAAAGAAAATATTTTTCGCAAACTAACGAATGCGAAAAAATTATATATATGAAAAAGGGTAAAGAGTGACAGAAAAATTTTAGAGGACCCGAGTGGAAGAAAGAGGAAAATGTAGACAATTTATAGAACATAACTCCCTATGTGACAATGAGTAACCACAATACTGCGGAATGCAGACGAAAAAACCCTCCTCACCACGCTGCATGCCTTACAACAGAGAACAAGGGAAGGAAGGACCTGGCAGATAGTCAGAAGGACCTCCATCATCCCCCTGTCTGTGAGGAAGTGACCTTGAATGGCACCCAAGTACTGTGCTTATATGATACAGGCTTGTACTTTGACTCAGTAGTGTGCTCTTCTCTGGTGAGTCCTGAACAGATAACCACAGAAACAGTGGAAATCAGAGGACCAGTCAAGGGAGCAGGAACCATGACACTGCCCATAGCCCGTATCAACATAAGATCTCGCTATGTGGAAGGAGAGATCAAAGCAGCAGTAATGGACAACCCTATCTACCCATTAATACTGGGATGTAGATATGTCTTTCTAGGAGAACCTATAAGACCCATAGTGATGGCAACAGTCCAGACCAGGGCAAGCTCTAAGAAAGAGGAGGACACTATCATCAATACTCATCCAGAAGAGATGAGAAAGGCTCAAACTGCTGACAGTACATTGAAGCCTTGCTTTGGCAAATTACCTAAAAGCCATAACCCTCCAGAGAAAGGAGACTTATATATGAAAAATGGCCTATTATATAGAAAAGCTGGAACAGGACCTAAAGGACATGGACAGCTTATAGTGCCAAAATCATACAGGGAGCAGGTTATGAAGCTAGGACATGCTATACCCTTCAGTGGACATATGGGAATAGGGGCCACTGGACAACGGATAGCCTGTCACTACTTTTGGCCAGGAATCACAGAGGACATAAAGAGGTATGTGAGATCCTGTCCAGAATGCCAAAGAGTAGCTCCTAAACATAGGACTGCACCAGCAACACTGGAAGAAATGCCCATTATGGGAACGCCCTTCGAACGTGTTGCCGTGGATATTGTTGGACCCCTCAGTAGAACCAAGAAGAGAAATGCTTATATCTTAACCTTGGTCGATACTTGCTCTTTGTGGGGAGAGGCAGTAGCAATGTCATCGATAGATTCGAAACATGTGGCAGAGGCTCAATTGAAAACAAGTTGGAAACTGGCAAATGATAACTTGAGACAGGCCAGGAGGAAACAGGCTGCTTACTATAATAAAACAGCAAAAGATAGGGAACTTGAGGTGGGAGAAAAAGTTCTGTTACTGTTGCCCAGCAGCAATAATAAATTGCAAATTGGATGGCAGGGTCCCTACGTCATATTGGAAAAACTTTCCAGGACCAATCATAAGATTGACAAGAAAGGAAAGGAGAAGGTATATTATGTCAACCTTCTTAAAAAGTATTATGACACGGAAGCATCAGAAGTTGCACATATCATGACCCTGTCCATTGCAATAGAAATGCAGGATGAACCAATTTCCTCTATGGAATACCCCTAACAACTACGGAAAGCTATGCTCAGGTTAATGTGAGTGAACTTTTAACTCTGGAGCAGAGGAAAAAGGTTCAGGAGGTGTTAGAAATCCATGCTGAGGTACTCACAGATAAGCCGGGGTGTACTAATCTGTTAGAGTATGACATGACGATTACTGACCCTACACCAGTTTGTATGCAGACATACCCTATACCTTATGCTAAAGGACAGGCACTCAAGGATGAGATTGATTATCTCTTAAAAGAGGAAATTATTTCAAAGTCTGAATCTCCCTACAGCTCAAGTGTGGTGCTATTAAGGAAGCCTAGTGGTGAACACAGGTTATGCATTGATTATAGGAAACTAAATGCTATTACTGAATCTCAGGTAGACCCATTACCTGACACCAATCAGTTGTTTGCTACATTGAGTAAGGCTCGGTATTTTTCAAAATTAGATCTAAGCAAGGGATACTACCAAATACCAGTAAAACCAGAAGTTAGGTAACTGTTAGCCTTTAGTACACCGGATGGACATTACGAGTTCAATGTACTCCCATTTGGTTAAAAAAATGCTCCAAGTATCTTCACCAGAATGATGAGGAAATTGTTGGAACCATTACAAAATTCTCATATCACCAACTTCATGGATGATATTCTGATTGCTACCACTACATTTGAGGAACACGTAGTAGCAGTCTCCATGTTGTTAAATAGACTAAGAGAAACGGGATTGACAGCACGTCCACCAGTAGCTTTTGCCAGTAGAAAGTTAAATGCAGCTGAAAGAAATTATTCTACCGTTGAACGTGAATGCCTCGCTTTGGTCTGGTCGATCAACAAATTCGCCCCTTTTCTTTACGGGAAACACTTCATGGTGGAAAGTGAGCCTTTGATGTTTTTAGCACATTCCAGGACGGGACAATCTTGGACCCGATTTTTTAAGTCGTCATCCTATCAAAGCAGATATAGAGAAACGGAAAATTAAGGAGGAACTGCAGCATGTGTTACCAAAAAGTTAACCGTGCAGGCACTGTTTTAAAGAAGAGGGCTCTGTAGCGAGAATTGATAACACTTGCTTGGTTGTAGCGCGACACATGCCCACAGCACACACACACACACCAAATCCAGAAGCCAGAGTGAGGAACTGGAAGACAGTATCTGCAAGAAAAGTTATTTTTTCACGCTGCACGCAGGGCAGATTAACTTCAACCAAAACAGTCTCACCGTGAGCTTATAAATCCTAAGAGGGTTTTATGATCAATGTTTATGATCATTCCTGATCGAGAAACTAAAGGCTTGAAGAAGTTGATCCAGCTAACTGTAGGCGAGAGGTCAACCAATCTTCAACACCTTAGTCCCCCGTAGTTATAGTTATATATATATAATGTAAAACTAAATATATCGTCTACATACAACATAACAACAACACACCATTATCGAACTAATATATTACTATATAAATGTCAGTCTTAATATATATGTCTAACTAAATATATATTTAAATATATGTATAACTAAACATCGTCTACATGTTGTAAATATATATATATAGTATAACTAACTATTGTAATAAACCATACATAGCAACAGCACGCCATTATCGAACTAATATATTACTATATAACAGTCAGTCTAAATATATATGTCTAACTAAATATATATCTAAATATATGTCTTCTTGTTATCTAAATATTTCGTCTTCTTGTTATCTAAATATATCTTCATATTGTCTTATTATATCATCTAACTGTTATCTCAATAAATATCGTCTTCTTGTTATCTCAATAAATAAATGCCACAAATGCGTATATGTCACCGACATAAATGCCCAAACGTAAATGCGTATATGCTTTTCACAGACATAAATGCCACAAATGCATATATGTCACCGGCATAAATGCCACAAATGCGTATATGTCACCGGCATAAATGCCACAAATTCGTGTATGTCACCGGCGTAAATGCTGCAAATGCGTATATGTCACCGATATAAATGCCACAAATGCGTATGTCACCGACATAAATGCCACAAATGCGTATATGTCACCGACATAAATGCCACAAATGCGTATATGTCACCGACATAAATGCCACAAATGCGTATATGTCACCGACATAAATGCCACAAATGCGTATATGTCACCGACAAAAAGGCCACAAATGCGTATATGTCACCGACAAAAAGGCCACAAATGCGTATATGTCACCGACATAAATGCCACAAATGTGTATATGTCACCGACATAAATGACACAAATGCGTATATTTCACAGACATAAATGCAACAAATGCGTATATGTCTCCGACATAAATGCCACAAATGCGTATATGTCACCGACATAAATGCCACAAATGCGTATATGTCACCGACATAAATGCCACAAATGCGTATATGTCACCGACATAAATGCCACAAATGCGTATATGTCACCGACATAAATGCCACAAATGCGTATATGTCACCGCCATAAATGCCACAAATGCTTATGTCACCGACATAAATTCCACAAATACGTATATGTCACTGACATAAATGCCATTAATGCGTATATGTCACCGACATAAATACCATAAATGCTTATGTCACCGACATAAATGCCAGAAATCCTTATGTCACCGACATAAATGCCACAAATGCTTATGTAGAGATGGACCATGACATACCTACAGACTCGTCATCGAGAGTTTCTAAAGAGACAAAGAATAAATATGATTACTGAACGCCCATGCATGTCGTAGTAGACGACTAATATGAGGTTGTGCGTGTGGCTGCCCACCTTATCATGTCCAACACAAGCTACAGAAGTTACCGCTATAAGAATACGTGAATACATGGCGCAGACGTCCTGATACAGGCCCAGCTGTAGTGGTGGGTCCATATTTCGCCAATAGCACAAAGGTAAATAATGACTTCCATGGACCATGTGTACACACATCGAGTGGTAATGTAGACAGATTTAGTGGAACATCTTTGTGGTAATGTAGACATATTTAGTGGAACATCATTGTGGTAATGTAGACAGATTTAAACAGTAGAAATAGGCTTTTCCTGTGGCTTTTCTGCCGTTCCGAAACGCGTTCAATTTAAGTCATGAGCTCCTGTTTCTCCAGCTTGGGTTCCATTTAAAAGATAGTCACATCTAGTCCCAAGCTAAGAGTAAAAAGTACGTGGTATACTGTGCATTCCCTGCCATTCAAGAGAGCTCTCCAACTATGCAAAACTAAAATACTGTACTCTGGTTCTGGGCTTTCCCAAGGAATCGCCACGACCTGCACACAGCTCCAAATGTCTTTCACCGGGTACATAGTGACATCCTAATGCATGCAGGCAACCTGGTCAAAGTCACAGAGTTACGATTCGGGCTCAGTTGACTCCTCTTAGCTTAGTTTGCAATACTGGATTCTCAACAAGTTTCATAACAGGGGGAATCCCTGGAAGTGGTGAACGATTTCTAGAGTCAATGAGGGTGTAATTAGCCTCACAGACAGAGATTCTACATATGTATATTATTGCACCGTTTTTTTTAAAATAAAATTTTGCCTCGTTTTGGCGAGGTGCGTCCTGTTCAACCTAGCCGGTTATATTAAGGCGCATGTCCAAATATAAAAGACCTTTAGGTCTGGAGAATTGTATAGCACTGTGCTCAGCTGATAGTAATATATCGATGACTCTAGAATGTCTCTATGTATCCTGGGCCCGTTAACATACGACGGAGGCGAATCATATATCATCATAATCATCCTTATCTTTTCCTCCCCATTGTTCATGAAGACACCACTACAGCTGGTCTCCCTGTAGGTAGCCTGCACAAAACATATACTTGGTCTTGTAGCACTGGTTTGTTCCAATGTAGCACTGGTTTGTTCCATTGCAGCACTGGTTTATTATATTGTAGCACTGGTTTGTTCCATTGTAGCACTGGTGTGTTCCATTGCAGCACTGGTTTGTTGTATTTAGCACTGGTTTGTTCTATTGTAGCACTGGTTTGTTCCATCGTAGCACTGGTTTGTTCCATTGTAGCACTGGTTTGTTCCATTGCAGCACTTGTTTATTATATTGTAGCACTGGTTTGTTCCATTGTAGCACTGGTGTGTTCCATTGCAGCACTGGTTTGTTCTATTGTAGCACTGGTTTATGTAGCACTGGTTTGTTTAATTGTAGCACTGGTTTGTTCCGCTGTAGCATTGCTTTATGTAGCAATATGTTTGCATGATGACGTTGCCAGCCCTATGTACAACCACATGATGAGGTATTCAGCCCTATGTACAACCACAAGATGTGGTTGTCAGCCCTATGTACAACCACACGATGAAGTTGCCAACCCTATGTACAACTATATGATTAGGTTGTCAGCCCGATGTACAACCACATGATGAGGTTACCAGCCTTATGTACAACCACATGATGAGGTTACCAGCCCTATGTACCACCACATGATGAGGTTGCCTGCCCTATGTACAACCACATGATGAGGTTGTCAGCCCTATGTACAACCACATGATGAGGTTACCTGACTTATGTACAACCACATGATGAGGTTTGCCAGCCCTGTGTACAACAACATGATGATGTTGCCAGCCCTATGTACAACCACATGATGAGGGTGCCTGCCCTATGTACAACCACATATTAGTTGTCTTAACATAGTTGACTGATGGTGTAGTAGTACTACTCTTTTATTATCTAATAAATGACCCCCGGGATCTGCACGGGGAGTCTCATATTTACATGGAGCTAAAAATAGCTACCGTTACCATCGTGATAAGCAAGGATTCTGTTAGAGACACGGCAGTGTTCCTTACTGACTTTCTATCAGAGACAAGATAGTGTTCGTCACAGACTCTCTGTTAGAGACAAGACAGTGTTCCTCACAACATCATCTAATCAACAAACTGAAGTCCGGACAAACAGACGTGTCTATGATAGGAGGACAAACAAGCTATAGAGTGTATCCTTCAAAGTTATTGGCTCCATAGGAGGAGCAGAGTGACAGCACACCTTTCTAAATAGAGTTGAGAAAATCTGAGATGGACTTTCAACTTTGTAAGAGAGATATGTGACACAATTCTCTCATAAATAAACGTATTGATAATGTTTTGAGGATAGCATTAACTACATGAACTCCAAGTTAAACAAACGTTACAATATCCAGATTATAAAACAAAATGATCAGTCTCCAAAAAATCCATATTATATCAAAACTATACCCCGTTTTCTCGGAGCATAGAATTATTGTAGCCCATACACTCAGAATTATAGAAACATTGTATCCCATACCTTATAGATTATGGAAATGTATTATATTTACTTCGGGTTATAGAATCTTCCACTACATTCGCCCCGGGTTGTAAAAATATAATACCCATTACGCTCCAGTTTATAAAACCATTGTATCCTATACGCTCTATTGTGTTACTGGAACCCGATAGAATAGTAACAATGTAACTTGCCAAATATGTCGCAGAATACCACTGGGGAAGAGTGGGCATTAGGCCAGCTTTCCGATCCCTTTAAACAAAACCAAAACATAACATTCAAAAACAGCACAAATATGTCCATGTAACAAGTGGAATCATGCATGCATCTTAGCAGCCATAAAGAAAAAGTGGAGCAACAGACAATGATCTAAAAATAAGAATGGAACAGCCAAGAGGAACCTTTACTGCACTGAGAAATATACGGAAATAAATTGAAATCCAGTCCAACATAAAAATTAATAATCTTCAACTCAAATCACATGCATTAACTATTGTATGTCTTAAATCATGGATAAGAAGAAAATGACAACAAGAAAGCTACACACTTTCATAAATGGTTGATTGCACATAAACAAAACAAAAAGATTGGAGATGTAAGGAGTAGATGTGGAGTTGGATAGGGCACACACTGAGAAAGTCTATGTTTCTCAAATCTTCAGAGTAAGCGAATAAAGAGTTAGACGAATATGAACAAAGGAATTGAAGACTTACATCTTCCTCTTCGTCTTCTTTTACAAATATCCTGCCTTGTGGCTAATGCGATCATGTATCTCTACAACTTCCAAACGCTAGTGTTATTTATAAATTCTGTTGTTGACTTTCGTGCCATGTCATGATGTCAAACTGGCCAGTACTTTCTCTCTTTGTCGTATTCTGCCTCTTTCTTCTTCAATCTTAACAATGATAATTGTCATAGTATGAAGCTTAGTAGCGTTTGAAATGGCAGAAACAATCGAACAACTTTCGGGAAAATATGGAAAAAAACATGCATTGTAATGTGCTTGCAGTGAAAGTTATTTTGTGAACCGTCCAAGTAAAGGCCAATAATTGTTATGTTATTTGGATTTCACAGATTTCTTTGCGCGTAACCCATTGTAACCGGGGCAGGTGTTCCTTAGGACTGGAACGGCACCATATTACCTTCATGTGGCAGTGCCGGTATATGCAGTATTTTCAGTTTACTTTACAGAGAGCAGATGTTTAACTGGCCTAATCACCAGAGATTTAGATTTCTCTCTTAAATTTGTGTTACCAGGTTCGATTTTCTTCTCTTAGGTGTTGATGTAGCGAATTTAATTGAAATGGATAGATTTCTTATCTAGATCTCAAAACTGTAGTAATTCACCTTTTCAACAGCGTTCGATTTCATGCAAAACTTTTAATATCTTTCAGCATGAAACTTAAAATTTCAACAAAGTCTGGAATTCAGAACATTTTTACAATAATAAGTATAATAAAATTCTATCATCTCATCAGATGCTTTCATCGATGCAAAAATCCCTTTTTGCATCTTTGTCTCGTAGGCCTACTCAATTGTCAAATATGGCGAACCTTCTCATTCCACCGTGTTCCTTCCTTTAAGTTACAGTCTTATTTTAGGTTCGACGACATTTACCCATCTCCTCAGATTTGTCCTTGATTTCTTTATTGTCATAAGCATTCCTGGAGTTAAATATTTTCCAACACAAGAATATTTTCTTCTCTACATGGTTTGAGGTGTAAGACTATTTTTTGTGCAAATTGACTCAAATCCTCGAACCTAGTTCTGCTGCGACTAGGGTTGGGAGCTCTATTCAAAATACATATTTAACGATTGTCACTACTTACGCCAGTAAGAAAATTATAACCACTCAATGTCCTGAAATACACATTTTATAAGAAATGTTGAAGTTTGATTTTCTCAAACTAAGAAATATGTAGAGCTGGACCAGATACGACCTCTTGAGTTGCGCTCTTTCATTCTACTGCCAAATGGCGTTGTTGTTCCACTTTCCCCGGTGTAAATCTGAGCTATCCGATTGGTCAGGGGAAATCACCCAATTATTAGAAATGGCGTGTAGAAGCGACTCTACCCTAAATATGTGACACTATTTATTATTTTCTGTTTCTCATAAAATATAAAATTATGGGGTGGTCTGTGCTTCCTCTGTCTTGTAAGAATATAGTCTGTTTCCAAAGGAACAACTATGTACACGGCCACATATAGATCCCGGGGCTCCGCAAATGTATCCCGTAGGGAGACATTTGAGTACTATCAATAACAAAAATCCATCCCCAAAAATTTCTAAGTTCAAAAAAATTTTCCAGAAAAATTTAAAGTTCAAAAATTTTTCTAAGTCCAAAAATATTTCCAAAAAATTTAATTTAATTCCTATACTGGGGTCCTATGTCTATATGAGGTCGTCTGCTATGTAAAAAAAAACTAGTAGTGGACATCAACTTCAAAAAGTGTAACTTATTCATCACATCATAATATTTTTCACCAAATTTACAAATTGGCAACACTGCCCAACAAAATCTGCAAAACACTCATAAGGTCATCACTAAAAAAAAAATGTGACGAGTGGCAACACTGGGGAATGAACAATAAACTATCTTATTTGCAGAACTTGGCTGGATTATCATAATCTATTACATTTCATTCAAAAATATAGTTGATTACATTCTCTTGGATGTGGTAGGGGTGTTATCTCTTTTCTGTACTGTTATTTGCTCCATATTAAAAGCCTGCAAGTACTAAAAAAATCTTCTTTTTTTTTCTGGCGTACTTATTTATTCTATTTCCCAAGTACTCTGCAATATTCCAAGAAATGTCCAAAATCTCTAATTCCTATGGTAATGGCAATCCACTTTCATAGAATAGCCAAAGTTTTCATGGGTGCTCATCATCTTCTTCTTCTTTTTTTTTTTTTAGTGAATGAGCCACTTGCTCATTATTACATGTAGAAAACATCTCTAAACATAATATGCATATGTATCAGACGATAATACGACCAGCATCATTTTTATAAGTAATCATTTTTCACAATAAAAGCATTAAAACCTCATAGCTTATCCTTATTTATTTATTTGTATGTTTCCTTGTTATAGACATTTTCTAAATGGTAAGTGTATAAATTCGTTCTAAGTCCGTCACTGTAGAAAATGTTCTATATTACATTTTTTTTTTTTTTTTCAAAATATGTGATGTTTGTTTCCAATATCCGTACGTCTGGTGGTGATCCTGTCCATTAGTCAGTTATTTCTAATCATTCCTTCTTTTCTGTCAATACAGTATATTTTTTTTTTGTGAACTCTTCCCTAGAAATATTATTTTATATATATATATTTATTCTTCAAAGATCTTCTTTGACTTCCCATACATCAATTTTCAAACATCACATTGTTCAGCAACCAACAGACGAATGTGTTACTATCATATTATGAAATAGAAGGGAAAAGAAAAATATAGTTTCCAAATCATCATGAATTTTCTACATTGGGTTCCGTATTACTTTATTTTCTCTTTTAAGACAACTGCTTATACTCTTGACAATATGTATCCAAGTTGTCACTCTCGAGGCATCCTTGTATACAATTTATATTTGTCTCCTTTTTTTTTTTCATAACACCAATGTATCATTTATGGTGTTCCAATATCATTGTATCTATTCTAGTCCTCCTGTTATCTTGAGAATTCATCCTTAGTAACTCCCTATGTACCTTATTGTTAAGAATAGAACTGGTGTAAGGGGAAGTAAACTGGAGTATGTTAGTAGTTGAAATAGATTTTGAGTTATAGCACTTAGTTGCTTGTTAGCTATCGAATTATTTAGAGAGTATCTCGTGATAGTTTCGAGAGACAGATTACAGACAGCGTGAAAAGCGCTGATATATTTATTCTGTAATGTTTTGAACGGAGTGAGAATAGCTCGCGGCTAGCCCGCAGATGATTGGTTGACTGAGTTGTGTTGACCGTGAGGAACTCTCGTGTCTGCTTTTGAGCGGGACGAGTGTGTTATCTAGGGAGAGTGTTCCGGGCGTTTTGACCGGGGAGGAAGACAGTGTTTTTGGGAAGTGTGAAAGGCCTGTACAGTGCTGAATTTAAAATGTCGACGGATTTTTCGCTGTGGGTACAGCGTAGTATAAACCTGCAGTTTGAATTATTGTGGAAATGTTTATAACTGCAGTGTGCAGTCTTTAAAGGCCATTATGTCCTGTGTGAGGAGTCTTGATTAATAAGAGTACTTTAGGCCATGAATCATGATAGCTCCTGTGAGAGGATTGTTATTGAGGATTCTTTATAGCGCTGAGTTTAATAAGAGTACTTTAGGCCATGAATCATGATAGCTCCTGTGAGAGGATTGTTATTGAGGATTCTTTATAGCGCTGAGTTTAATAAGAGTACTTTAGGCCATGAATCATGATATCATTGTAGCTGCCGAGTGCGCAGTTCTTATGTGGTAATTTATATCTTGTGTTGTGCTGTGAACGGTATTCTATGTGTATTTCATCAATGTGTTGTGACGTGAATAAACCCATATGAAATGTCACCAGTCGTTTACAACCATCCATGACTCTTGTGTACGTACCTGTGGTGTAAACGACTAAACCAACACACGCTCTTAGTATTACAAGTGTGACAGGGAACTTAACACGTATTTAGAAATAGCCCCGGAGTGGGCGTGGTCTATCTGTATCGAGAACCTGATCATCGCTTACCAGTAGACTTCTACAGTGTTTGCCTGTGTGGCGTATATGTAGGTATCACCTGTAGACATTACCAGATCCACAACACAACAGTAACGTTAGCAGATAATCAATAGACACCCTATCAGTAACTAAACCAATACGTTATCAGTGATGCCATTTCAGTCATTGGCCATGACGATACACCTACATTAGGGGGGTGTAACAGTGGTGTGCTAGTTTTATAGGATCAGATACCCGCGAAATTCGCGTGATATTAATTCACAACTGTTAGCATGTAGCCTGAGTGGCGTTAGTATATGAAAGACAGACATCACATTTGAGAGCTGTATCCAGGCCCAAGGAAAACTTATTCAATATCAGTTAAACTGGGAACTGTTAACTCGAGTCGCAAGTCGCAACTCGCAAGTCAAGAAATTTATTACTCAAGATTATGAGATGTCATGATATACAGTGGCGTCTGTATACCAGTACAAGTAATCATCTGGCAGTATGAACGAGCGGTGTACCTCCTTTCAACGAAATTGACAGACGGTGACCCATTTCCTGCTTTCCTGTGCGGTGTGTTAGCACGTAGCGTGCTGAATCGAGGACCTGAGCGGAATCAAGGTGTCAAGTTCCAATGCCTTTCTGTTGTCGATTGTTTTACCATTGAACTTTGTGATATCCAGGGTGTTAACGGAAAGGAACAGAAGAATTTTCATTCAAGATAAGTAGTTATGTTTGTGGTGTGAACTGTGTCGCCTTAACTATGTCAACGAGCCTTCCTGTGCTTTGCATCTCCTATACTGTTGAAATCTGTTGTTTTTGTTGTCTAATTCTATATAGACATATTATTAGGATTTAGTATTGATGCTAAGTATTGATGGTTGTATGATATAGGATGACTTCCCTCAGATGGAAGAGGAATTGATGATATAAAGTTATGAATAATATTTTTGGTATACATACTGAACTGTGTGAAATGGAAGGGTAATTGTCAGAACTTCTTGAAACATAAACTTGCGACATTAATAATTATACTGATATAGATATATAGTTAACTGAGTGATTGAATCACCATGGATTTTGATAATAATCCTGCAGATATAAGGCCTATGTTGGAGAGTGCATTGTTAATAGGTAGAGATGAAAAGGGATTGAGAGGTCCAAGACTTGGAGTATGGATCATGGACGATTTGTTGGTTAATGTGTCAGTATCCCTAAAGTTATTTGCTGAACATAACTTTAAGCTTCTTTGTAATTCAATAATGGCTAAGGATTTGATTGATTTGCTACAACACCTTCGTGTGTTTTTACAACAGTATATTGAACTTGAACACGGACAGATAATGCAAAATATATTCAAGATAATCCACAACGGTATTCCTGATGAGCAGAAAAAGGAATTAGGAAGTGAGAAACAAATAAAAGTCAACAAACAGAGTGCCCTACGGGAAAGGGACAATTGTTTAAAAGTTACTACTGAAGTGAGTAAACTACACGAAACAGTCTCTAAACTCGCAAATGAGTTAGATAAGTCAAACACGGAACTTACTAAAGTACATGCGGCGTTAGATGAAGCATTGAACAAGAACAAAGAGTTGGAAATTCGGGTGAAAGACAAAGATGACGAAGTTGGTAATCTCAGACAGGAAGTTCAAGAGAAAAAAGAAATGTATGACATATTAAAGATTGAGAGCAATGGTCGTGAAGAGACTTACATAAATATGCTTCATGAGGTGTTGGAGGATAATGATATTATCAGTTGCCAACTGAAAGAAAAGAAAGATATACATGACAAATTAAAAGTTCAGGATAAGAAATGTGAGAAATTAGGTAGTGAAACATGTCAAACTAGACCAAATAAAGAAAAGGATGAGAAAGACAGATTAGAAGAGTTAACGACTGAGAGAGAGGAGATGATTAAGATTGAGAGATTGTTAACAGAGGAGAGAAGTAAAGTTTTGACATTTGACAAATTAAATAGGAAATTAAGTGAAGAAATTTCACAAAAAAGTGTTGAAATTGCAGAAAGTACAAAAAGGGTACAGGGTCTACTCGATGTTATTTTGAACAGCGGAATATGGTCTTTTGTAAATGTGGACAATGCTAGACAGAAAGTTGTTTACCAACAGGTTAAAAAAGCAGAGATCCAGCCCTATACAATCTTTGCTGATAGAAAGGTTAGATGTGATAGACAAATATCTTTTCGGGGAAAATATAACTTTCTAAGATCTTTTTATTCTTCTTGCAATAGCAACAATTCTTGGCGGCAGTGTAATAGAGAGAATGATAAGGTAACAGTCAGTCCTGATAGATTTCAAGCTAAAAGCCCAAAGATTAAACGAGTAACTGATTTTGGAAGTTCTCAGAAGATGATAACAAGGGATAAAGTTATAAGTAGTGGTTCCAAGGATGAAACCCATTATAGGCGTAACGATAAAGATACTTATAGATCTGCAGATGATACTGCAAACAAGCATATTGTCAAAGAAAAGAATGGAAAGAGTTTTTGTAGGAGAGATGTTTCTAAGGTTAGAAAGTACCAAGGAAATTCATATGATAATAATTTTCCTTCTCAGAGAGATAAGAGACAAGTTAATGTATCTCAACAGTTTAAGGGGAAGAACTAAAGTGAAAACTAACTTTTGTTCTAATAACATTTTCAAACTTTTTATGTGCTCAATAGACACAGTGTATGTCCATGAACCAAATTCCACAGTTTATTTTGTTAAAAAACATGTGGTTACCATGGTAACCAAAAAAAACATCCGCCATATTGGATTTTCACCACTTTTCGAGAGCTAAAAACTTATGTTTCCCATTGACCAAACTTTATCAAATTGCACACACATGTTGTGACTGACAATTAAAACAATTTGTCACATGCTTTTTGTTATAAGTTTAAAATTATATTTTTAATTTTTTTTTTTTAAATTACACTTTATTTGTATGAAAAAAATGAAAAAAAAATTTAAAAAAATATATCAAAGCAAATTACCAAAATATCAAAAAAAAGCATGTGACAATTTAAAGGTATATATGTGTACTACATGCATGCCAAATTTCAGACTGATCTATTAGATAGTTTGCAAAAAATAACATTTTTTGTTAATAAAATGTTAGTTTTGAGAAAAATGTATTGTAGTCACCGAGTGACTTGTCTTGTCCAATATGCTCCATTCTGGGGGGCTGAATGTGTTTAAAATCCTCCAGGACTATATGCTGCACATCCTTCAGCTTCTTGCAGCTCCTTCTCTTGCCTTTATCTTGCCTAATTTTTCTTCTTTCCTTCTACATGGTAGCCCCCCAAAAAAAAACATCCGCCATATTGGGTTTTTCACCAATTTTCAAGAGCTAAAATCTTATGTTTACCATTGACCAAACTTTATCAAATTGCACACACATATTGTAACTGACAATTAAAACAATTTGTCACATGCTGTTTTTGATAAGTTTAAAATTCTATTTTTAATGATTTAAAAAATATATATATATATTTGTATGAAAAAATAGTTTTTTTAATTTATAAAAGAAAATTACCAAAATATCAAAAATGCAGATGTGTTACTTTAAATATATAGATGTGTACTACTCATGATTATTTTGATAAGTTTAAAATTCTATTTTTAATGATTTAAAAAAAAACAACAACTATATTTGTATGAAAAAATATTTTTAAAAATATTTTTTTTTAATTTATAAAAGAAAATTACTAAAATATCAAAAATGCAGATGTGTTACTTTAAAGATATAGATGTGTCCTACATGCATGCCAAATTTGAGACTCCTCTGTTAGATAGTTTTAGAGAGAAATCGTGCATTTTCGGCACAAATTTGAAAATCAATTCATGAAGGTAGTGCCGACAATATGCTTTTTGATACATCAAATGCATTTTTTATGTTATAAAACCTTGCTCAATCGATTCCTCGATGATTATTTAATAAAATAAGCTCAAAAGTAAAACATCGATATTTTGTACGTAAAATCCAGTTTTCATTGTAGTGGAGCCCCTTAATTTTTCAGAGTTTTGAAAATAATGGTACAGACAAATACAAGAAGAGTTTTCAGTCGTGCAATAAATTTTCTGACAGAGTTTTTGTGCGGAGTAGAAACGTTAATCATAACAAGTCTGACTGGGATTATAGACATAATAACGGTCTCAAACAAAGAGGAAATGATGATAAATATTTTGTTCAAACAACAAATAATAAGTGTAATTATGCTAATTTTGCTCGACATGAGCCTAGAATCATTGTTATTAAGCAAAGTAGCAATAATAATGATGTCACAAATACTACTGCTTGTTATGTTTCTGATTTTGAAAGAGCAGCACGTTGTTGTGATCTTAAAGGAAGAGTCGATGACATCGTGGGGTGACCAGATTTCTACACGAACCACAGTGCGGGGTAATTGTTTGTTTAACCTCTCCGTTGTTCGTAGTAAATTTCACCATTCATTAAATTGGAATTTTCATTTGTATTTTTTGAACAGAGGCGACTTCTTGATATGGGTCAGCGCTCCTGTTTACGTTAACGGGTGTTTACGGTAGCGGCAAGAATATAGGTCAACATTGTGCCCGAGTGAGTGTTCAAGCAGAACATATCAGCGTGCTAACTATGCATTCGACGTTTTACCCCTAGTGTTTATGAGATGTCGGCAAGACCTATGGAGATTTTTTTTTTTTTTTTTTGCGTTTGATTCTTTTTTGTTTGTTTATTAGGACAGTAGATGTTAATGTATTCTATCGCATAGATCATTATAGGTTGTTATATTATGATCATCATCTTTACGCATCATTTGATGTCTATTGTTTTTCTTGATATGTATGACTGTTTTAATTATGCATTAGTTCATTTCGATGCTATTTTTATACTATTGTGTTTTGGATAATATGTAGTGTGTTAGATGGTAGTGACGTGTTGTTTACTATTGATGAAGGCAATGAGCAGATTTATATTTAACCTTACTGGTTACAAACTTATGCCTATTTACACCTTATAATCATTGACTTTTATACTCTGGTGTAGAACTTGCAGTTTTTTTTTTTTTTGGTTTTTGTTTTACAGATGTGTTGGTTAGAATAGTTTTGTACATGATGAGTTTGTTAGCTATGCACAACTCATTAGTTGTAGTATTACAATAGTTACTTTTAGTATATCAGGTGGAGATAGATATAAATTTATAACTAAATAACACTGTAGCTAAGCTGAACGTGATTGTCAGCCGGAAATATTTAAAAGTTTAAATTGAACTGTATAGAGAAAATTAACAGCGGTTGCTGATATTGTTATTGGATTGAGAAATCTAGAGATCTGATTTAAGCACTTGCTTAACATACATTACGTTGTTTTCATGTATTTGCAAACTTGTATGTTGGTAATAGTGTGTTTTTCTGTGTGTTTCTCTGTGACGTATTTTTTGAAAAACTTACACGTGTTGTTTAGTGTTTGCTTAGATACAGGAATTGTTATATGTCTCTCATTTTGCTAAAGCTAGTTTTTTGTTAATTTGTTAATTATAGATTTGAATTAATTAAATTAAAATACTATTTTTATGTAACTTAGCATTACGAAATATTTTTGTACTGTATTTTTTGGAAAATATTTTTTCCCCAGACATTGTAATTTTTTATTTTTGGTTTTGTGTGTGCTTAGCGTTTGACTATGTGCTATGTTTGATTTGTAGAATAATGTTAGTTCTTTAAAGAAGTTTTTGTTTTTTGGATGTTATATTGTATTAGCGCTTGATTGTGCGTTGTTCGAACTTGGTTATAGCAATGCTATTACTTTTATGTGTGGTGTCGATAATTTATTGTTGATTATGTATAACTTGTATAACTTGTTTAAATTACTGATTATGTTTTGTTTAGTTATAAACTATTTTTTTTGTAGTATTAGTATAAGAATACTTTGTTATTTTCTTTTGTGCTTTTCGATCGTGTTTGAAATACGTTGTTGATCTAAATAGTTATTAGTATATATTTTTACCAACGTTCTCTATATTCATACCTTTTGCTTTCTATCTGTCTTTGTTGATTATTCTTCATTCCATTCCTTCTTTTCTATTGTCTTTTCAGTATGGTTTCATATTTTGTTTACATTTCGTGCTTTATTTACGTTTCACTTCATTCTCCTTGTATACTTCTTCTTTCGCTTCTTATACTTTCATTCTATGTATTGTTACTTTAATGGTATAACTTAATATAGTGTAGCTACTTGTGATATTTGTAATTATTTTACATATAACAAATTGTTTGAATGTAATATTATTGTTTTTTTCCTCATATTCTGATTTCATACTTACCTTTATTACGGATCATTTTTCGTTTGCTTGATCTTGTCTTTTCTTTTACTATCGGTTGTTTCCTATTTAGTTGTGCTGTATTCACTTAACTTGGTTTTGTAATGCATTATTTTTGGTATGCTTAATTGATTACATTGGATACTTCATTTTTACATTTCACTTAATGCTTATATTTTGTAGATGTCTTATTTTAACTTAACTTAAGGTAATTCTTATACGCATATGTTAGAGATTCATTGTCCTCTTAATTTTTTTTGGTTTTGGGGAATGTATTTGTCAAAAAATTGATAGAATCAATTTTTTTTCTCTGGGGGTGAGGTAAGATGTAACGAACAGTTTTAGTGTAAGGGGAAGTAAACTGGAGTATGTTAGTAGTTGAAATATATTTTGAGTTATAGCACTTAGTTGCTTGTTAGCTATCGAATTATTTAGAGAGTATCTCGTGATAGTTTCGAGAGACAGATTACAGACAGCGTGAAAAGCGCTGATATATTTATTCTGTATTGTTTTGAGTTGGGTGAGAGAAGCTCGCTGCTAGCCCGCAATTGTTTGTGGTGTGTGAACAGTGAGCAAGTCTCGTGTCTGCTTTTGAGCGGGACGAGTGTGTTATCTGGGGAGAGTGTTCCGGGCGATTGGACCGGGTAGGAAGACAGTGTTTTTGGGAAGTGTGAAATGCCTGTACAGTGCTGAATTTAAAATGTCGACGGATTTTTCGCTGTGGGTACAGCGTAGTATGAAACTGCAGTTTGAATTATTGTGGAAGTGTTTATAACTGCAGTGTACAGTACTTTAGGCCATGAATCATGATAGCTGCTGAGTGCAGGATTCTTTATAGTGCTAAGTTTAATAAGAGTACTTTAGGCCATGAATCATGATAACTGCTGAGTGCAGGATTCTTTATAGTGCTAAGTTTAATAAGAGTACTTTAGGCCATGAATCATGATAGCTGCTGAGTGCAGGATTCTTTATAGTGCTAAGTTTAATAAGAGTACTTTAGGCTATGAATCATGATCGCTGCTGAGTGCAGGATTCTTTATAGTGATGAGGTTAATAAGAGTACTTTAGGCCATGAATCGTGATAGCTGCTGAGTGCAGGATTCTTTATAACGCTGAGTTTAATATGAGTACTCTAGGCCATGTATTATGATATCATTGTAGCTGCCGAGTGTGCAGTTCTTATGTGGTAATTTATATCTTGTGTTGTGCTGTGAACGGTATTCTATGTGTAATTAATATCAATGTGTTGTGACGTGAATAAACCCATATGAAATGTCACCAGTCGTTTACAACCCTTCATGACTCGTGTGTATGCACCTGTGGCGTGAACGACTAAACCAACACACGCACTTAATATTACAAGTGTGACAGGGAACTTAACACGTAGTTAGAAATAGCCCCGGAGTGGGCGTGGTCTATCTGTATCGAGAACCTGTGCATCGCTTACCAGTAGACTTCTACAGTGTTTGCCTGTGTGGCATATTTGTATGTATCAACGGTAGACATTACCAGATCCATAACACAAAAGTAACGTTAGCAGATAATCAATAGACACCTTACCGTATCCACCAAACCAATACGTTATCAGTGAAGCCCCATGACGTTTCACAAAAGTTACGGCCATGATGCCCCGGGTTTTCAACTAAAGTTACGGGAATGCAACAGGGACCTTCACAGCTAATCTCATTTATTACAATAATAACACCTACAATAATTCATAACATTAAAATCCACCACAATCCTTCAATCTGAACAATGATAATTGTCATGGTAGGAAGTTTAGTAGCGTTTGTAACGGATGATGCGGAAACGGCAACGTGCATTCAGTGAAGTTATTTTGGTGCATTCAGTGAGCGTTATTTTGGTGCATTTAGTGAAAGTTATTTTAATGTATTCAGTGAAAAATTTTTTGGGTACTAATTAGAATAATCCAAGTAGTGGCCAACACTCTACATGTCATTTGAATTTCGGAGATCTCTGCGCCGAACATATCAAGAAATTGCCGAGAACTGTAATATTAATTTTATAATATCAGAGCTACATAATAAATTTCCTTTTATTTTTATTTTAACGTTCTGTTAAAACTAAAGACAGGATAAATATTATAATAAAAATAAAAATTCACGAACATTTTCGTACCATAGCCGATGTAAGAAATGACGGGAAAGCACGATGGATTGCGATTTCTTCATGGTGTCCACTTTACAGTGTTCAGTTTATTTTGACGCCTGACTGGATGTTTACTGAAGGCAACTGTTGCGTGATAAATTCTCGCAACATCGTTTTATTTCAATATCTGTTTTATAACGCAAGGGCAACAACTGCTTGGAATTTATAGTCACTTTTCTCGGTAAGCATTTGTCTTCTCGCGTTGGTATCGAATGCAGTTAAGTTTGAGCTGTGGTCATTTTTGCGCTGGACTGCGCATGACTTGTCTTGTTGTTTGGTCGATCGGTTTCCGCCCACGACTAGTGGAGTGAGCGATTTGGAATGGCGAAAGAGATGCCTCGTTGAAGAGGGGATCTCCGCTATTTTTGTTCTGTCAGGGATGTGTAGTCCTCTTAATGGATATTTCGTTTATTCGGGATAATACCTCTAGTGTATTTGCACATGCCGGGAGGCGTGATATTTCTGTGTATTTCATGAAAGCAAGGTAAATTGACTCTTTCATTAACTCTATTGATTTTGGGTCGTGAGCGATTTCGATTCATAGCCTGTCTGCGAAAGTCGTCGTCACGAGATGTTTTTTTCCCAGCTCACATGTCGCTGCATTGTACTGCATCGGTTGATGCAGGTACCAAGGACCATTACTTGCTACTTTGTTAAATGAACTAGGTTTGGAAAACCTTTATTATCTAGAGGATATTTTTGAGGACATTATTTATACTTCGGCAGACGTGTCTGTCTTGCTGAAGTCAAACTAAGGAGAGTGAACTGATCTCATACATCTGGTTATCTCCTGGCTGTTATAGAAAAGGATGGAGTTTTCCACCTGACTACATTTACAGCACTATGAAATATAACATGCATCTGACTCATCATTGTAATGCTGTCTACCGTCTATTGCTGTATTGAATGTTGCTGTGATAATGACTGTTTGATGTGCCTACACATTTGCGTAACCATTTTGTCACTGTGGCGTCCACAATAAATAATGAAGAAAAACGTCAACGGCTGTTTCAAGACTCATTGACTTTATACGTCGTGAGTTTACTGACGTCCTATGTGGATTGCCCTGTTATTGTTGCATGAACATTGTTTTGACTGAACACATCTACACACTACACAAAACCAGACATGCGGATGCCACCCATCATCATATGGCATCACGCATCATTTGGTGGCCATAAGCTGGTTTGATTCTGGTACTAGCAAACACGGGGTCCCTTACCCACTTCATTTTCAACAAGAATTCATCAGCATCCTTCAAGAAATTAACATTCTTCAATACAGTCAACATCTTCAAAATTTTCAAAGTACTCGGCGTTGCCCGGTAAAAGTCAAAATTTCAATTTTTTGACGGAAACAAGAATTTGACAGTACCCGGCGTTGTTACATGTTGCCGGATAACTCGGACTGCTGTTATCTTTTACGCAAGTCAAGCAAGTTGCTGCTGTCAAGGTTCCAGTGCTGTCGTTTTTGTGAAGGTCAAGTGCCGGTTGAAACGGGTTGTTTTCTGAAGAAGGCCAAGTACCGATTTCCATCAACTTACTTTTGGATTAGAAGGTCAAGTGCCGAAACAACTCAACACACAGTACTTCAGAAGCTCTTGTACCATCGTGTTAGCAGTGGAAGCAGTTCAGATGTGCCATCATCGTTGGAGCTTCGCTCTTTAGGACGTTGATTGACATCCGTTTTTCTGCTGTTCGACGATTGGAAGCCTATAAGTTAAGTGGCCTGTTTGTATGTAAACTGTGCCCTTATACTTCTGCTGAGTCTTCTGTGTATCATCTCATTCTATATGTTTTATGTTTATATGTTATTTGTATATTTATATGTTTATATTTCAGCGGGTTCTCGGTTGGGTGGTGTCTCCGTTAGATTATGCCACGTCATAGAGGTCGTCTATTGTGAGCGTTTTCTGTAGGGTTTGCAAATTTCCGATACTGGAATTTGCTAAGCGACTTCTGTTGCTATTTATGTTAGCTGTGATGACATGTTTTAATATTGTTTTCGTTATTATTTCGCATTCTTTAGTTTTGTTTTGATTTGTTTGTGTTTGTTAGCCTACTCTTGTCTATAATTTAGTTTCATACAACATTTTTGTTTATACACTGTGGTGTCATGTATTTTGTTTAATTATAGCGCAGATATCGTCACATTTTTTGTGATATTTCATTAATTTCTGCTTTATTTTTAGTTGATTTCTGCGAAAGTTTTTGTATTGTTGCTGATCTTTGTTATTGTTTACATTGTTATTGTTTACATTGTTTGCATTGTTTACATTTTCAATGTTTACATTCTGCATGTGTTTACATAGTCATTGTTTACAGTTATGGTAATTAGTTAATGGGCTATGCTAATGCACTGTTACTACTACACTGATGATAAATGAATGATGAATAGTGTCGTGCACTATTGAATGAGAAGTGCACTTATGATCAAGAATTGAGTGCTGATATTTCATATACAAGTTCTTTGATTGGAGACTTGTTTCCCACAGAGACTGGGATAATATAATGTGATGTGAATATACAAGTGCTTAATTAAGACTTGTTACACTTAGGTTTGAAATAAATTAGTTAATTATTTCAGGTTTTGGACTCATATGTTAGACAACATGTCTACATTTGAGCACTTTATTGAGCAGGGTAAATTGCTTGGCAAGACTGGTGATAAGTTAGAAGAATTTGCAACTGCTCGATATGATAAAGCAATGGAAGCTGAACAAAAGAAACTGCAGATGCAGGTGGATGAAAAAAGATTCCAAATGGAAATGGAAAAACAAAAAAGGGAATCAGAAGCTGAGGAGAGAAAACTCCAGCTACAGCTAGAGGCTGAGAATAAAAGACTTGAAAAAGAGGCTGAGAATAAAAGACTTGAAAAAGAGGCTGAGAATAAAAGACTTGAAAAAGAGGCTGAAAATAAAAGACTTGAAAAAGAAGCTGAAAATGAAAGACTTCAAAAAGAGGCTCAGGCTGAGGAAAGAAGATTACAGAGAGAGTCTGATGAGAGGAAAGAGAAAGCAAAAATGGAACATGAAGAAAAGGTCTTAGCTTTAGAGTTGGAAAAATTGAAATTGACAAGCATGAGTAATGGTAATGATTCAAACAAGGGTTCATCTTCTGGTAAGGCTAATAATGATACTTTTAAGATTAAGTTACCAACATTTAGTCCTTCCAGTGATGACATAATGTTCTATCTGGACAGATTTGAACAAGCATGTACAGCTCATAACATAGACAAAGCAAAATATGTTTATCAGTTATCAGGGATACTGACAGGTAAAGCTCTAAGTATATTAAATATGGTGGATGAACCTGACAAGAACAATTATGAGGTTGTCAGGGCCGCTTTGTTAAAGAAATATCAGCTTAATGAAGACGGCTATCGTCTACAATTTAAAAACATGTTACCTGA
Source organism: Oreohelix idahoensis (assembly GCA_024509875.1). Lineage (NCBI taxonomy): Eukaryota > Metazoa > Mollusca > Gastropoda > Stylommatophora > Oreohelicidae > Oreohelix > Oreohelix idahoensis. Next base: position 182,871 of record JAMPIV010004042.1, read on the forward strand.
AAATGGAGTTGAATTCTCCGAGTTTATTGCAAGAATACGCATTACTTTCTCACGTTGGGTTGAACTATCTAAGACGGAAAAAACTTATGAAGGACTTATGGACTTAATACTTAGAGACAAAGTCATGTCGTCTGTCAATGAGTCTTTCCTTGCTTTCCTTCATGAACGTAAACCTAAAACAATAAAAGAAATGGAAGATTTCTGTTGCCAATACGTAACTGCGCACCCACACATAACCATGGGTAACTCTAAGGTGAAAGAAGGTTTACCAGTTGCTTCGGCAGCTCCGTATGGTCAAAACTTTGCTCGTAGATCCCAACAAAATTTTGATAGAAAGAGTAGCGGTAATTTCTGTCAAAATCATGGAAATCAATTTCATGGTGATTCTTCTTCGAAGAATTGGAGACAACCTGATAGTACTCGTTACTATCACCCTAATAATTATAAGCATTTCAAAAGAGGATATGGTAATAGAGGTTATTCCTGCCGAAGACCTCAGAACCAAACAAATAGATGTTCGCATCAATGTGAACATGATAGTAATCGTGGAAACTGGAATTCGAACCAGGATAACAATTACAATAGAGACAATAATAACTGCAGAGATAATAATAACTCTGATAACTTCAGAGGTAATAATAGTCGGGGTAGATCTCAACACAAAAAAAAGAGATATCAGCAGGCTAATGCTGTACAACAGGAAACTGAGGCAGCCTGTAATCATGTTGTTGATAGTAAAAACTTTGACGCTGTCACTAGTTCTGCTTTTGACTTTGAGAGAGCAAACAAATGTCCCCAATGCAGTACTTTATTCGAACCGGGTACCATAACTACTTTGAGTTGTGGTCACCCACTTCCCGCTCTTCCTGCTGCTGTTGCGCATGACGGGAGGGGTTCTTTAATTCTACATAAGGGTCTTGTTAATGATACTCCGGTCTCACTACTTTTCGATTCCGGATGCACCACTATTGGTGTTAGACAATCGCTTGTAGATCCATCTTGTGCTACAGGAAGGGTTATTAAATGTGTCACATTTGGCGGCACTCTAGAAAAATATCCTACTGCTGTAATTCGCATTGCCACTCCTTTCTTTACTGGAGATGTGCATGCTTGTCTCTTACCTAATCCTATTGCGGACCTTATTATTGGTCGTATTCACGGAGTTAGGGAGTGTACCCCACAGCAGATTGCTGCTTGGGAAGATAATAACATGCAAGCTACAAATGCAGTAGTTACAAGAGCACAAGCTCTACAAACACCCGAAACTTCACTGAATAGTGATAATGAAGTTGATAGCCAAGATAGTCACTTAGTAATTACTCGTGACTCTTTCATAAAATTGCAAGAAGAAGATCCTTCTTTAAAAAAATTCTTCGTTCTTGCGAAGAAAGGTGATCCGAATCAGGATACAAATAGAAAATCTTGGATTGCAATGAGAAACGGCGTACTTGTACGTATGGTACAAGATTCGACTACGTCGGCACATTCGCAAATTCTTGTTCCCAAGAGCATGAGAGTCCAAATATTACAACATGCTCATGACTCGCAATGTGCTGGACATATGGGTTTTGCCCGTACGAAGTCGAGAGTCCTTGCGGCTTTCTTTTGGCCTTTTGTCAATAAGGACATTCGTATTTACTGCCGATCATGCAAGGTATGTCAGGAGGTCAAATCTAGAGGACCACGACATGCTGCGCCTATCCAGGCTGCTGACATTCCTATTCGGCCGTTTCAGAAAATGGCCATAGATATTATTGGCCCTTTTAAGGTCAAGTCGGCCAGAGGACATCAGTTTATCCTTACATGTGTCGATATGTGCACACGTTGGCCAGAGGCTATTCCTCTTAAGAGCATATCTACTACAGATATCGCAGATGCTCTTTGGTTGATATTTTCTCGCTTGGGTTCCCCAGAGAAATATTGTCAGACCATGGCACTCAACTCATATCTGACACTATGTCACAGGTAATGTCTACCTTACATATTGAACGATCTCTCAGTAGTATCTACCATCCTATGTCTAATGGGTTAGTTGAGCGTCTGAATAGAACGCTCAAGACTTTGCTTGGTAAGATAACTGAAGATCATCCTCAAGATTGGGACAGGGTTTTACCCGCGGCTCTCTTTGCCTATAGAGAAGTCCCTAATGAACACACAGGATTTTCTCCCTTCGAACTTGTCTTTGGCGCGCGTCCACGCGGCCCTATGTCTTTATTACACGATCTCATCACTGCCGATGATATTAGCGATGAAACTCAATCCTCATATGAGTATGTCATTGCTCTTAGACAAAAGATCATTGAGGCATGTAAGCTAGCAACTGCTTCATCAGAAATTGCTAAAGAGAAGGCAAGGCAGTTTGCTAACAAGAATAGATGTCTACGACAACTTTGTCCAGGTGACAAAGCATTCGTCCTACTCCCCAGTAGGGAAAATAGACTTCTTATTGCATGGAAAGGTCCGTATGCAATAGTCTCTCGGATTTCCGATGTTGACTATGTGGTCGATATTGATGGAAAGCATAAAACTTTCCACATAAACATGCTTTCGGAATTTCACGAACGTCTGGACTATTTGCTGCCTATTTTCCAGGCAACGGATGATGCTCCTGCACCTCACGGTCATTATTCATCCCTGTCTGTCATTCAGGATGAGGAAGCTACCTTCTCTGATGTCAACCTTCCCCTTCCAGTGGTTCCATTACATTCCACGGAATCTTGGAAAAACGTTTCTGTTTCTCCTAATCTTTCTGGTGACGAACATCGACGAGACTTGTCGATGTTACAAACATTTCAGGATGTTCTCACTGACATTCCTGGACACACAGATGTCATAGAACATGACATAATTCTTACCGACAATAATCCAATTAGGGTTAGGCCGTATCCTATTCCTATACACTTTCAGTCGCAAGTGGAAAAGGAATTGGATGAAATGATTCAATTAAATATAATTGAACCATCGACTTCACCATATTCTTCTTCCATGGTTATTGTCCGGAAGAAGGATAAGAACATACGAATTTGCGTTGATTATCGCAAATTGAATCAGGTCACAAAGTTCGACGCTGAACCGATGCCTTTGTTAGAAGATCTACTGATTAGACTTTCTAATTCTAGATTCTTCACTAAACTTGACTTGTCTAAAGGTTATTGGCAAGTGCCTTTAGCAGAGCATGCCAAACCTCTTACTGCTTTTTTCTACACCTAGGGGTCTATTTCAATGGAATGTTATGCCTTTTGGTCTCATGAACGCCCCTGCCACTTTCGTTCGCATGATGCGTCGAATTCTGTCACATCGTTCGGATGTCATCGCATACTTAGATGACATCTGTCTCTTCAGTGATACCTGGGAAGATCACTATTTAGGGTTATATGACTTACTGTCCACTCTACGTGAGAATAATTTGACAGCAAAACCATCTAAAGCTTTTGTTGGTTTTGGTGAAATCTCTTTCCTGGGTCATCGTGTTGGTCATGGTCTCTTGAAGACAGAAGACCACAATACTTCCAAAATACTGAACATCTCTGTTCCTAAAACGAAGAAACAAGTTAGGAGTCTCTTAGGTTTAATTCAATTTTATGGGAGATTTATTCCAAATTTATCTTCGATCATGGCACCTCTATCAACATTGTTGAAGAAAGGTTCGCCTAATCTGGTCCGTTGGTCTGAAGAATGCCAATCTTCACTAGACCAAATCAAGAATATATTTTCTTCTCCTCCCATCTTAAGATTACCTACTCTTGATAGGACTTTTGTTCTTCGGAGTGATGCTTCATCCACTAGGATTGGAGCAGCACTGATGCAAGAATATGCAAATACTCTGCATCCTGTTATGTACATTTCTAGAAAACTAAATGCGGCAGAGAGGAACTACTCGGTTTTAGACCGTGAGTTGTTAGCGATGGTTTGGTCAATTCTAAAACTACAAAGATTCCTCCTGGGCGCACATTTCATTCTAGAGACTGATCAGAAAGCTCTTACAGCTATTCAGACTAAGAATTTGAAGAGTTCGAGATCCACTCGATATGCTATAGCTCTTCAACCTTTTCACTTCACGGTACGAGCTATCCGTGGTGCGGATAATGTGATGGCTGACATTTTGTCTAGATGCCCACATGACTCCAATTAATACTTCTGTCCTATATTCCTATATATTACAGAGTCATAACACACCTATATTTCTACAATAGATTAGCACATCTGTACTTACTTTATATGTACACACTATCGTGCTTTGTTGTCATCTTCTTCTGTTCGTTTTTTAAAATGATAGAGGAGGACTGAGTAGTTAATATAAGGGCCGTTAGTTTACTAAACAGCCACAATTATTAATAATGTATTGTACCTTATGAAGCATATTAGTTATTAATTAGCATTATATTGCTTGTACTTTCTCAGAATGTCATTGTTGAGCTGAGGACTTACCTTACGAGTTCTAGATTGTGTACTTACCCTCGGAATACCAGAGCATATGTCCTGGATCGTCATGTAGTTTAACTTTACTATGTACTTATGTCATTACATGTCAAAGAATGTACTATGTAAATTTTCCTATCAGATTTGTACATCCATTTTTAAAGACAATATTAGAGTATGCTGTTTAATGATGATTATAGTAACTTGCATACGTATATTGTGTTTACATGCTAACGTGATGTGTGTTGGTGACACCTCCCCGATGTGAATATTTTTTGAGACATATTTATTTTTCTGTTGAGGTATATCCTCACCAGACACTCTATAATTAGCCTATTGTTTGGCAATTTAGTTAATTATCAGCGCATAATTCGTGCGTTTTGAGCCGCTTATCGCTTGCTCTTTGATATAGGAAAAAAAAAATATGTTCCACATTTTTTTTTTATCGGGAGGAGGTGGTGATATGTTGCGTGATAAATTCTCGCAACATCGTTTTATTTCAATATCTGTTTTATAACGCAAGGGCAACAACTGCTTGGAATTTATAGTCACTTTTCTCGGTAAGCATTTGTCTTCTCGCGTTGGTATCGAATGCAGTTAAGTTTGAGCTGTGGTCATTTTTGCGCTGGACTGCGCATGACTTGTCTTGTTGTTTGGTCGATCGGTTTCCGCCCACGACTAGTGGAGTGAGCGATTTGGAATGGCGAAAGAGATGCCTCGTTGAAGAGGGGATCTCCGCTATTTTTGTTCTGTCAGGGATGTGTAGTCCTCTTAATGGATATTTCGTTTATTCGGGATAATACCTCTAGTGTATTTGCACATGCCGGGAGGCGTGATATTTCTGTGTATTTCATGAAAGCAAGGTAAATTGACTCTTTCATTAACTCTATTGATTTTGGGTCGTGAGCGATTTCGATTCATAGCCTGTCTGCGAAAGTCGTCGTCACGAGATGTTTTTTTCCCAGCTCACATGTCGCTGCATTGTACTGCATCGGTTGATGCAGGTACCAAGGACCATTACTTGCTACTTTGTTAAATGAACTAGGTTTGGAAAACCTTTATTATCTAGAGGATATTTTTGAGGACATTATTTATACTTCGGCAGACGTGTCTGTCTTGCTGAAGTCAAACTAAGGAGAGTGAACTGATCTCATACATCTGGTTATCTCCTGGCTGTTATAGAAAAGGATGGAGTTTTCCACCTGACTACATTTACAGCACTATGAAATATAACATGCATCTGACTCATCATTGTAATGCTGTCTACCGTCTATTGCTGTATTGAATGTTGCTGTGATAATGACTGTTTGATGTGCCTACACATTTGCGTAACCATTTTGTCACTGTGGCGTCCACAATAAATAATGAAGAAAAACGTCAACGGCTGTTTCAAGACTCATTGACTTTATACGTCGTGAGTTTACTGACGTCCTATGTGGATTGCCCTGTTATTGTTGCATGAACATTGTTTTGACTGAACACATCTACACACTACACAAAACCAGACATGCGGATGCCACCCATCATCATATGGCATCACGCATCAGCAACAATGATACTATTGGTTTCCCAGCAAGTTCAGAATCTGCCGTGTCCACATCAGGACCGAGCTGCCTTTCGAATCATGTGGAGATACCGTTTACGTCGTCACCTCACATGTTGCGAAAAGACGCTATTACAACAAGCAAAAACGGGTGTTAGGCGTCATAGTTCAGTCCTATATTGCGGCTCTGAACACGGAGAATAACAAAAACAACAATCAGAAAACCTCAGACTTTCATAAATTGGTAGTCTCATAGCAGATACTGCAGTATGGGACTGAAGTATTAGAGACTTCACAATATTACGTTTAGTTTCGAGAGGTGGGTATCCAGTTCTCTTCCTCACTGCCTTTACCTTTCTTAATCCAAGAGCAGAGTGATGCAAGCATTTACAGCTGGGTAGACTGTAGCGCGATACCACAATGTTTCCAAACCGCTACCTTTGTCGAGAGACACCTGTCCTCTAATCACAAACACTCATAAATGTGTGCTTACCTAAACTAAAAGGGTTGTAGTGGTATGACAAGATCAGTAATGTGAAACTGATGACACGAACCAGACATGTGGTATGACAAGATCAGTAATGTGAAACTGATGACACGAACCAGACAAGTGGTATGACAAGATCAGTAATGTGAAACTGATGACACGAACCAGACAAGTGGTATGACAGGATCAGTAATGTGAAACTGATGACACGAACCAGACAAGTGCCAGAAGAACACGACAATAGAAAAAGACGCTAGAGATGGATAACAAACTTGTTCATGTCTTTACTAAGTAGTCCTTGCTCTGGTACCGTCTGTATTGTGTCAGACGTGCATTGTGTTAGACGTGCATTGTGTCAGACATGCATTTTGTCAGACGTGCATTGTATCAGACGTGCTTTGTGTCAGACGTGCATTGTGTCAGACGTGCATTGTGAATAGTTCAGATCCTAGATATTGTGTCTGAAGGGAATGTTAAACTTATATTGATCGTTAGATTACAAAGTATTTTGGTGTCATGTAATTTGAACATATACTATAGTGTGGTGAATATGTTTTCAGGTTCCTGCCTGATAGTGTCGTAACAAAGCTCCTGTAAGAAGGATAACAAATTGTAGTAAAAGGTAGGTAAAGGATCCCGTTACACGCCCATTGGCTAATCCAGCGCACGACCTATAACAAACTTCCTACATTTTTAGTTCTTTTCTCTACAAATCTCTAGCTCTCTAAATCTAAATTTCCATAAAATCTAATTTTGCTGAGCTCTAATCTCTAAAACCTCTAGCTGTCTGTCTCAATTCCAATCTCCTTTGACTTAAAAAAAAAAAAAAATAAAATGTTGCCTCGTTTTGGCGAGGCGCGTCCCGTTCAACCTTCCCGGTTATATTAGGGGGCATGTCCGAATATTAAAGACCTTTAGGTCTGGAGAATGGTTATCTCCTTTGACCGTGCTAACAACAGTATTTATACCCCGTCATTGTTGCACCCGGCACCCCTCAATTTGCACCCGGCACCTCTCATTTTGCACCCGGCACCTATTTTTCTCTGTTGTTTCTTGGAAATATGTCAGGATTTTATGTTTCTGTCATCACTGCGGACAGAACAAAATGCTTGACTTCAGCTTGTGTTATGGGAATATGTCAGGAGTCTCTAATTTCTGTAAACCTGACAATAATGTAAAATCTCGATTTCAGGACGTATTTTTTTTCGTTCTCACGTCCTAATTAAACGACTCCTTTCTACCACTGCAGGTGTTCTGCGTGGATAAATGACCACTGTATATAGTTATATCTTCATTCCTTTTCCTATAAATGTAATTAACGTCAATCAACATTACATGCCTTTCTATAATAATTATAACAAGATGTCAGTCAAAAATTACATTGCTTTGTCGTTGTGTGTCGTGGTAATTTTAATCTGTCACTCACAGTTTCTGAGTGACCTTGTCATGCACAGATCCGCACGTGTGTCTACTAGACAACAAGAGCAATGCCTCTGTTGTGGCTAAGCGTCTCCTTTTTTTTTTTTTTTTCTTAACCAGCGGCCTTTTGGGCTTTCAGCCCTTCGGCCCAATGACATGTCATTGCGAGGCTGGGGAACCTGAGGACTTTCCTTCCAACCCGGTCAGGAGCTTCGCTCCTTCCCATCCACAGAGGGTTTATCACAGGAGCCGTTCAGGCTATTCAGTCAAATTTCCGGCCGTAAACATTTCTTCAAACGCCGACGCCCGGGTTTGAACCATGAACACCTGGTAGCCAGTACAACGCCGAAGCCATTACACCAGCGCGGCTCCCAAGCGTCTCCTTAATTGACATACTGTGATCGTCTGATCGCCCTTGAAATTTGATGGCTTGGGTCATGGCTGTCAAGCGGTATCCTTCTCTTATCTATTCGACCTCCGATTTGAACTGAGCTAATTTTGTTAAGAGTGCATCACTAAAATGGCTGTTTCCACCGGAGCCTCTTTTCGCATAATTTTATGGAGCATCTCTATTTTGTGCCATCGACATCTCCGTCCTCCCAGAACCCTGGAATGGTCTCTTAGTGTATCTATATCTCACATCTTCAAATTTCAGCTGTGGTTGCCTTTTTTTGTGTGGCCATGGTGCGATCTACCCAATGGGCTGATCACCCGTTGGCTTGTCACACCGATTACGGAAACAACGGCAGATGGATCTATTTGTTGTTGCCCTAAAGACGCCGCTAGGCGTGATGGGAAACTACAACAGAGAAAATTAATCTGCTGTTGCCCTTAAGACGCCACAAGGCGTGATGGCCTCTGACTGCTTGGTCGGTCTTTGGCTAAGGACGGAAGAAGAAGAAGAAGATGGTGCGATCTTGGGATCAACATTAAATTGAATCAATTTAGGGATATTTAGCACTTTTTTACAACTCATATACAACAAGCAGGTAAAGTCGCTGACATTTACCTAAATTTCGGTATTTGTTGCACAGCCAGACCTTGACTTTCGGAACTCAATTTTCCAACACCATCGTATCTTTTTTCCCTCCATACTGTTACGTTACGTTACACTAGATGAATGCATTACAAGGGACGTAATTTTTATTTTCAAGGGACGCAATGTGCGTTAGAAAGATAGTCATAAAATTCAAAACATTAAATAGTTACTGATTAAAAATATTTCCAAACACGTTTGTAACAAATATAAAAATAATAAATAATTTTAAATTCCATAGAGAATATTTCTGGGCATTGTTATTATTATAGAAACTTGCATTTATATTTTATAAGGAATAAATAAATGAACGCAAGGCTCAAATCTACGTCTATAAATATGTATAACACAAGTTTCTGTAATGAAGATACTTAAACTTAACTTACATGTGCATATTTTTGACCGGCCCATGTGCTGCCTAAACTAAAGTTGTGATGATGTGTTTAAAAAAAAAAAAAAAAAAAAAGATGATTGTTAAATTCTGTGTAGTTGTTAACTCATACTGGCTACTAGTTGTTGAATCATGCTTTATTTGTTAAATGATGTGAATGTCCACCAGTTGATAATTGTAGATGTTGGGACTGGTGTAGTAAAGTGTAACGATTGTCAACTCATCAAACCCAGCACAGTTTTGGTCATACAGGTCATCTTGTCCTGGAACGTGATGAGGCTCCGACAAGAATGTGAGTGTAAACAATGAGTGTGTATCTGAATGTCAGTACGCGAATGGTAGAATGATTCGATAGAGTTGACAGGTTGGTAGTACATCACTCATACTCACACTGTTCGAATTCAAGAAGTACTGGAACTACGGTGGTCTTTTATAACATTTAATGGGACGCACACTTGGACAGTACGTGTATGGTTACAGGAACAAATGTCGACATAGACAGCATAATGTTGATCACAGGAATATCATCTTAAGTTAGCATTCATGCTTGGCAAATATCATAATGGAGCATTCGTAAATAAGCATTCAGCGTTCCATCATGTAAATCATCTGGCTTTACTGACCGGGCACGTCAGACCATAACCAATATATAGGAAGGCTCCTAGACCTAACCTCGTCTAGCGAATATTCCTTCACGTAAAGTTCAATATATATATATTTCATAATATAGGAATCCCAGACATGGGTTCTCACATGTAGCAGTGATCTCTTGGTTCATCGAGCGATAGTACAGGCATCCCTTTTTCTCACTCGATAAATACAAAGTATATGAATTTCAACATGGCTGTGCTCTCTCTCGTGAGCTTCACTCACTATAGAATATAGACCAAAATTAGTCATTCATTAAATGTCCTCATTTCTTCATAGCTTCTCTCATAGAGGTGATTGAATAATATCATACAATCTAGTGCTGATACATAGGAATGTCTTCTTCCTTTGAATAAATATTCTTTTCAAAAGTACCACTGTGCATCTGCTTATCAACAACGATGGCGAAGCCCAAGTTCATAATAAATTGTGGTTTTACCTTTTTATGCGAAATATAACTTTGCCATTCCTTGGCAAAAGAGAATAAACACTGGGGTAAAGTACATACAACATGTCTAAATGACTATCACTTTTCCCCATCCATTTATAGATCACTATTTCGGCAAAAAGCCTGCTACAACAAAACTCGACATCCTCACAGGATGGCAGCCATGAATCACACCTCACGCTAGCGATACTTCCGCTGCATAGCCTTTGACCTTTTCTAGCGACAACCAAATTAGTTCGACTTAGAAATGCAAAGATATCCATATATAAGACAGACTCGTCCTACTCATACAAACACTACGTATAAATTCAGGCCATAGATATACTGAAGCAAGAACAATCTATTCCTACCCAGCCAAAGAATAAATCACAGTAGGCCTAGAGTCGTCTGCGGAGTCCGATCGAAGATGACGGAACTATTTCCAAGGGAAGCAACCCAAAAATGACTTCTCCTTAACCACTTAAAAAGGAAATACTTTGCTTACAAAATATTTGCGAACATAATAAGAATATAAATGTATTATATTGCAAGATAGTAAAAATTGCCCTTTACATTCTTACCACACCTCCCGGGAAAAAAAAAAAAATTTTTTTTTTTAAATACATCTAGGAGCAACGTAGAATAGGCTCACAACGCAAGAATACTGCGCAGATGAAAATATCAGGAATAACTATAATTCCTAATATGACCGGTGAGAATATATCTCAAAATCTGAGAGAAATTGTTTCTCTACGAATAAATGTTTCCAGGAAGGTGTGATGTACGTACAATACAATTCTGGTAATTATACAATGCATACCAAAAATTCACACTATAATCTTAAATTTATGATTTATGAAGAAACAATCATCAAAGAACAGCGGTGAATAAACATCAATAAACCGCTAAGTAAAGATACCATCATTCTATTATTAAATTACAAATGTGTATCTTAGTAAAGAAACCAAAAAATAACTGTTGTAAAGTTATACATATCAAAAACTAATATTTAACAGTTAAGTGGCATCATGTGGGCATCTGGACAGAATGTCCGCCATCACATTTTCTGAACCACGGATAGCTCGTACCGAAAAATGAAAAGGTTGAAGAGCGATTGCGTATCGAGTTGATCTCGAGCTCTTCAAGTTCTTACTTTGGATAGCCGTAAGAGCTTTTTGGTCAGTTTCCACTACGAAATGCGCGCCCAGAAGGAATCTTTGGAGTTTGAGAATTGACCAAACCATTGCCAATAATTCGCGGTCTAAAACCGAGTAATTCCTTTCTGCAGCATTAAGTTTTCTGGATATATACATTACAGGATGCAGAGTTCCAGAGTACTCTTGCATTAGTGCCGCTCCAATCCCAGTGGATGAAGCGTCACTACGAAGAACGAATGTCTTATCTGTTGTAGGCAACACTAAAATAGGTGGTGATGAAAACATAGTTTTGATCTTCTCTAGTGAAGATTGGCATTCATGAGACCAGTGAACCATGTTAGGCGACCCTTTCTTTAATAGTGTAGAGAGAGGTGCCATGATAGAGGACAGATTCGGAATGAAACGTCCATAAAATTGTATGAGACCTAAAAGACTTCGCACTTGCTTTTTAGTCCTAGGGATAGAGATGTTAAGTATCTTAGTGATATTATGGTCTTCTGTCTTCAAGAAACCGTGACCTACTCGATGGCCTAAGAAAGCAATTTCGCTAAAGCCAATGCAAGCTTTAGATGGTTTTGCTGTCAGGTTATACTCACGTAGAGTTGATAATAATTCAACTAATCCTGAATAGTGATCTTCCCAAGTATCGCTGAAAAGACAGATGTCGTCTAGATAAGCAATGACATCTGACCGATACGATAGGATTCGACGCATCATTCGTACAAATGTAGCTGGTGCGTTCATAAGGCCGAAAGGCATAAAATTCCATTGGAAAAGGCCTCTGGGAGTAGAGAAAGCGGTAAGAGGTTTGGCGCGTTCGGATAATGGAACTTGCCAATATCCTTTAGACAAATCAAGTTTAGTGAAAAAATGCGATTTAGAAAGACGAGTAAGTAGTTCTTCCAGTAAAGGCATAGGTTCAGCATCGAACTTCGTAACTTGATTCAATTTGCGATAGTCAACGCAAAGACGTATGTTATTGTCTTTTTTTCGAACAATAACCATCGGCGAAGAATATGCAGAAGTGGATGGTTCGATTATTTGTAAATCTATCATTTCATCCAACTCCTTTTCAACCTGTGTTTGGAAATGTATAGGGATAGGATAAGGCCTAACCCTAATTGGAGTATGTTCAGTTAGAACAATGTCATGCTCAATGACATGAGTTTGTCCAGGGATGTCAGTGAGGACATCCTGAAATGTTTGTAACATAGACGAAACTTGTCGCCGTTCTCCTAGAGACAAATCAGGAGAAACAGTAACGTCTTTCCATGATTCACTAGAATGAAGTGGGATCATTGGAAGCGGAAGATTAACATCCGAAAAACTTGTTTCCTCATCCTGTATGACAGACAGTGATGAGTAATGACCATGTTTGACATGAGAATCGTCCGTTGCCTGGAAAATAGGCTGTAGATAGTCAGGACGTTCATGGAACTCCGTAAGCATATTGATGTGGAAGGTTTTATGCTTCCCGTTGATATCGACGATGTATTCAACATCTGAAATTTTCGATATTATATCGTACGGACCTTTCCAACTAATAAGGAGTCTATTTTCACGACAAGGTAGCAAAACAAATGCTTTGTCACCAGGACAAAGTTGTCGTAAAGTTCTCTTCTCATTAGCAAATTGTCTTGCCTTCTGCTTAGCAAATTCAGAAGAGGACGTTGCCAATTTGCATGCTTCGATAATCTTCTGTCTCAGCGCGATGACATACTCGTAAGAAGATTTTGTGTCATCGTCAATATTGTCAGCTGTTATAAGATCATGCAGCAAAGACATTGGGCCGCGCGGTCGCGCGCCAAAGACAAGTTCAAAGGGCGAAAACCCTGTATGTTCATTGGGGACCTCTCTGTACGCGAAGAGGGCCGCGGGTAAAACCCTATCCCAGTCTTGAGGATGATCCTCAGTTATCTTCCCTAATAAGTTCTTAAGTGTTCTATTTAGTCGCTCGACCATCCCATTGGACATAGGATGATAGATGCTACTCAAAGATCTCTCTATCTGTAGAGTAGACATTACTTGAGACATGGTATCCGATATCAGTTGGGTGCCATGATCTGATAATATTTCTCCGGGGAATCCCAGCCGAGAAAATATAAGCCAAAGAGCATCTGCAATGTCAGCGGTAGTAATGCTCTTTAGAGGGATAGCCTCTGGCCAACGTGTGCACATGTCTACACACGTTAAGATAAACTGATGTCCTCTAGCAGATTTGATCTTGAATGGACCAATGATGTCTATCGCCATTTTCTGGAATGGACGAATAGGAATATCTGCAGCCTGAATAGGCGCAGCATGACGAGGACCTTTGGATTTGACCTCTTGACATACTTTACAGGATCGACAATAGATCCGTATGTCCTTGTTCACAAAAGGCCAAAAGAAAGCCGCAAGAACTCTTGACTTTGTACGGGAAAAACCCATGTGACCAGCACACTGAGAGTCGTGTGCATGTTGTAAGATCTTAACTCTCAAATTTTTGGGTACAAGAATCTGAGAATGACTTGACTTAGTGGAGTCTTGCACCATACGTACAAGTACGCCATTCTTCATTGTAATCCAAGATTTACAATTTGAATCTTTATTCGGATCACCTTTCGTTACAAGAGTGAAGAATTTCTTAAGAGTCGGATCTTCTTCTTGTTGTTTTATAAACGAGTCACGAGAAATTACCAAGGGATCATCTTGGTTATGCACTTCATTATCTTCAACAGATGAAGTTTCAGGCATATTGAGAGCTTGAGCTCTAGTGACTACTGCATTAGCAGATTGCATATTTTGATTTTCCCAAACGGAAATTTGCTCCGGAGTGCATTCTTTGACTCCGTGAATGCGACCGATGATAAGATCAGCGATCGGATTCGGCAAAAGACATGCGTGTACATCTCCTGTGAAGAAAGGAGTAGCAATCCTAATGATAGCGGTAGAGTATTTCTCTATGGTGCCGCCAAATGTTACGCATTTGACTACTTTGCCTGTAGAATGAGAAGGATCTATGAGTGACTGCCTAACCCCAATAGTTGTGCATCCAGAATCAAAAAGTACTGAGACTGGATTGTCATTTACCAAACCTTTGTGTAAGACAAGAGAACCTCTCCCATCATGCGCGATTGACGCAGGAAGAGCGGGAAGAGGATGGCCACAGCTTAAAGTAGACACTGTGGTTGGCTCAAATAATTTTTTGCATTGGGGGCACTGAGATGCTCTCCCAAAATCAAAAGCGGCACATGCCATATTATTAGAGTCATCATTATCTTTATTTTGTTTATAGGCTTCGTGGGACTCTTGCTGTGCAGAGTTCGCCTGGTAATGAGCTTTATGTTTTTTGAATTGTGCTCTACCTCTGTTATTATTGCCTCTGTACTTATCATTGTTTCCATCATTATAACCCCAACTCGGGTTTGAATCATAGCTCCTTTGGTTACTATCATCATATTCATTATAATGAGTATCTCGGTAATTATGATCATGTTGTCTCCATGAAGGAAAACTTGGATAGTTTCTAGAATGACTTCCTTTGCGAAAGTTCCTGTAATTATGACCACCCCTGAATCGAGGGCTGTCAGCTCTTCTCCAGGTATTCGAAGAAGAACCCTGAAATGATTGGTTACCTTGGTTCTGATAACTGTAATAGTTACCTTTTTTTATTAAACCTATTTTGAGGTCCTTGGAATTTGTGAGAGTGATTAGGGTTGTATGGTGTTGCAGAAGCAACTGGCATACCTTCTTTAACCTTACCGTTGCTAATAGCTACGTCCGGATGTGCAGTGACGTATTGGGTACAATACTGTTCCATTTCTTTTAGAGACTTAGGTTTACGCTCATGTAAGAATTCGAGGAAAGGTTTATTTATACTTGACATAATCTTGTCTCTGAGTATCAAGTCCATAAGGGCTTCATAAGTCTTTTCTGTTTTGGATAGCTCAATCCAACGATCAAATGTAAGACGTGTCCTTGCAATGAATTCTGAGAATTCTACACCTGCCTCAGGCACCATTGTCTTAAACAACTTCCGATAACCCTCTTCAGACAACTGATACTTCTTTAATAAGGCTGCCCTAATAACATCATAGTTATCTTTGTCAGCCTCTTCAACCAAACTTAAACTAGTCAGAGAATCACCTTTCAGATTTTCTGATAACTGGTTAGCATATTGTGATTTGTCCACATTATGGGCTCGACACGAGCGTTCAAATCTGTTTAGCCAGAATGTTATGTCATCACTGGAAGGGTTGAACGCTGGTACCTTGACCTTGTAAGTAAAGGGTTTACCATTACCACTAGATGCTTGATTAACATTACTTATGTTTGTTAACTTTAACTTTTCTAACTCAAATGCTAAAAGTTCTTTTTGGTGTTCATGCTCTCTTATTGCTTTTTTCTCTTCTGCTTCAGCTTCTCTTTGTAATCTTTTTTCTTCTGCAGAAGCTTGTAATTTTTTCTCTTCTGCAGCAGCTTGTAATTTTTTCTCTTCTATAGCAGCTTGTAATTTTTTCTCTTCAGCAGCAGCCTCATCCTTTCTTTTCTCTTTTTCCATTTCCATCTGGAATCTTTTTTCATCAGTCCGTATCTGCAATTTCTTTTGTTCATCCTCTCTTTGTAATTTTTTTTCCTCAGCTTCTAATCTTTTCTCCTCAGCTGCTAATTTCTTTTCTTCAATCAATGCTTTTCTTTCTTCAGCAGCAGCAGCAAGTTTTCTCTCTTCTGCAGCTAATGCTTTGTCATATTGAGCAACTGCCCATTGTTCTAATTGCTGACCAGTCTTATCAAGAGCCCTGCCTTGTGTGATAAAATAATCTAAGGTAGACATCTTGTCTAATAAGATCAGTAATTTGCAAAAGTAAATAAATTCACTTTCTTAGTCTTAATCAAAGACCTTGTATGATAACTTTTTAACCTGTGGAAAAATAGTACTTAACTATCCCAATCACTGTGGGAAACAAGCCTTACAAAGGTCTTGTATAAATCCTTATATAATAACAGCTATAAGTTGCTGGTTCACTCTATAATATAAGTGCAGTGCACCAGAAATAGTGTTTTATATCATCAACTGTGTACCTTCAGTAATAGCAATTAACTATCAGTTGATTCTTGTACATCAATTTATATGATCAACTATATTTTAAATAGTGTATGTCGATCAGGCACAAAACAAAACAGTTATACAGAAGAACATGAAAACATTTGCGGAAATGAAATAAATCAAATGGAAAAACAATAAAAGATAAACCGCAAGAGGATAACAAATACAAATAACGCCACAGTATATAAATATAAATTGAGAATAGAACTGAAAGATAGAATAGGGTAGACCAACAAATTACAAACAAATCAAAACAAACTAAAGAACAGAGGAATATTACAAAAACAACAATGAGTACAGACTTCACAGCTAACACTAATAGCAACAGCTGTCGCAGCAAATTTTCAATAAAGAAAATTGCACCTATAGAAACGCACACATCAGACCCTCTATTACGTGGGATACTCTGCTGTGTGACACCGCCCAACCGAAACAACAACCCGCTGGATACAAACAAATATCACATATAAATAGTTAAACATAAATACATAAATGCATAAATAGTATGGCAATATGATGTAAATAGAGTGTTGCAGAAAGAATGTGTTGGAATGAAGGCTCAGTTACACTGCCTAATAGTACAGTACTGTGGTACTTTATTAAACAAATACTTCTGGTCTAATTATTTTAAATTCAACACAGAAATAGAAGCTCCATCGTTGATGTGAATAATAACAATCGATGTAGGACTTCTCAGTTCAATAACATTTCCTTTCGCAAACACTGTCAAATATTCTCCAGTCCTGATGTGTAATGTTCTATGTTTCAACCAAGCTTGCTGTGTAACACTGTCAGTTGTATGGCAAATGTCCAACGAACCAAATGTCAACAAACCCTGACCTAGTTACTGCATACTCTCGACAGGACAGGTCAC
The DNA here is from genome assembly GCA_024509875.1 of Oreohelix idahoensis. Taxonomy (NCBI): domain Eukaryota; kingdom Metazoa; phylum Mollusca; class Gastropoda; order Stylommatophora; family Oreohelicidae; genus Oreohelix; species Oreohelix idahoensis. The sequence continues at coordinate 200,361 of JAMPIV010004042.1, forward strand.
GCTGACATCACTGTAGAGTTGTACTGCTGATGTATTTGTGTGTCGTAACAGACCCCAAGGAACGTCTGGTCTCAATAGTTTACTTCTCAATATGGTCACTGTGCAGGTTGACCCAGGAAGCTGGCACACCAGTTGATAAACTCTGTGTTTGTTGTTAACTCATACTGGCTACTAGTTGTTGAATCACGCTTTATTTGTTAAATGATGTGAATGTCCACCAGTTGATAAATGTAGATGTTGGGACTGGTGTAGTAAAGTGTAACGATTGTCAACTCATCAAACCCAGCACAGTTTTGGTCATACAGGTCATCTTGTCCTGGAACGTGATGAGGCTCCGACAAGAATGTGAGTGTAAACAATGAGTGTGTATCTGAATGTCAGTACGCGAATGGTAGAATGATTCGATAGAGTTGACAGGTTGGTAGTACATCACTCATACTCACACTGTTCGAATTCAAGAAGTACTGGAACTACGGTGGTCGTTTTATAACATTTAATGGGACGCACACTTGGACAGTACGTGTATGGTTACAGGAACAAATGTCGACATAGACAGCATAATGTTGATCACAGGAATATCATCTTAAGTTAGCATTCATGCTTGGCAAATATCATAATGGAGCATTCGTAAATAAGCATTCAGCGTTCCATCATGTAAATCATCTGGCTTTACTGACCGGGCACGTCAGACCATAACCAATATATAGGAAGGCTCCTAGACCTAACCTCGTCTAGCGAATATTCCTTCACGTAAAGTTCTATATATATATATTTCATAATATAGGAATCCCAGACATGGGTTCTCACATGTAGCAGTGATCTCTTGGTTCATCGAGAGATAGTACAGGCATCCCTTTTTCTCACTCGATAAATACAAAGTATATGAATTTCAACATGGCTGTGCTTCTCTCGTGAGCTCCACTCACTATGGATACTGGCCAAAATTGGTCATTCGTAAAATGTCCTCATTTCTTCATAACTTCTCTCGTAGAGGTAATTGAATAATATCATACAATCTAGTGCTGATACATAGGAATGTCTTCTTCCTTTGAATAAATATTCTTTTCAAAAGTACCACTGTGCATCTGCTTATCAACAACGATGGCGAAGCCCAAGTTCATAATAAATTGTGGTTTTACCTTTTTATGCGAAATATAACTTTGCCATTCCTTGGCAAAAGAGAATAAACACTGGGGTAAAGTACATACAACATGTCTAAATGATTATCACTTTTCCCCATCCATTTATAGATCACTATTTCGGCAAAAAGCCTGCTACAACAAAACTCGACATCCTCACAGGATGGCAGCCATGAATCACACCTCACGCTAGCGATACTTCCGCTGCATAGCCTTTGACCTTTTCTAGCGACAACCAAATTAGTTCGACTTAGAAATGCAAAGATATCCATATATAAGACAGACTCGTCCTACTCATACAAACACTACGTATAAATTCAGGCCATAGATATACTGAAGCAAGAACAATCTATTCCTACCCAGCCAAAGAATAAATCACAGTAGGCCTAGAGTCGTCTGCGGAGTCCGATCGAAGATGACGGAACTATTTCCAAGGGAAGCAACCCAAAAATGACTTCTCCTTAACCACTTAAAAAGGAAATACTTTGCTTACAAAATATTTGCGAACATAATAAGAATATAAATGTATTATATTGCAAGATAGTAAAAATTGCCCTTTACAATGATGTGTTTGACAAGTCCCCTTGTGAGCTCGACCATGACCATAATTTCGTACTAACTGCCTCTACTAAACATTATTAGATGATGTAACAAGAGGAGCTATCATATTGCATAGTGGCATGTACGGACATTACAGTACATCGAGTCTAACACAAATATAACAGTATCTCAACTCACACATTTAGTCTCATTGTATGGCTCTGAAACATCATCATCAGTTGCCATCTCCACAACGAAGGTTTGCTGTAATGGATCTCCAACGTCTTCTGTCTCTTGTCTTGGTGGTACACTCTGATAGACTCTTTCCCGTCCATCTCTTGATGTTATCTTCCCACTTATAGCGCTGTCTTCCCCTTGCACGTTTGCCTTCAACTCTCCCTTCTGTTATGGTCTTCTGCAAGGTGTTATGCCTTTTTATGTGGCCAAAGTATTTTAGCTGCCGAACTTTGACCTCCCTCATTAGTTCTCTTTTCATACCTAGATTTTCTAGGACCTCCTTATTTGTTTTCATCTCTTTCCATGAGATACGCCCCATTCTTCTATATATCCACATTTCAAGAGCCTCAATTCTTTCTTCCAAATGCTTATTCATCGTCCATGTTTCTGCACCATACAGAAATGCAGAATATATATAACACTTTATGATTCTCAGTTTTAATTTATGAGATAACTGTTTGGATGTCAGTATATATTTCATGTTGTTGAATGTAGCTTTGGCCATTCCTATTCTCTTCTTGATTTCTGTTTCACATCTGCCATCTTCTGTTATTATATGACCAAGATATACGTAGCTCTTGACTTGTTCCAGGATTTTCCCATTTACGCTTATCTTTAATGTGGGTTTATCGTCTGTTTTGCTAATTATCATAGTTTTAGTTTTCTCAATATTAATGTCGAGTCCATATTCATGACTTATACTGTTCACTTGCTTCACTAGTTCACTCTGAAACATAGAGAACAACGAAGACGTCATAAACCGCAATGGTTGAATCACACGTAACCGTAAGTTTCCAATGATAAGTCATCCGCTCCGCTTTTACTGTGTCATGTTATAACCAAACCATAAATTCTTCCGCCTAGTCCCTAACAGTTATCGCAGTCAATTTGTGTTTAATGTTTAAATAAGATCATTTCTGTCAATACTCTTCAGCTCTACAAGGACAGCCAGAGACTTGAGTCCAGGAAACAAGGTCATAGTGTTACAAGGTTTAGTTTGGTTTTATGGACTATCTTCATTGTACACGGACAACTCCATCAGTGATCCCATCTCTTCCCTTAGATCACACAAGGAGGATCTCAGCACAGTGCACGAACTCCATAGCACCGGCGAGAATCCCAATGTACATATATAGGAATTGCACATTCTATAAATATATTTGGTGGGTAAGTTTATAATTTTATAAAAGTATTTAAGGGGTCGGAGTGTAACTGCGCCTCGATTTATTTGTTCAGAACCAGTATTACAAGGTACCGGGTACTTCGTTTTATGTGAACTTATCTTGTGCAAAGGAAATAGAGGCCGACCCCCTCCCCACTTTTCTTCCCCCCCCCCCCCCCCCAAAAAAAATAAAAAATAAAAAAATGACAGACTCAAAAAATCTAAAAATAAACAGAGACAGACTAAAAAACTAGAGGCACATCCAAAATTAGAGGCAGACAAAAACATATGTAGAAGAGAACTTGAGATATATACAAGACAGACGAAGGAAACATGAGACGAATTGTAACAGCTGACGTATAAGGCTGTAAGGCGAAGAAGAAGATAAGTGACTGTGGAATTCTAACCCTAATGGTTTATATTTTTGATGAGGTCGTCATTGATATACCGTCTCCCACATGTTATATTCCAAGTATTTTATGATTTCCAGCCTTTAACTTCTGTGATCAATCAGCTCTGGTGATCTAAAAACTGTAACACGTGTATGGTGGCTGATGCAGGTTGTACCTCCCCTCCCACAAATCTTCTCCTATACATCAAATACTGAAGACCAATTAAAAATAAAAGCAAACTAAATGTAGAATAAACGTGGAAATAGAGCAGACAATAGAAATATTAAAACATCATGTACAATGTCAGTTTATGGTTGAACTAGAAAGGAAACCAGTTTTGTTTATCAACAAAATAATCAACGGTTATTGTCAAATTGACCACATTTAACAACATATGTCAATAACGTTTGAGATGTGTCAGTGTTTTGTTGTATTAATACTTTCTCACCCCCCTTTTCTATTGCTATTTTGTTTACTTTTTCTTTAACGGGAGGTAAGCGCTTCAAAAATAAAAAAAATTGTTATGGAAAACGGTTTTTATTTTGTGTGGGATTTTTGTTAGCACGATCTGGAACCAGTTGAACATTGATGACCTTTTTGTACTCCGTTAGTCTTCCTCATCATCATCATGTTCAGCTCTTAGAGTTGTATAAACCTTCAACAAATTCTTGTCACAACATTCCTGGTCTTTCTATGTCTTCTTTCTTCTTTTACATCTCTCTCTCTCTCTCTCTCTCTCTCTCTCTCTCTCTCTCTCTCTCTCTCTCTCTCTCTCTCTCTCTCTCTCTCTCTCTCTCTTTCTCTCTCTCTCTCTCTCTCTCTCTCTCTCTTTCTCTCTCTCTCTCTTACTAGTTTCTTTCTTCGCATGTTCTTCGATGTCCTTGTACCTGTCTTACCCAGGATTCTAGAACAAGAACTACCATGTAAGACTATCATCAAAATGTTTTCTTAATGTTGACCTTACCCAACTCTAGTGTCTCCTGATATCTTGTTCCACTGGCAGTTCTCTAGTTCTTGTCATCAGTTCCACATTGGTGACCTTTTCATAACATTTCAATTCCTTAGTTCTACTCAAACATCCATTTATAAAAGTGTAACTTCTTGGTTGTATTTTATTGTGTTTTCCATTTACATTTAAATAATTCCCATGTAAATAAAGAACGCACTATTGAAGTCAAAAATTACTTGCAATTTAATCGAAATTAAAGATGAACGGGTCAACAGAAAGTTGTGGGATGGTTATGAGGCGATGTAATTTATTGGTAGAATAGAAATATTGTGTTTTAAAGGTTATTAACATTTACTCACGCCTATATCAGCCAGCTTGTAGAGTTGCTCCGAGCACGCCAACAACTAAAGCTAGTCAGCAACTGTTTTCAGCTTTAACGTTAGTGTTAAATGATTTTCCCCAGGCTATGAAAGACGGTTTGATGCAGCAATAGTTTTTAGAGAATTAATTATGGATATAAGAACCGACTTGCTTCTTTAGGTAGTATTCTTTCTCTCTGTGAGCATTGCTTCAGACACAAAGAGTTATCATCATAAATCCTAGCCATTGGTCAGTAAGTACAACTAAGTTATATATCTCAACCTTTGTTTATTATACACTAGAGAAAATGTCTTAACTGAAGGCTAGAACAGTTTACCACCTCTGTAAGTTGTATCTTGACCACTTGGACTATGACACACAATAGTAATTTACCCTCTATTACTTGACCAGTTTTTAAAAAAATCATTGTCTTTGAATTTTGTCGGCACAGGCTTTCTGACCGCTTTTCGGATGCTTGCCGACAAAGAAAATTAACCTAACCTCTTTGATTTTTTCGCAAACATGCAGTATAAAATGACCAACTTCTAAGCAAAATCTTCATTCTTGCTATGACTGCCCTGCCGGTTGATAGTAATTACCTAATAAACTGTAAGTTCTCTCTAAGACTGTGTTTTATACACTTTATCGTGACAAAATTAACCTAACCTTTTTAATGGCCCAAAGGAAAGAATTTAAGGAGCTGACAATGAAGGAAAAGGTTGATCTTCTACATTTTCTGGAAAGCAGCAGCCAAAGAAAGACGGCAGATTATTTTGGGGTTAGCAAGACCACAGTTAGCAACATCCAAAAACGTAAACATGAGTACTTGGAGAGATGTGGTAAGGAAAGCGGAGATCTACAGCAGAAAAGAAGGAAAACTCCCCTAGATGTAGTCAATGAAGCCACATTAAACTGGTTCAAACATATGAAGGCAGTTAACGCCCAAATCTCCGGGCCGATGATTCAAGAAGTTGCTAAAAAATTCGCAAGGGAATTCGGGGTGGCAGAAGATTTCGAAGCATCAAGTGGTTGGCTCGAGAAATTTAAACTGCGACACACAATCTCCCAGAAAGTGTTGTGTGGTGAATCCAATGAAGTTCCCGTAGAAGCTGTGGAAGAGTTCATCAAAAAGTTTCCTTACTTCGCCAGAGGCTTCAAAGACGACGACATCTTTAATGCTGACAAGTGCGGACTCTTTTTCAAGGCGATGCCTGACAGGAGCCTCGCCATGAAGGGTGTCAAATGTAAGAGCGGAAAACTTTCCAAAGAACGTTTCACAGTTATGTTTTGCGCTAGCACAACCGGAGAGAAACTAAAGCCCTTGGTGATTGATAAATCGGCAAAGCCACGCGCATTCAAGAACCTGAAGCCCGAAGACCTCCCAGTCACTTGGAGATCAAAGAAATCCGCATGGATGACTGGCGCCCTATTTAAAGAGTGGATAAGGGGCATCGACCGAGAAATGAAGAAGAAGAAACGGTCTATTCTACTGACAGTAGATAACTGTCCTGACCACCCACAAGTGGAACATCTCACAAACGTGACACTGAAATTTCTGCCTCCAAACACGACCTCAAAAACCCAACCTCTTGACCAAGGCATCATCAAAACATTTAAAATGCACTATCGGGCCCAGCTCCTGCAGTGGGTCATTACTAAAACACAGATCTGTGGTACGCCTGTGGAAGCAACTTCATCCGCTGCATCAGTTAACGCTCTGGATGCTGTCCTCTGGATCAGCTCTGCTTGGATTTGTCACAACCCAAGAGCATGACGTTTTAGCCCCATCGGACAGTCCATCGCCAATGGCAGAATTCGAAGGAGTAGATTTTGAAGGTTTTATTGCAATGGATGATGAAGTGGCAACCTGTAATGAACCTGACCCAGAAGGAATTTTCCAAGCGATATTGACCGAAGTACAGACAAGAATAACAGTGCTTGAAGCAGCTGGTGAAGTTGAAGAAGCAAGTGACGATGACACAGAAATTGCAGAGACTCCAGAAGAAGAGGCTGTCAGGCATCTGATAATGCCAGTTGAAGTAATTTGCTGTGGGAAAATGCTCAGGTATGTTGAGTGGTGTAGACAGCGTTGAAAGTGCTTTCTCCACTTATGTTTGTAATAAGAATAAGACACAGACCAAGATTGAATCCTTTTTTCAGAAAGAATTATTAAACCATAATAAAACAGATGTTGATGATTTGATTTGATGTTGGGATTATGTATGATTTCGTATGATACTGTATTCTCCAATATAAGCTGTTCAAGGAAGTAAAGTATCAGAACAATAGGCATCGTTCCGTATGTTGACCGGTTTGCTACAGTCCCTTTGGTAGCCAACTTATAGAGGTTCTACTGTAATTGGTGTTTTATTATGAGTAAGTAATAATGATATAAAATATTGAGTGAAGATAATTGTTGAATTTATAACTACTTGTAAATGAACATTATAAGTGGTTAATTTGTTACATTGAGTAACCATCCTTTATTGCATATACATATCATTAAAAAATTGACTAAGTGAGGATATTATTGAAATAAGATGGCTACTCTAGAATCTTTTGTTAAGATTGGAAACGATTTTGGCCTGAAATGAGATGCTCTCCGGGATTATGCAGAGAAGCAACTAGCTATTGCTAAGCAAGAGGAAGCAGATAGAAAAAGAGAAATGGAAGAGCACAAAGCTGCATTGAAAAGAGAAGAAGAAGAACGTGAGGCTAAATTAGAAAAACAAAAAGAAATTGTTAAGTGAGAAGAAGAAGAACGTGAGGCCAAATTAGAAAAGCAAAAAGCTGAATTAAAGCGTGAAGAAGAACGAAAAGTGGCACAAGATGAAATATTGCGGAGTGAAGAAGAAAATAAAAGGAAACAAGAAGAAATTATAAGGCAACAAGAAAAAGAATTGGCACTTATCCAGTTGGAAACAGCAAAATTAAAAGCACAATTTGCTACAACTAGCCATGGTGATAATTCACTTGATATATCTTCATCCAACCAAAACAAAAGCTACTATAACTTTAAATTACCACATTTTAAGCTTAACTTCGACGATTTAGCATCGTATTTAACATGTTTTGAACAGGTACGTAAGACAAATAAGTTGGATAAATCTGCATGGGCACTAAAACTCCGCGAATTTTTAGATGGTGAGCCCTTAAATGCAACTGAGAATGTTGATCCAACAATAGCTTGTGATTATGATGCCATAAAGACTTTGTTATTAAAACGGTTTCACTTGGATGAGGAGGGATGTAGATTAAAGTTCAAATCTCTTCTACCAGATTCAAATAAGATTTTACAGGCTTCATTGCGAATATACGCAACACATTTAATAGATGGGTGGAACTTGCAGGTGTGAATAAATTCTATGATAAATTAGTTGACTTGATACTAAGGGATAAAGTTCTATCCTCTGTTAGTCCACCATTCTTTTCTTTCTTACAGGAACGCAAACCACCTAAGATCGCTGCATTAGAAGAAATAGCAATAAATTATTGTACTGCACATCCAAATGTTAGCATGTCTAATTCACAACTAAGAGAACCATTACAAGTTTCGTCCAATATGTCATATCATGGTTATGACAAATCAAGAGCACACAGTCTCGATAGAAATCGTTCAAACAGAAGATATAATGATAATTTTTATCAGGGATAAAATAATTATAACAACTATGGTAATTTCAACCGAGGTAGGCAACAGTTTAGAAATCATACACCTCAGTTTAGACATAACAATAATTATCAATAAAAATCAAGTTGGAATAACCCATTTAATAGTAAGGTAAATAATCATGGTAATACTTGGCATAATAGTAATAATAACAATAATTACAGATCAAGACATAAAAGTTACAACGGTAGAGGCAATAATAATAATCAGTCAGTAGTTCAAAATAGACAACGTTCTACCTCAAGAAATCAACAAAGATTTGACCATAACGCAGGGGCAGCATTGACCTCCAATGCACCCTCAATTATTAATAGTAGTGACATTCCAACGCATTCATCTTCGTCATGTTATGTTTTTGATAATAACGTGGCAAATATTTGTCCACAATGCCATACTGTTTTTCAGAAACCCAGCCATACAACAATACAGGTCACACAGCCTACTCCTGCCATTTGTCTCACGGCACACGATGGAACAGGGACATTAATTTTTAATAAAGGACTAGTTAATGGAAACATGGTTTCAGTGTTGAGGGACTCCGGATCAACTACCATTGGCATCCGTCAATCCCTAGTACATCCTCGTTATGTCACTAAGGATTTTGTACGTTGCATCACTTTCGGTGGGACCATTGAATATTATCAAACTGCAATTATAGACATTAATACCCCATTTTTTTCAGGGAAAGTAAAAGTGTGTCTACTTCAGAATCCAGTTGCTGATTTAACAGTCGGACGTATCCATGGCAGCAAGGACTGTACACCTGAGGAAACCTCAGAATGGGAAAAAATATTTGCAACCTCATTGCAAGACAGACAGTGTCATTGATATGCCTCAATTACGTGCCAATAAATTAAATGCATGTGGCACAGCAGTTTCCAATTTTGGTTTTTGTACCATTTTTGAAACAGATGAGGATGATAAACATATTTTACGACATGCCTTAAGTACTAAGCGCGATATTAAATTTTCAACACAACCAGTGAAGGTTAAGAAATCATTCCGGGGGAGATATACCTTCCCTCGAAAGAATAATACTGCCGATTCGGGCAATAAGCCCTGGCGACAGGATCTCAATGAGACTAATCTTAAGAAAACTGTTGAGGTGGTCAACAGTAAAGATGACTTTACTAAAAAGAGAAATAATGTTAGGGTTAACATGAACCTGCATAATAAAATTAAGACAAATCAATCTGTTAACAAAGTATTATCTTTGCCTAACAAGCAGTCATATACGACATGCATGAAACCTACTGCCTTATATACTGATAGGTGTCATCCTAAGTTCAATCAGGACGATAAATCAGCTAATAAGAATACTACGTGGATGAAAAAAGGAAAAGTCAATTCTTCTTATATGACTAGAAATACATATATTCATTGTTCACAGTTTCGTGACAATGAGACTACTTATATTGGAAAAGGTGCATATTCTCGCACCATTCTAGTGCGTAATCTGTGTGGTGAAGTGAGATGTTATAAATATTTATAGGGGACTTAGTGTACTGACTGAGATCAGCTGTGAAGGTATATATATCTAATAAGAGTAGTGTATTATATATAACCTTGCTTGCTGCCACATATGTATACCTCAGTCAGAATTATTCTGGAATAGTGTGATGACTACGTTGTATGTCTAGGGTATGTGTATGATGAAGTGTAAGTCATAACAACAACAGACAGATAAACAATTTAATTTATTCCACCACACTTGACAACACTGTGACACTCACATACATATAACACTCTAAAGGATATCTTAAAGGAGTCACTGATAACTTTTCAAATAACAATATGTATTCATTGCTGTTATGAATGAATATGTGTCCTGATTCAAATACAAAGGGAACCAGGAATCACAATCAATTTTACTTACAAGTTATATGTACAGAATTTATCAATATGAATATGGTAATGACATATATTATTAAAAGTATCCTATGTGTGTCAGTTGTGTAGTAGTAATATGAGGTAATACTGGTTTTGTTTTGTTCAAGCTCTGTTGGTATTTGTCATCATGACTTCAATAGTTTGTCTTTATTGGGACTAGTATTGGCGATGTTCTCAGTTCCTGATATTAAGACAATTAAATTCCCCTCTGAATGTTATTTTTACAAGGTCATTTTAAGCTGGGGTACATAATTTTGAGCTCAGCTGGCCACATCAGCTTATCTTGTGTGATGGCGGCAGGAAAAGACTTCTCTGCTCGATTTCTCCCCTGGGCTCTGGAGACACCTCACTGATAGCTAAATGGACCAAGGAGTATGCTGTCCGACTCTGGATTCAGCAAAGCTCTGACCAGGTGCTGCTCAATACCATCAAGACCACGGTCCCTGAAAACAAGAAGGATGTACCTTCTACTTCATAACTAATTTATACTCTCTTTTTACACTGAGCACAATACATCACAAACATTGAGTTCAGAACGTTAGGCCAACTGTCAGCTTCATCTGAAATACTTTATACCAGTATTTACCTCCTTAATGGTTACTACGCCTCTGCACTTCCAGCATTATTTCTGTCTAATCAATAATCTAGGTGTCAGTGTACTGTTTGGCCATTCCATGCAGTTTTACTTTCCTCCGACACCTTCTGTTCAGGCTGGAGCATTATAGGCTTTACATCATGTTTGCTACTGAACTACACATATATACAGGCATAAATTAACAATTCACATTCAATTTTCATTAAAAGATACTGAATGTTTCAAGCTTACCACAATTCATGGAAACAAACACAGATACGTTGATTAGCAATGAATTCTGGCACAACTACTGGCACAAATTCCCATCTGCTTATGTTCCAGGCTTTTATTTAGCAAAAATATGAGCTGGCTTCAACGCACTGTTGCTTCATCAAGCTTATTTGACTAGTGGTCTCGAACTAACGCTCCTAAGTGAGTATATCAGCGAGTCTGGCCAATGGAGCCACGTTTCGACAAGTGTTTGAAAAAATTTTAACTTCCTACGTCTCCCCTAACAACCAAAGATAGTATTTATAGCCCGACTAATCGTGTTTAGCCTTACATATCATTCCAGCCAATCAGTTCAAATGTAACTTGTGGCCCATTTCCCGTACAATGGTGGTGTAAAAAAATCTACCACTGAGCGATTCTGATTTTGGGTGTTGTCTGACAGCACCATCATTTTATTTTGGCTATAACTTGTTAATTCCTAGACTATTTGCATAACGTTGTACATATTCTTTGTCAGCAAACCCTGAGGAACCCAAATATATATATTTAATAGAGCTAAGTGGCTGCGTTCAAAATATGCAATTTCTTCTACCTCCTGTTTCGAAGATGTGCTGTCTGGGTACTGTAATGTTTTCAAACGTAAACCCGTATAATGTTATCTTTTCTAATAAGCGTTTCCCAGGTTTTTTAAAACCTAACTCTGGGAAGGGTAGTGAATTTATCACTGTCCGTCTGAAAAAGTTAGTGCATGTGGCCTTACACGCGTGATAGTAGTAATTGTGTATCGCGCGACGCGTGTTTTGTGTTGCACGTGTTCGGCTTTATGCCTCTCCCTTCTCTCTATCCTTTAGTCCATCTGTCTTTAGTTACGCCGTGTATAAAATGGAATGAATGAAATATTTAAATTAGGTCATTGATCAGCTTGGTATCTCAATGTTTTTTCCAAGAAATACAGCACACGTTTCATTGAAGAAAGCGGGTAATAATATAGTAGGCTTTTACTATCAACGTGAAAGCGTTACAATTTGCAGACGAAGCATAAAACAAAGGGGATTTCGAGTACATTCCTTGTGACAGCACTGTTATTTTACCATTGCTCTTTTCTTTATTAGATTTATTTGTTAGGCTTTATATTTACCTTTTAATTTATATATGTGGATTAGAATATTCCACGACAATCTGCCACAAGGTACTACATGGCAGGCACTTGGGAATTTCTTTAATTATACAGCAAACGTTAAGTTTGTTCGTCTTCTGCCATCATTCAATAGTCAGAATAGTGAGGCGTTGGTTACCTTCTGTAACAATAGGGATGCTCGTATGGTTGTCGAGCGTGACAATGGTGTATGTTTTCATCACCATTCTCTCTATTTACAGATGGTACCTAATTCTACTTCACGCAGATATTAGCCTATTGACACTTAGTGTCATCTCATGTCTTTGATGACTCAGCATAGTCAGTCATCATTCCTTTTCTTTCCTAGTCATCTATTCTTACATAGGTTGATTAAAGTGAACTTTTCTTTTATATAACATTTTGTTGTCTTATCTACTATGACACTTAGTATTTTTGTCTTCACGTTGATTTTTCGCATGCCTACGTTAGACAGTAATGTCGTTGATTGTTCTACTCATGTTCAGCCAATGCAGTATGAGCTAGTGTTTTGGCTTCACTTTTGAGGAAAGATACTCCCATGAATGGCACGTGGACTGATAATTGCAATACCACTTTCATTAAATTGTTAGGAAACTTTTTTTAAACCTCCTATTTTAAGGTTAACCGATTTTACCAGGTTTTCTATTTTTCGTCAGATGCAGGCACTTTCTACGTCGATATTGGTTTACGTCATAACCAATTTTACGTTTAAAACTGTTTTAAGATCGGGGAATATGACGAATTTACGATTCCAAACACCCGTGTGTTACCGGGGCCCGAAAGGGGAGCAAAGAATAGTAACACTGCACCCTACCACGCATGTCGTAAAAAGCGACTAAGGAGGGTATGGGCATGGGGCTGTTTACCCCATCCCGTAAAAACTTCGTACAGTGGGCTGATCACCTGCTTGCCAACCAATCTGATTACGGAAACAATGATAGATTGTTTGGTCTGTTTTTGTTCCACAAAGATGCTACTAGGCGTGGTGGAAACAGCGATAGATTGATCAATTTGTTGTTGCCATAAGACGCCACTAGGCGTACTGGCCACATACTGCTTTGCCGGTTGATGGCTAAGGATGGAAGAAGAAGACGATTCCAAATGTCAAGGTCTCCTGGGACATTACACGTCTTGGGATTATATCCAAATTCTTATCCCTGGTGACATTGGTACAATCTACTGGTACATTCAAGTATGCTGTCAATTCTGTCTGATCCAGATTACGTTTGGGACGAGTCAAGTTTCCGAAAAACGTTATTGCAGACTCAATTTCAAGACTACCGTTATCTTTAAACTAAGAGAATTAAGAATTCAATTAACTCAAACTTCTTATACGCTACAAGTTATTGAGCCGTATTCAAGAGAGGACAAATTTTACAATTCATAATGGACAAATACAGCACGTCTTTCACATACGATGGACAAATTCGTAATGTAATTTCGGATTGAAAGAACTTACAGAAGCATGAATCTAATAAACAATAAAGAAACATGTGTTATATGTTCAAGATAGTAATATTACGCTTCAAACAATCGCATGACACTATTGAACTCGTTTTAATGTTAATGGACTTTGGTTAGTGTCCATACGTAACTCAATCGACTTCAAACATTCTGCTATCAAATTACAAAGTGAAAATAGGATCAACCTGACTTATGAATGTACTTTCAACTACTGTCATTGGAACTAATGATCATTTATGACTACATGAATTATTGTTAATGGAACATTACGTACATCGATGAACTAAGGACAGCTTATTCGCTGGAATTGACAATGGTTATTCGAGTAATTTACTGTGATTAAATAAAGTGAAGAGAAAGTAATTTCAAAACAAACAGCATCACACAATTAGTTAATATAATTACGTTAGTTAAGTAACTGTTGATTATATTGTGCATTTACTAACTTATCTTAACATAATAATGATATATGATTATATGCATTCCATCTTATTAGTTAATAGATTAATTTAGTTATAGTTACTTACATAGTTTCTTTGTTACACATATATTCTATTCTAATCTATTAATTTCTTATTACTTTCTCTTCATCAATTCTTAATTTTTCCTTACTTTTCCTTACTTTTCTTTACTTTCTTTAACCATTTAACCATACTTTTTTTTTCCTTAATTAGATTTTTATTCTATAACACCCTTCACACATTACTTTAGTTAATTCCATACTTAATTAACTTTAGATTATAAGATTGATTAATACTTCTCACTCTTATTAGCTAAGACATAATTTTAGTTACAGACATCATTATTTACTATCTGCCAGTTGACACTCTGACAGTTGACATTTTGTTTTGTTAACTTAGCATATTTTAATGTATTTAAGTGACATGTACTTTATTTGACTACAACCTTCGACTCTGTTTTTATCAAAACATCGTGGGACGTGGGTCGATAATCTTTAAATTTTTAATTTTTCAAATAATTATGAGAAAAAAATCTATAGAATAGATTTTTTTACCCCCATCGGTCAGGGGAATGTTCATCATCATCATCAGTTGCCATCTCCACAACGAAGGTTGGCTGTAATGGATATCCAACGTCTTCTGTCTCTTGTCTTGGTGGTGCACTCTGATAGACTCTTTCCTGTCCATCTCTTGATGTTATCTTCCCACTTATAGCGCTGTCTTCCCCTTGCACGTTTGCCTTCAACTCTCCCTTCTGTTATGGTCTTCTGCAAGGTGTTATGCCTTTTTATGTGGCCAAAGTATTTTAGCTGCTGAACTTTGACCTCCCTCATTAGTTCTCTTTTCATACCTAGATTTTCTAGGACCTCCTTATTTGTTTTCATCTCTTTCCATGAGATACGCCCCATTCTTCTATATATCCACATTTCAAGAGCCTCAATTCTTTCTTCCAAACGCTTATTCATCGTCCATGTTTCTGCACCATACAGAAATGCAGAATATATATAACACTTTATGATTCTATGTTTTAATTTGTGAGATAACTGTTTGGATGTCAGTATATTTTTCATGTTGTTGAATGTTTCTTTGGCCATTCCTATTCTCTTCTTGATTTCTGTTTCACATCTGCCATCTTCTGTTATTATATGACCAAGATATACGTAGCTCTTGACTTGTTCCAGGATTTTCCCATTTACGCTTATCTTTAATGTGGGTTTATCGTCTGTTTTGCTAATTAAGTATCATAGTTTTTGTTTTCTTAATATTAATGTCGAGTCCATATTCATGACTTATACTGTTCACTTGCTTCACTAGTTCTTGTAACTCCTGTTCGCTTTCAGCTAACAACACGGTATCATCTGCATATCTAAGGTTGTTTATTGACCTTCCACTGATGTTCAGTCCTGGTATTTCCTGTATCTGTTTGAAAATTTTTTGGTGTATAAATTAAATAGGCAGGGGGACAGCACACAACCTTGTCTGACACCTCTTTTTATGTCTATGTATGGTGAATAATTCCTTCCCGATCTTACTGTGGCAGTTTGCTCCCAGTAAAGGTTACTGAGTATTCTTATATCTTTTCCATCAATACCTATGTCTTCGAGGCATTCAATTATTTTCTCATGATGAACTCTGTCAAAAGCCTTCTTATAGTCAATGAAGCACATATACATACTTTTTTGGACCTCTGTATATTTTTCTGCTAATATTCTTAGGCAAATTATTGCCTCTCTTGTTCCACTGTTCCGTCTAAAACCAAACTGTTCTTCTTGGATTTCGCTGTCTACTTTACTTTTTATTCTTCCCTGTATGATTTTGAGCAGTATCTTAATTGCATAACTCATCAGGCTGATTGTTCTGAAGTCTGAACATTCTGTTGCATTTGGTATTTTGGGCAATGTTATGAAAACTGATGTCTTCATGTCGTGTGGTATATATGCTGTATTGTATATATCGTTGCATATTTCTGTGATTGTATCTATACCAAAGCTCTCCAGAGCTTCTATCATTTCAATTTTTATGTTATCCATTCCAGCTGATTTTCCTTTTTGTATCATATGAATGGCATTCTCTACTTCTGATCTGAGAATGTTTGGGCCTTCATTAGAGTCTGGTGATGGTTTTTTACCTCTGTTGTCCTCGAATAGTTCTTTTACGTATTCTGCCCATCTGTTTGATATGTCTTTCTCATCAAGTAATATTGCAACATTTTTGTTCTTAATACAGCCTCCTCCTTGTGCAAACCGCGACCGATTTGATAATTTCCTTATTTCATCATGTGTAGCGGGAGGTTAATTAAAATTATGATCTATGTGAGAATCCAGGTATCTCATAGGCTATCAGAATAGTATGCCAGTAAAGAGTTCTGGTCTTACAAGTAATACCCCAGTCTTGGAAATAAGCAATGGTGTATGGATATCATAGAAATAGTCAGACTGTGAAAACCCTGGCCAGTTGGTAAGAAGTTGTACCAGGATTTAAGGTGTCTCTGTAGTGGTTTTTGATGTTATTGCGTGGTTGCTATGTTACCTAGTGTACTGGATGAGGTCAGCTGTGAAGGCTCCGGAAGATAACAGTTTATGTGAGTTACAGACAGCCTTTCTGCTACCACTTATGACCTCAAACTGACCTATTCTGCTATTATGTATGTTAGCTACGTTTAATGTCTAGGGTAATGAAATGTGATGTGTAGGTAATTAAATACACAGACACCCACATGTAAATACTAAGTCTAATAATAATAATAATAAGCTCTATGATCAAATCAACTAACACTGGCTTTATAATTTAAATGTTACAATTTTTTGAATTTATTTAGTCCTGAACCAAATGTTCTTATGATCAGGACGTCTGAAACAATATGTATTTATCAATAAAAGTGCATATATATATATATATATATATATATATATATATATATATATATATATATATATATATATATATATATATATATATATATATATATATATATATATATTGAATAATCAAAATGAAGATTTTGTACATAGATATATTGTTACATTGGTTAATATTAACACTAACTACAGTGTCTTTGGAAAACTAGCACTGGATGCCTAGTCGGGGTGGTGTCAACAATCCCGATCTATGTGTACAATAGTCATTGTTTTTGAAATATGGAATTGAGGTATAGTTTTTATACACCAGGATTTTGTTTATTTATTTTATTGTGGAAAAGTTTGATGAATCCACAGCAGGCCAGGTTTTCAACTTATCTGGCCTGTGACGATGCAGTAAAGAATTCAAGTGGCCCACTCCTCACAGTAGCTGGAGTAAAATGGTAGGCTTCTTAGGCATCCACTCTTCGACCTCGTCAAAGCATCTGGCACTAGCGTAGTGCCAGACCAGAAACTCTGAAACCAAATTTTGTGCCATGTGTCAACACACTGCCTACTGCACCATTTTTTACACACAACAAAGCAAAGCAAAAATGACAAAGATCGGGTCAGATCTCTCTGACCAACTCAGCACATCTCACCCAGGCGGTATCAAATAGCACCAGTTTCCCATGACTGCATTGCATCCGAAATATGTTCATTAGTCTCCTTTTCCATCCAATAAGGTGGGTGATATGTTCCTACTGATCTCAAATATAGATCTGTCTTTTATAGTCTTAGATATGTTTTCCTATATTATTTGTTTGCCTCTAGGTCCTGGACTGTCGCTGGGGACCTAGAATAAGCACTCACTTGTCGTAATCATTTTTCATGACATGGCAGTATCAATCACTCAAAATATTAAAATAAAAAAGGTAAATGCTTTTTCCCTTACCACAATTCAAAATTGAAAACACAGTTACGTTGTATTAGCAAAACTCAGCTGAGCTGCTGGCTAGATTATGGCGTCCCACTGATAATATATAATATTTCCTGGAAATCACTCTTCTAGCATTAACGAACGGTGCATATGGACAGTCTTTTAAAAAAGGCACTAGCGGGCGTCTTTCTTTCTATAATATGAACGCTTCCGTCCAATCAGCGGACTTCCCCTCTACCTTTCAAATATTCAAACTACAATGTCCAATTTCGGTCCAGTCTCAGTCTAGTGTGTAGTATTTTTCTGTCGGTCTGTCCGTCCCAACTTGGTTTTTCCCAAAATTACACTTGTTTTTGGACTAACTACAAGAAAAAACTACACAAATTTTGTCTCCCCCTACTTCTAAGATTCCATGCTAAGTTATTTTTAGCTTCTACCCTCCCTTTTTTGCCCCTTGTCCACATGCAGTTTGTTTTTATGCGTTAGGCTCAAGGACGCGTCAAAAAGTGAATTTTGTGAGAAGTATGCACAAATAACTGTCTGCTAGTCTGTATTGAACAATGCAGTCTTTCGTCAATATCTTCCGTGTTATCTGTCCGTCTGTGTAATTAAAAGTATATTATTTCTCAGATATTTCAAACTAGCTAGCTTCAGCTCCTTTCCCCATCCCTGAGGGTTTTATGTCACAGGAGCTCTCGTTGGGCTTTTCTTATTCTCCTTCTTAAAAGTATATTATTTCTCAGATAAAGATGGGCTATCAAACTAGCTAGTTTTTATTCTCCTAAACTTATTATTAAGAAAAAACCTACTTTTTTCAAGGTTAGTTTTGAAATTTGTTTTTGTACCTTCGTTCACGGCGTTTGCCGCTATATTTAAACTAAAACGACTAATTCCTGTAGAACGTCCAAGATACGTCTGTTTCTAACAAGAGCTAAGGTCGTTTTTCGTCCAATTCCTTACATTGTGTCAACTAGTTTCGTAATTTTTTCTTTAAAAACTACAAATTGCGTCTTTTAGACTTTAGATTCAAACACGTGTTCAGACCGTCACATTTTTTTCTTTTATCTCCGTTTCTACCCCGTCTAAAAGGATAAACCGTTAGTCTGCATGTTCTAACTAGTTAGTTTTCAATGACCCTAGAAAACGCTGGCGTAGGTGAAGAAGCAGCGGCATATCTTACCTATATTTTTATCCTTAATGTTATTTTACTTGTTATCTTTATAAATGGAGGAATTTTAACGTTGCATCACTGTAATTTCACCACACATCTCCCACTTGAGAACATGCACTAAAGCAAGTTCTAAAACCAGTGATACACATAGATAAAATTAACTTCTCACGCCTGTCAACTACTCTAAATTTGATCACAGGGGTGCCTACTGAGGAAATCTGCACCGACATTCTGTGATCCCGGGATATATTCTATATTAAACTGATATGGTTGCAACAATAAAGACCATCTTAACAATCTTGCATTTTCATGCTTGGCCTGAGATAAGAACACGAGAGGCTGGTGATCTGTCTGGAAAACAAAAGTCTTACCATACAGATAGATTTGGAACTTTTTTATTGCCCAGATTAACGCTAAACACTCTTTTTCGCTTGTGGAATATCCTTGTTCCGCTTTGTTAAACTTGCGGCTTGCATAAGCGACTGGGTTCAGTTCCCCATTGGGTGAAGAGGACCTTTGCAACAGAGCCGCCCCCAGGGCTACATTGCTTGCGTCTGTTCTCACCACAAAGTCCTGAGTCAAATCAGGCAATTTGAGAATATGCTTGCTAGTGAGTTTTTCCTTTAACTCTTGAAATACCAATTCACATTGCGCTGACCAAACAATTTTATCTGGATTTTCCTTGCGAGTCAGATCAGTCACAGGAGCACATATAGAGTTAAAATTTTTGATACATTTTTGGTAAAACCCACATAACGACACGAATGATCGCACGTCTTTTTTTGTTTGCGGTCGAGGTGCTCTCTGCAGTTTTTCCAAGTTCTTGGGGTCATGTTACCCTGATATACAGTATGTCCCAAGAATTCCAACTCTTTGCATCCAATACAACATTTTGTTGGTCTAGCAGTTATGTTCGCTTCTCTGACCCTGTCAAATAACATATTCAGAGCGTTAATCTGTTCTTCAAATGTTTCTGTGGCGACGAGAATATCATCCATGAAATTGGTGATACATGGATTATTCAAGGGATCCAACAATTTGCGCATCATCCTAGAAAATACTCTTGGAGCATTTTTCAATCCGAATGGTATCATGTTGAATTCATAATGTCCTTCCGAGGTGCTAATAGCTAAATAAGGTCTAACTTCAGGCTTCACTGGAATCTGGTAATAGCCTTTGCTAAGATCCACCTTCGAAAAGTATTTTGCCTTGTTCAATCTGGCAAATAACTGTTTTGTGTCCAGTAATGGATCCACCTGACCTTCTGTAACAGCATTCAGTTTCCTGTGATCTATGCACAGTCTATGTTCCCCAGACGGTTTCCTCAACAAAACTACACTGGAGCTAAAAGAAGATTCACTGTGAGAAATAATCCCTTCTTTCAACAAATAATCTATCTCCTCTTTCAATGCCTTCTCCTTAGCGAACGGAAAAGAATAGGCTCTCATACAGATTGGTGTTGAGTCTACCAGCTTCATGTCATACTGTAGCAAATGTGTATGTCCTGGTTTATCTGTTAATACATCCGTATGTTCCTCCAGAACCTGTTGAACTCTCTCCCTCTGATTTTTAGTCAGGTGCTTACTGACTTTTACCTGTGCGGCTGTCTCACAGGGGTGCAATGGGTATTCATGTGAGGTGAGTGGTTCCTTTTTCATTTCAGTTGCGATGGCCAAGGTCAGTAAGGGGGTGCTTTCCTGGATTGGTCTGTCCAGATACTTCTTTAAAAGGTTCACATGATAGATTTTCTCCTTCCCCTTTTTGTCAATTTTATAGTTTGTTCTAGACACCTTCTCTAGAACTGTATATGGACCTTGCCATCCAATTTGCAACTTATTCTGGCTGCCGGGTAGTAGAAGAAGCACTTTCTCTCCCACAGCTAATTCTCTGTCCTTTGCTTTCCTATTAAAATAAGCTGCATGTTTCTTCCTGGCTTGTCTCAAATTATCATTTGCCAGTTTCCATCCAGCTTTCAGACGAGTGGTCAGCTCGTTCACATATTGATATGATGAGGTAACAGTCTCTTCTGCTTTCTCATCTGTCCAGGTCCTTAATAATTTACATATGGACTTTTAAATTTTTATACTTATTTTTCATGACACCCGTCGGGTCCTTTCCATTAGAAGCATTGTAGTGAGGACTTTTCTTCCTAGAATCATCACTCACAAATCGACCACTACCAATTTTTTTCTTGGGTTTGTATCACCACTTTAGATTACTTGTGAGAGATCTTCGCTCTCTTTTAGTTTCCTCCAGTTTATATAAGGCTGACCGAGGGATTGTCAGCTTATTCTGGGGTAAAATTACTCTTTGTACTCGTCGCATAGTGGCCATGTTAATACATTCAAGTGACGACTGGGTGTGAAAAGGGGGCTCCCATTCCACTTTATTATAATTATTTTTCCTTCCTGGCCTAAGTTTGCCCCGTGGCGTTTCTAGGTCCTGCACATTTTTTCCCTTTGTGGGTGTTCCCTCATGAAATACGCCACATGCTTCTACAAAGTTCTCAATGTCGACATTTACGTCGGGAAAATAGTATTTTCGAGCAACCTTTTGGCAGATGGTACCTACTTTCTAATGGTCACCATCTTTTCCAACATGTAAGCTCCTTATTAAAGTTGCCCTATATGCTTTGGGAAGAACCAACTGTCCGTGACCAGTGGATCTAGTTCCTGTCTTCCTGTATAGCAATTTGTTCTTCATAAAATACTCTCCCTTGCTTGGAGGTGTGTGGCATTTGGGCAATTTTTTAAAACATGGCTTGAGTGTCCTATCCTCAGCCTTTGCCTTCCTCATCTCTTCTGAATGAGCATTTATAGGTTCACCTTCTTCCTCCTTTGCCTGTGACCTGGTCTGCACTGTCGCCATGATCACAGGTCTCTCGGGATTCCCCAAGAAGACGTATCTACACCCCAATATCAGAGGGTAGATTGGTTCATCTATCACTGCTGCTCTGATTTCTCCTTCCACATAGCGAGTTTTCACCGTTATCCTTGCGATGGGAAGTGTCATGAGTGGTATGTCCTTAGTCGCCCCTTGTATTTCCACTGTTTCGGTGGTATACTGACTTGGGTCCACTAGGCTAGCCATCACAACTGAATCATAATCCAAACCTGTATCATATAGGCACCTTATGGTGACCCCATTACAAATAACATCCTCACAAACTGGGGGGTGATAAGGTTCCTGCTGTCCATTAGGATTAACCTTTAATCTCTGGTTCCCCGATTTCATTGCAGCAATGTTTGAAGGTTTCCTTCTACAAAATTCGGTGTTATGGTTGTCCTTCTTACACCATTTGCACCACCTCTTTCCTTGGTTAAAAGGTTTTCTTTCATTATATTTTTGGTTATTGAACTGTGAGTTTCTATCACGGTAATCATTTCGTGGCCTATCAAAGTGTGTCCTACCTTTATTACCTTGTTCTCTGGTATCAAATTTATTAAAGTGCTGTGGGGCTTTAAAATTGTCTATATGTTTCTTTTTAGAGCCAACTACCTCTGCCTGGGCTGCCTGATACCTCTCAGAGACATTCAAAACCTCCCCAACCTCTCTGCACCTTGTTCCATGAGAAATTTTCTCAGCTCTGGAGCCATGGACTCTCTTAATTGCTCTATCATGATCATTTCTTTGAGATCTTGGGTCTTCCCCAGAGCAGTCCATTTCTCCAAATAGGTTTCCAGTCTGGCAGAGAATTGGTGGTATGTCTCCCCAGACAAAAGTTTGGCATTTCTAAACTTCTTACGATAAAATTCACCATTCTTTTCATATCTCAATAACAAAGCCTGCTTTAGCATGTCATAATTGTCTTGGTCGTCTCTATTCATTTTAGCAAAAACTTCATAAGAAGTACCTCTAAGCCCCTGGGATAACTTAAGACTCCACCTCTCTCTTTCCAACCCATACGTAGTAGCCAATAGTTCAAATCTACTTAGGTACCCCTCTATGTCATCGTCTTTCTCAACAAAATGGTCTAAATGAAACCCCATAGCTGATGTTGAGGCTCCCTGACTAGGCGTGACATCTGAGGCAAAGGGGCTGGCACCATTTTCAGGAGCATGGCCTTGAATTTCCAACTCCCTTAGTCGTAACTCGTGCTCCCTTTGCAATCTCCTATCTTCTACTTCCCTTTCGGCAGTCAATCTCTTTTCTTCTGCCTCCCTTTCGGCAGTCAATCTCTTTTCCTCTGCTTCCCTTTCAGCCTTTTTTTCTTCTAATTGGAGCCTTTTAATCTCCCTATCTGCCTCCAATGCCTTGGCCTCTTTGTCAGCCTCAATCTGCAGCCTCTTAAGTTCTTTATCAGCCTCAATTTGTAACCTCTTCTCTTCAGCTAACCTCCTATCTTCCCTTTCAATATACTTGTCACATTCTGAAGTTACATACTGGATTAAAACCTGACCATCCATGTTCATTTCCTTAGCCGTCAGCACAGCAGCCGATCTGAATTTGGCTAGATCTGCCATACTATATCACACAATTTAACAATGACTAAGGTAAATTACAAACTATAATTACTAAGGTAATATACTAATTAACTAATTACCACTGGCTGTGAAGATTCATCAACTTTTATTTTCCACTTTTAATTTTAGGGACACTGTTAAATTTATACAACTTATGCCCCCAATAGTTTAATTCCCGGACCAGGAGACCCTAATATCTTTGATAAACCTAAATCCCGGACGAGAGCTACACAATATTTGTAGTGGTTTTTGATGTTATTGCGTGGTTGCTATTTTACCTAGTGTGGCAGTTGGGGAACGATTTACAGTCAAAGGGAAGGAATAAAGAGAATTATGAATGGGAAGGTTCAGATAGAGTACAAAAAAGAGATGCGCGAACAATGTTGCGCATGAGAGAGGTGAAGGATAATCCAGTGAATGCACGCTTTTCTCAGCGGGCAGTCCAGAAAACGTGAGCCAGAGAGGGAAGCCGCATATACGCGGGCAGCCATGTTAATGGCGTATTCAAGTAGTTTAGATGATAATTATTTCATGGACAAGGAAGTAGTTTGGGCAATGATTAACCCGAAATATTGAACAGTGAGAAATTCTTGTCTAGAAGGAGAAACGGTGTGAGTTAGTTTTATTCGAAAAGGGGGAAAGGTACGTTGAGTGATTCGTAATACATATAGACAGTAGTCAGATTCTTCAGTGATAAAAGGGAAAACAACATCCCCGGAGAGGCCCGGTCTACCGTCAAGATAACCTGAACACTGAGAGAATATAAATAACAATAATCTAAGAAATAGAGACTATAGCACCTGAATGATCACTGATGGTTAAGAGGTCAGAAGGTGTGGATTCGATACTGGGCGATAGAGAGTGGTGAAAGAATGAACTTACATTGTATATTCTATGATGGACCAAATGTGGAGGTCAGAGCAGACAGCAATGATCCTTTCATATGTAAATAAACACTATTCAAATTACCATGGCGTTATCGCATCACTTGCTGTGTGTGTGTGACTGTGTGTGTACAGTGTGGGTAATACAGCTATAGCTAACCACAGAGGTAAGCGAACCTGGACAGACATT
>JAMPIV010004043.1:0-220000 GCA_024509875.1 Oreohelix idahoensis
ATCAAATTTATTAAATTGCTGTGGAGCTTTAAAATTGTCTATGTGCTTCTTTTTAGCACCACTTACCTCTGCCTGAGCTGCCTGATACCTCTCAGCAACATTTAAAATTTCCCCCAACTTCTCTGCACCTTGTTCCATGAGAAATTTTCTCATGTCTGGAGCCATGGACTCTCTCAATTGCTCAATCATGATCATTTCTTTAAGATCTTGGGTCTTCCCCAGAGCCGTCCATTTCTCCAAATAGGTTTCTAGTCTAGCAGAGAATTGGTGGTATGTCTCCCCAGACAACAGTTTGGCATTTCTAAATTTCTTACGATAAAATTCACCATTCTTCTCGTACCTTAATAACAAAGCCTGCTTTAACATGTCATAATTGTCTTGGTCTTCCCTGTTCATTTTGGCAAATACTTCATAAGAAGTACCTCTCAATCCCTGTGATAGCTTTAAACTCCACCTCTCTCTCTCTAACCCATATGTAGTAGCTAATAACTCAAAACGTCCTAGGTACCCCTCTATGTCATCGTCTTTTTCAACAAAATGGTCTAAATGAAACCCCATAGCTGAGTTTGAGGCTCCCAGACTGGGCGTAGCATCTGAGGCAAAAGGGCTGGCACCATTTTCAGGAGCCGGGCCTTGTAATTCCAGCTCCCTTAGTCGTAATTCGTGCTCCCTTTGCAACCTTCTATCTTCTGCCTCCCTTTCGGCAGACAGCCTCCCTTTCGGCAGTCAACTTTTTTCTTCTGCCTCCCTTTGCTGTCGTTTTTCTTCTGCCTCAATCTGCAGCCTCTTAATTTCTCTATCAGCCTCAATTTGTAACCTCTTCTCTTCAGCTACCTTTCTATCTTCCCTTTCAATATATTTATCACATTCAGCCGTTACATATTGAATTAAAATCTGACCATCCATTCCCATCTCCTTTGCGGTCAGCACAGCAGCTGATCGGAATTTTGCTAGCTCCGCCATACTTTTCAGACAATATAATAATATACAAGCTAAATCTCTAACCAGTAAATACACTAAGTACTTCTTATGACTATAGTCTAACTAATTCTAACTAACCAGTTAACTAATTAATTATCACTGGCTGTGAAGATTCACCAACTTTTATCTGCAGGGACACTTTTAATTTTAAAGGGAATTTCACAATTTTTTTTTTCCCCTAATTTTATTTCTCCAACCAGGAGATCCTAATATTACTGTTGGGCTAATTATCCCTGGACAAGACCCCAATGTATGTAGTGGGTTTGATGGTATTGTATGATGGTGATATTACTAAATGTAATGTATGAGGCCAGCTGTGAAGGCTCCTGAGATAAAATGTAGTTGTGAATTGTCAGAAGGCCTTTCTTGCTACCACTACGACCTCACACTCAATTTTTTTTCTTAATGAATGTAGCTATGTAAAATGTCTAGGGTAATGATATGTAATGTGGTGTGATAGTTATAGATACACCCACAGATATTTAAGCAGACTAATAATATTTAACAAATATTATAATACACTGAACTAACTCAAGAGTGTAAAATTTTTGATAGAATTATATTACATTTATTTGTTCTGGATCAAGTTTTATGTTGACCAGAACTTTTAAAAAAAAAAAAGGATTAAAAATTATGAAAGAAATGCATGGAATGTTACATAATAAATGCAAGAGTGTACATATATAAGTACTAGACTAGTTAGTTTTATTAAAATGTTCTAGTAGTCATCTACTTGGGAGGATAGTTAATGCTTGTGCTGTTGGGGTGCCTCATCACACCTGTCTATATTGACTACACAGTGTCCAGTAAATTGCAGGAATTTTATGGGGTATTAGTAACTAAAAGGCGTTGGTGAACTTCCAGCAGACCAGAGGCTCACTCAACTTGCATATGTAGCTCTGGTGCTGAAATCTGGTGGTCCCACCTCTCCGTGCTGGCGGGCAATAATAGTGGTCTCTGTCACAACGTACTGCACAGATACACTCGAGTAAAATCACCAACTGAATGGACACCGCCTTGTTGACAACTGAAACTCACAGCTCTGCAATCAAAGTATTGGCTATGTGTCAAAATTCTATTCTCTACCCACGTCTGGACACAACACGGACACAACAACCACATCATACAGACAGGTCAGATCTCTCTGACCAAACAGCACATTTACCATGGTGGTTTTACATCAGATAGGTCCTCCCAGACTATAGATTCTGAAAAATATTTATTAGTTTCCTTCCCTAAAAGTGGATAGGTAATATGTTTCATTATTCTCAACACTTGATCTGTCTTTCCTAACCCTTGCTGGAGTTTATGTATATTGTTGGTCCCTAGACCCTGACTTGGGCGGGGGGTCTAGAGCAAATCCCTACTTGTTTGTAAGGCTAGATTATGATATGGCAGTATCAAATCACTCGAACATTAAACAATATTCAAAATATACAAAGAAATAATTTCAATCTTACCAGATTATGAATAAAGAACACAGAAATGCTAGCAAAACTCAGCTGAGCTGCTGGCTATAGTATGGCGTCCCTGAACTTATTTCACTTTCTTTCATTTGGAAATCACCACACTTTAAAATACTGTGTCTATCATCGAACAACTATTGAGGAATGGCCCCCCCTTCTCGTCTGAGCGCCGATAAAATGATTGTCTGTGGCCAATCACTGCCTAGGTTTATTTCAAATTCAAATTTCCTACCCTAAAGTCATTTCAGTCATGCTTCAATCAAGTATGGATGTTTATCTGTTAGTCTGTCCGTCTCTTCTTGTTTTTTTCAAAAACGTACTTGATTTTTGAACCAACCTTTCTCTCCCCTCCAAAATTTTGTCGTTAAAAGTTATATTTAGACACAGCTCCCACCAATGTCCCTTCGCTTCCCTACTAAGTAGATTTGAACACCTGCGTCTCGAGGTCGTGTTTTTTTGTGCAAATAGCGACACTTTTTATTCCATACAGTCTGTCGCTGATGTGAACAACACTGTCTTTTGTCATTATCTTCAATATTATCTATCCGTCTGTAAAATTAAGAACATATTAGTTCACTGCTCAGAATGGGCCATCCGGCCAGCTAATTTTTATATTCCTAACATTAATATTACGAAAAAGTTGCTTTTTAATTTTTGTAATATTCCAAACATCTGCGTTCTGCCGCTGAATTCAAATCAAAG
Organism: Oreohelix idahoensis; assembly: GCA_024509875.1. Lineage (NCBI taxonomy): Eukaryota > Metazoa > Mollusca > Gastropoda > Stylommatophora > Oreohelicidae > Oreohelix > Oreohelix idahoensis. Next base: position 3,150 of record JAMPIV010004043.1, read on the forward strand.
GCTTGGTATCGCAAAAGCGACCAATAAATGACTGTGGCGTAACATATCCAAGGTCCCTTCTGTCGAGTTCCTTACTTTGTCAACTTGGGAAACGTGACTTTTCTCCGTTTCCCCCCCAATTGCGTCTCCTTAGCCTTTCTAGTCTCACGCAATCTTTCCAGTCATATTTTTTTCCTTTTTATCCGCCGTTCCCCTCCTGTCTAGCAAGTCAATTTTTATGGAGGGTGATGACCCGCGGTCTGGGCGATCATGTACTATCAGCAGCATACGCATTATGTTTTTATCCCTACATGTTATCTTTGGAGGTATTTTACCGTTGTATCTCTGTCAATTTCACTACAATATGCAAGCATACCTCTATGTCGTCAGTTCTCTTAGCACAGACGCAACATACGCGTATCAAATCCTCTACCTCACTGGTGTATCGTATCGAGGATGCATACCGCACATGGAAGACGATCTGGCTTCCTTTCAACTCTGACTCGACTATCTGACTGAAGCCTCTCACTGTTTCAGTTTAACTCTTCATCTCCACTCCTGTACCACATGATAGCCACCACGTCAAAATGTCAGGGAAAACTCCACCCATCCCTCTAGGGAGCAAATCAGGAGTCCTATGCTCAGTATGGATGACATGAGATCACATATTAGTCAAGAGTATCTTCCTAGACGTCCACAATAGGTCCGCCCACTAATGATTACATTCCCACGATATCACTTGCCTGGAGTCACACCTCACGGTTTTAGTGCTCAACAAGATGTGTTATCAGACCGCGCCAGGATGTCTAACAACCGATGTCTGTCTCCTGTTACATCTGCGTCTCACACGATTGTCTACTTCACGGATGGCAAAGGTGTGTTTTTTTTTTTTTTTTTTCTTAACCAGCGGCACTTGGGCTTTCAGCCCTTCGGCCCAATGACATGTCATTGCGAGGCTGGGGAACCTGAGGACTTTCCTTCCAACCCGGTCAGGAGCTTCGCTCCTTCCCATCCACAGAGGGTTTATCACAGGAGCCGTTCAGGCTATTCAGTCAAATTTCCGGCCGTAAACATTTCTTCAAACGCCAACGCCCGGGTTTGAACCATGAACACCTGGTCGCCAGTACAACGCCGAAGCCATTACACCAGCGCGGCTCCCGTGTGTTTCGTTTAAATTGCCCATTACCGGGTGAGAATGCCAACATGAGCACAAATTCACATCGTAGACTAGATCGGCAACAATTACGCCGTCTTTCTGGCCACATCGTCACATGTTCCGCCCCTACATTTTTTGTGGTCCCCACAAACGTACTCTGCTCCATTGTCAGTTCCACGTTTATGTCTGATTGCTTGTCGTGGTCTGGGAGAATTGTCCGCTCGTACAGCGTCGCTACTCGGTTGAGAGTTCAGCGAGTTAGTGCCTGCAGTTGTCGGCCTTGGCGGTGGAATGCTTCCAACTTGTTTCACATTTGTGTTCCGTCGATGTTGTCGTGCATTCCCCCCAATCTGATTTAGATTGGTGTCCTCTCCGGAGCGCCGGTGTGTATTCTCTCCAATCTGTTTCAGATGAGTTTCCTCTTCTGAACGTTGACCGCTTTTCTTGGCGCCCTTAGGGTAACAGTTGTCACGGCCATCTCTTGGCCTGCACCCTGAAGGCAACCTAGATGTGTCGATACGTTTAGTGAGGGCGCTTTTTGAGGGACAAACCGATATCAAATGCTCAGGGGACTTACACTGAAAACATTGCTTGGGAAGCGGGCCCCGAGGGCACTTGGCTGCCATGTGGTCTGAAAAGTCTCCACAATTGTAGCATCTTATTTTTTCTAGGCGTCCTCTATGCCATGAGTCGCCTCCTGCTACCCTTGCATTCCTGGCCGCCAATGCCACATACAAAGACCGCTTCAATGCCCTGAACAGATGGTTTGCTGTCAAATTCTACTCTCTCATTTCTCGCCAGACTTCGGAATCCCTTTCTGAAAATCTTAGTCTGATGCACAAATACATCAACACCTCCATCATCCGGTGTAATAGATCCCCATCCTTTGTCAACATTATACCATTTGCAAAATCCTTGCCGTCTTTTTGGTGCATCTGTGTTTTTACTTAAATCTAAATCACTGCGTTCACTATCAACTGCATGACTCTCTCCTGCAGGAAGGTCTAGTTTTGGTTCCAGTTGATCCAAACCTTGGTTCTGCTTTAGGTTTTCACGCGATTGGCACTGTTTCCTTCTTCTTCGCGTCTCCTTTTGTGCTGGTGCCATACTCTGTGCAAGCTGTGCTAGCTGGGACTTTAGACTAGCTACTTCTGATTTCAGTGCCTCTTTTTGTGAGCTTCCACACTGGCAACCTGAACTGGTGCATCATTCTTTTTGCCTTCCCAGAAAAGGGCATAGTCCCTAACTTCCCTAAATGAGACATCAGGATTCTTTAGCACATGTTCCTTCACAAATGCCCTGCTCAGATCATTACTAAGCTGGGCAATAAAATGATCCCTGAGCATGGATTGGTCTGCGGGAGCCAAGCCTTTCTTCACGCGCGTTGCATTCAATCTCAGAAATAATTCATGCAACATGTGAGAGAATTCCATTACTGATAAGCTAGGCCCCTGTCTCATGGCATAGAAATCCCTAATCATCTCATTGACTAGTTGTCGTTCACTGTAGGCTTCTTCCACTATTTCGAGTAACTTCTCAGGGCTGGCCTTGGCTCCGCCACGTATCCGTAATTCCCTAGAGACCACTGGTGTAACATTATTCCACACAATGTCTAACCTATCTTCTACAGTTAAGGGCCCTACCTTCCATGCAGCTTTTACCTCCTTCACAAACTCTTGCAAGTGGAACCTGCCTTTTCACCAAATCTTCTTACCTCCGGCACTGTTATGTAAATCACCTTCACATGCGCATTGCTCGGGCTCTCTCCTGGTGTGAGGATTTCTTCACGGGAGCCACCTTCAGCTGTCGATGTGCTCCCAGGCTCTGACCGGCATGTTGCGGCTGGGCATTGAGTTGACATCTCTGCCCTACCCTAACCTAGTACAATACAATGCAAAAACAGATGGAAAGAAAACACTTATTATAATATTCATCATCAAGTGACATATTCTTTCCAGAACGTTGTCTCCATTACAGCTGCTCTGAACGCATATTATAATATGTCACATAATATCTTTTGTTGCGCACATGGACTTTGGTGGAATAAACATATATTTTGGTGCGCACGTCAGCTTTAAAAGAAAATGGTGCAAAGGGGTGTAATGGAATGGAGTGAACAGGAAGCGTGACAGAGAAAGATGTCAGTTGGCCGGCTTTAGAAGCCGCATTGCATATTAATCGTGCTCTCTTTATGGTTGCTGGCTTTTGTACAGCATTGTTGTATAGTCTAGTGGTAGTAGGACTTGTTGATCCAGTCATATGGTTATTGCTGACAATGTATTGCTATTATTATTGAATTCCTACGTGTTTCATTGTTATTATTAAAAAGGGAGATTGTCAGCACGCCTTCGTGTACGCTTTGTGAATGGCGTTTATAAGTATGTTGATTGTGTGACCTCTCGCAGTTTGATACGAGCTTAGAGGACAATGTCATGAAAGTGTAGATATTATACTGTGACATATTTTTGGGGGCCAAGCCGGGATGTACCGATTTGATCTGCCACAATATCATCCTGACGGACGACCAGATGACATCTGCCTGTTTCATGAAACATGGGAACAACATATGTCGGGGTTGTCTTCCCTGTTGCGTTGTTTACGTAAGCATGGTTTAACGGCACGCCCTAGTAAGATTTGTATCGGTTTTAGTGAGTTGAGTTTTTTGGGGTTTATCGTAGGTAATAATCTATTAAAACCCGAGACTGGCACAGTTACAAAAATTATGGAACTACAAGCGCCAAGGACTAAGAAGCAGGTCAGAAGCCTGATGGGACTTGTCAATTTTATCGCAAATTCATCCCTCAATTTTCTACAATTTCTGATGCATTAACCTCTCTTACTATTAAAGGGATGCCTAACAGGGTTGTATGGTCGGCAGAATGCGAGAAAACATTATCAAAAATCAAGGAGTTATTTTCCAGACGACCAATCCTTCTTTTGCCTGATTTGAGCAAACCCTTTATACTGCGGACCGACGCGTCATCTGTGGGAATTGGCACATATATTATTCAAGACCACGAGGGTACACTACATCCTGTGCTGTATGTTAGTCGGAAACTGTTACCGGCAGAGACCAGGTACTCAACAATCGAAAGAGAATGCCTGGCTATAGTATGGGCAGTGTCAAAACTATCCCGTCACTTGATAGGGTCCCAGTTTATACTTCAGACAGATCATCGACCTCTACTGTTTTTTGAAATCTTCGAAGTCGACAAGCTCACGGTTGACTCGTTGGGCCTTGTAGCTACAACAGTTCCAGTTCACAATTATCCCATTAGAGGGTAGACTTAATGTCGTGGCAGATGCTCTGTCTAGATTGTAATTTTTGGGACATGAGATATATGTGTTCGTAGGCACGACGTCTACGTACACCAGTGTAAAACTGTTTTTTTTTTGGTTGAACTTGTCTAATATTTTGTTGTTTGGTGTGCAATCTACTACTCTCAGAGAGAAGAAAACTCCGTTTTCTTTTCTGGGGAAGGGGGTAGATGTCACATAATATCTTTTGTTGCGCACGTGGACTTTGGTGGAATAAACATATATTTTGGTGCGCACGTCAGCTTTAAAAGAAAATGGTGCAAAGGGGTGTAATGGAATGGAGTGAACAGGAAGCCTGACAGAGAAAGATGTCAGTTGGCCGGCTTTAGAAGCCGCATTGCATATTAATCGTGCTCTCTTTATGGTTGCTGGCTTTTGTACAGCATTGTTGTATAGTCTAGTGGTAGTAGGACTTGTTGATCCAGTCATATGGTTATTGCTGACAATGTATTGCTATTATTATTGAATTCCTACGTGTTTCATTGTTATTATTAAAAAGGGAGATTGTCAGCACGCCTTCGTGTACGCTTTGTGAATGGCGTTTATAAGTATGTTGATTGTGTGACCTCTCGCAGTTTGATACGAGCTTAGAGGACAATGTCATGAAAGTGTAGATATTATACTGTGACATATTATTACAATAAATAATAGAAAGTGTCTCTTATTTTCTTTTTTCTTTTTTTTTTGCTTGCTCTTGTCTACTCTTCGCTTGTGTGGCCTGTAGCAGTTTCAGGTGCTGCCTGGTGATACGATTGAGTCCCTGGCTGAATGTCAATCGTGATAGGTCGGTCACTGTTTTGGCATAATAACACTGGCGTAGAAATAGTGTTCCTGTCTGTTGTGATGGAGTATCATTAGCGAGGATACTAATGCAGGAAAATTGATATAACTGTAAACGGCTGGTCCCTGGCTTGATAAGATATTCAATGGATGGACGGGGGTATGATTCTTCTCTGGGCCTGCGTTGGTGCAACTCTTCAACTGGCCTACGTTGGTGCGACTCTTTTGTCTGTCAGTATCCTGTCGACGACGCCATTTGTAAAAGGGTGGGCGAGATGATGATGATGATTATATTGTGATATGTGATCACTCTCTTTTCACACTCGCACCGACCCGAACAACAATAAAACTCTTGATTCTGAGGCAGGGGCTGTATTTATTTTTACAACGCATTTAGTGACTAAGAGCACACTGAAACAAACATTAAACAAATAAACCAGCAAACAAAACACCCAACAGTGCTCGATTGCTAATCTGAAGAAGCAAACAAAGCAACGAATAGTTAAAATCATAGTTGAATAACGATACTCTCACCTGCCAAACAGTCCTTTCACGCCACCTGACACCCTCAACTATCACACACGCACACACTCATGCGTGTCGTCCAATGCGACTAGTAAGGTGTTGTGCATGAGGCTGGCCATCTCATCGTGTAACATCGGTTGCTACCAAAACCACTACTGCAAGAGCACACACTCAGCTATCACACACATACACACACTCATGCATGTCGTCCAATGAGACTAGTATGGTGTTGTGCATGAGGCTGGCAATCTCACCATGTAACACAGATTGCTACCGAAACCACTACTGCAAGGGTGTGGTGAAGTGGGATGTTATAAATATTTATAGGGGACTTAGTGTACTGACTGAGATCAGCTGTGAAGGTATCTATATCTAATAAGAGTAGTGTATTATAGATAACCTTACTTGCTGCCACATATGTATACCTCAGTCAGAATTATTCTGGAATAGTGTGATGACTACGTTATTTGTCTAGGGTATGTGTATGATGAAGTGTAAGTCATAACAACAACAGACAGATAAACAATTTAATTTATTCCACCACACTTGACAACACTGTGACACTCACATACATAAAACACTCTACGAGGATATCTTAAAGGAGTCACTGATAACTTTTCAAATAACAATATGTATTCAGTGCTGTCATGAATGTATATGTGTCCTGATTCAAATACAAAGGGAACCAGGAATCACAATGACATATATTATTAATAGTATCCTATGTGTGTCAGTTGTGTAGTAGTAATCTGAGGTAATACTGGTTTTGTTTTGTTCAAGCTCTGTTGGTATTTGTCATCATGACTTCAATAGTTTGTCTTTGTTGGAACTAGTATTGGAGATGTTCTCAGTTCCTGGCATTAAAACAATTAAATTCCCCTCTTAATTTTATTTTACAGTGTCATTTTAAGATGGGGTACATAATGTTGAGCTCCATGGCCACACTCTCTTATCTTTCGTGATGACTGCAGTAAAAGACTCCTCTGCTCGATTACTTTAATGAGTTCTGGAGCCACCCCACTGGTTGCTATATGGACCAAGGAGTATGCTGTCCACCTCTGGCTTCAGCAAAGCTCTGACCAGGTGCTGCTCAATAACTTTAAGACCACGGTCCCACAATTTATGGAAATAATAAACAGTTTCGTTGACTGGCAATGAATATAGCACAACTCCGATCTGCCGATGTCCCAGGCTTTATTTTATAAAAAATATACTCTGGTGCTCAACGCACTGCTTCTTAGTAGGTTTATTACAAGATGTGGCAATGAACAGACGCTCTGAATTGAGTATATTCGCAGCTCTACCCAATCAAACCATGTCTACACATCTTTTCAAAAAAAAATACTCCTTTTCACGTTTCCCCTGACAACACAAGATAGTATTTATAGCCTGACCAATCGTGTTTAGTCTTACATTTGTGGCGCTCCAATCAAATAGGAGTTAACATGGTAGGCTATTTCTGTAACGTAATGTTTTTTCAAACACGTTATAAAAAAATTTTATGAGCAGAAATGATTTCATGCTGTCAGGCACCCCCACTATTTTATTTTGGTTATAATTTGGTAATTCCTAGACTATTTGCGTAACGTTTTACATATTCTTTGTCAGCAAACCCTAAGGAACCCAAATATACAAATTTAAAAGAGCTAAGTGGCTGCGTTCAAAATATGTGTTTTCCAAAGATAGTCGTATATTTGTTCTTTATTCCTTTTCGTTGTTTAGAACCGCCACCTGTCCTGCCTTTTCCACTGTTATGTCATACTAAAGTCATGAGCTTAGATGTAAATCAGTAGAATTTCATATTTCCTAATAAACAGTTTTCATATTTTTAAACCTGATTCTTGTAGTAGTAGTGTTTCTTTTTCACTGACTATATGAAAAAAAGTTATTGCTAGTGGCCTTACACGTGGGATTTGCGTTACTATTAATTGCGCGACGCGTGTAGTGTTGCATGTGTCCTGCCTTCATTCGCCCCTCTCTCTCTCCTGCTTTATCTGTCTTTTAGTTACGCCGTGTATGGAATGAATGAAATATTAAATCTAGGTCATTGATCAGCTTGCGTATCTCAAGGTTTTTCCAAGAAATACAGTACACGTTTCATTGAAGAAAGCGGGTAATAATACAGTAGGCTTTTACTATCAACGTGAAAGCGTTACAATTTGCAGACGAAGCAGAAAACAAGGGGGATTTCGAGTACAGTCATTGTGACAGCACTGTTCTTTTACCATTGCTCTTTTCTTTATTAAATGTATTTGTTAGGCTTTATATTTACCTGATAATTTATATATGTGGATTAGAATATTCCACGACATCTCCCCTCTTAAAACAGACATTATATGTCAGTCCTTTATTCTATATACACATAGAGAAATTTATTATTATTTCTGGGGTTTAGGGTGATTCTCATCACACGGATGGCGGCTTAAAAAATCCGCTCCCAAATTTGTTTTTCCAGATATATACTCAATGCTAAAATTATATGGAGCCAAAAGTAAGGACCATCGGAGTAACCTAGAGTTCTCATGCCTAGCCTGTGCTAGAAACGATAAAGGTTTGTGATCCGTTTGCAACTTAAATGCCTTCCCATACAGATAAATATTGAATTTCTTTATTGCCCATATTACTGCAAGACATTCTTTTTCGCTAGTTGAGTAGTTGATTTCAGCTTTATTCAACTTTCTGCTAGCATATGCCACTGGGCTTAATTCCCCATCCAATGCATCTGATTTCTGTAGTAGAGTTGCACCTAACCCAATATTACTGGCATCCGTCCTTACTATGAATTCTTGACTTAAGTCAGGTAATTTCAAAATAGGTTTACTTGTGAGCTTTTCCTTCAATTCTTGGTAAGCCATTTCACATTGTGGTGTCCATGTAATGCGATCTGGATGTCCTTTACGTGTCAAATCAGTTAACGGTGCACATATGGAATTAAAGTTTTTGATATACTTCTGGTAGAAACCACATAATGAGACAAAGGATCTCACGTCCTTCTTGGTTTGTGGTCTCGGGGCTTTCTGTAGTTTCTCTAAATTCTTTGGGTCAGGGGTCATGTTTCCCTGATAAACTGTGTGTCCCAAAAATTCCAATTCTTTACATCCAACGCAACATTTGGTTGGTCGGGCTGTTAAATTTGCTTCCCTAAGTCGATTAAACAGCATATTCAGAGAGTCAATGTGTTCCTCAAATGTTTCTGTTGCTATAAGGATATCATCCATGAAATTTGTTATATATGGATTATTCAGAGGGTCCAATAATTTTCTCATCATTCTAGAGAAGACACTAGGCGCATTCTTCAATCCAAATGGCAATCTATTAAACTCATAGTGTCCTTCTGAGGTACTAAAAGCTAGGTATGGTCTAACCTCAGGCTTTACTGGAATCTGATAGTATCCTTTACTCAGATCCACTTTTGAGAAATATTTAGCTTTATTTAGTCTGGCAAACAACTGATTTGTATCTGGCAATGGATCCACCTGTCCTTCTGTAATAGCATTCAGTCTCCTGTAATCTATACAGAGTCTATGTTCTCCAGAGGGCTTCCTTAAGAGTACAACACCGGAACTATACGAAGATTCACTGTGCGAAATAATTCCTTCCTTCAACAGATAGTCTATCTCTTCCTTCAAAGCTTTCTCCTTAGCAAACGGAATCGAATATGGTTTCATACAGACAGGGGTGGGGTCTATCAGTTTCATATCATATTCCAATAGGTTTGTATGCCCTGGTCGGTCTGTTAACACCTCTGCATGATTATTTAGAACCTGTTGCACTCTCTCTTTCTGAGTTTTCGTTAAATGTGTACTGATTTTCACCTGTGCTGCTGTCTCACAGGGGTGTAATGGATATTCAAATGATGAAAGTGGTTCCTTTTTCATCTCCATGGCGATGGACAAGGTCAACAAGTGTGTCTCTTCCTGATGTTCTCTTTCCAAATATTTCTTCAGGAGATTCACATGATAGATTTTTTTCTTTCCCCTTCTTATCTATCTTATAATTTGTTCTAGACACCTTCTCTAAAACTGTATATGGACCTTGCCATCCAATCTGTAACTTATTCTGACTCCCGGGGAGAAGAAGCAGTACCTTCTCTCCCACAGCCAAATCTCTGTCTTTCGCCTTCCTGTTATAATAGGCAGCATGTTTCTTCCTGGCTTGTTTCAAATTTTCATTGGCAAGTTTCCAGCCAGTTTTTAAACGAGTGGTCAGCTCATTCACATATTGGTATGAAGATGTAATGTTTTTCTCTGCCTTTTCATCAGTCCACGTTCTTAACAAAGCTTCGAGTGGACCTTTTATTGGCCTTCCAAACAATAATGTTGCCGGGGCCATACCGGTTGAACTATGGGGTACCTCCCGATAAGCAAAGAGGGCGGCGTGCAGGTACTGGTCCCATGTATCTGGTTTTTCGTGTGCCAACTTTCTCAGGATCGACATCAACGTGCCGTTAAATCTTTCCACTTGGCCGTTCCCTTGGGGATGGTACACACTACAATGGAAGTGTTTGGCCTGGAAGATCCTGAAAACTTCTTCAGTTAGTTTCCCCTTGAACTGAGAGCCATTATCAGTCAAGATTTGATTGGGAAAGCCTAACCTTGTGAAAATTGTGAGCAATGCCTCTGCCACATGTTTAGAATCAATCGATGACAGGGCTACTGCCTCTCCCCACATAGAACAAGTGTCCACCAGAGTCAGAATGTAGCTGTTCCTTCTTTTGGTTCGGGTGAGAGGTCCCACAAGATCCACGGCAACTCTCTCAAAGGGTGTTCCCACTATGGGCATTTCCCCCAGAGTTGCTGGTGCAGTCCAATGTTTAGGTGCTACTCGTTGGCACTCTGGACAGGATTTTACATATCGTTTGATATCTTCAGTTATTCCTGGCCAGAAATAGTGACAAGCTATTCGCTGTCCTGTTGCGCTGATTCCCATATGACCACTGAAGGGAATCACATGCCCTAGTTCCAACACTTTAGTCCTATATGAAGTGGGAAGGACCAGCTGTCCGTGACCATTGGATTCAGATCCAGCCTTCCTATATATCAGTTTGTTCTTCATATAAAACTCTCCCTTGCCTGGAGGTGTATGAGATTTGGGCAACTTCTTGAAACATGGCTTGAGTGTTTTGTCCTCAGCCTGTGCCTTCCTCATCTCATCTGGATGAGTATTTATTGGATTATCCTCCTCCTTTTTAGACTGTGATCTGGTCTGCACTGTTGCCAATATCACAGGTCTCTTGGGATTTCCCAAGAAGACATATCTACACCCCAATATCAGAGGGTAGATTGGCTCCTTTATCATTGCTGCTTTTATGATTCCTTCCACATATCGCGTTTTCACTTTTATTCGGGCGACGGGAAGTGTCATGGTAGCTACATCCTTGGTTGCAGTTTGAATCTCCACTGTTTCTGTGGTGTATTGATCGGCCTGCACCAGGTGAGAACTCACAACGGAATCGTAATCTAAACCGGTATCATATAAACACCTTATAGTGACACCATTACAGATGACATCTTCACACACTGGGGGGTGGTATGGTTCCTGTAGTTCTTCAGGTTTGACCTTCTTTTCCTTTTTCCCCAACGTCATAGCAGCACAATGAGGAGGTTTCCTTCTACAATGGTCAGTGTCATGATTGTTCATCTTACAATTTTTACACCACCTTTTTCCTTGGTTGAAAGATTTTCTTTCATCATATTTCCTTTCATCGAATTGTGGGGTTTTATTTTTATTTTCATACCGTGGCCTATCAAACTGGTGCTTACCTTTGTTTTGATCCCTAGGATCAAATTTATTAAAGTTCTGTGGTGCCCTAAAGTTATCCACCTGTTTCTTTTTATTACCTGTTACCTCTGCTTGAGCTGCTTGATACCTTTCAGCAACATTTAGCAACTCACCCAGCCTCTCTGCACCTTGTTCCATGAGAAACTTTCTCAGGTCTGGAGCCATGGACTCTCTTAATTGCTCTATAAGGACCATTTCCTTAAGATCTTGGGTTTTCCCCAGAGAAGTCCATTTCTCCAAGTATGTCTCTATTCGTGCAGAGAACTGGTGATAGGTTTCACCTGACAGTAGTTTAGCATTCCTAAATTTTTTCCTATAAAATTCTGCATTCTTTTCATATCTTAACAAAAGAGCCTGCTTTATCATGTCATAATTTTCCTGATCACCTCTGCTCATTTTTGCAAAAACTTCATAAGCTGCCCCACGAAGTCCCTGAGATAACTTTAAGCTCCACCTTTCTCTCTCTAACCCATATGTGGTAGCTAATAGTTCATACCTATTTAGATAGCTCTCTATATCATCGTCTTTCTCAACAAAATGATCTAAATGAAAATTCATAGCTGAGGTTGAGGCTCCTTGGCTAGCAGTGGCATCAGAGGCAAAGGGGCTGGCACCATTTTCAGGAGCATGGCCCTGAAACTCAAACTCCCTTAGTCGTAACTCATGTTCCCTTTGTAATCTCTTCTCCTCCTTTTCTGCTTCCCTTTCTGCAGCTAATCTCTTCTCTTCTCTTTCTGCAGCTAATTTCTTCTCTTCTCTTTCTGCAGCTAATTTCTTCTCTTCTCTTTCTGCAGCTAATTTCTTCTCTTCTCTTTCTGCAGCCTGTCTTCTTTCCTCGGCTTCCAATGCTTTAGCCTCTTTGTCAGCCTCAATCTGCAACCTCTTAGCCTCAGCCTCAATCTGCAACCTCTTAGCCTCAGCCTCAATCTGCAACCTCTTAATTTCCTTTTCAGCCTCTAATTTTCTTTCGGCCTCTTTTTCTAATCTTCTTTCTTCCCGTTCAATATATTTGTCACATTCCGCAGTGACATAAGAAATCATAATTTGCCCGTCCATTCCTAACTCTTTCGCAGTCTGTACAGCAGCAGATCGAAATTTTGCCAGGTCGGCCATTGTCTAACAGATAAATGTCTAAAATATGTAACTAAACAATTTTATCTATGACTAACTAACTTAGGACAACACAGGCACTGTGAGCTCAACCTTATTTATTTTCACCCAAGGATACCTTTTAATTCTTATTATTCCCTGAAGTGAATTACCCCCAATATTTGTAATAGGGAAAGATTCAAAATCCCGAGAGCGAGACCCCAATATATGTGGTGAAGTGGGATGTTATAAATATTTATAGGGGACTTAGTGTACTGACTGAGATCAGCTGTGAAGGTATCTATATCTAATAAGAGTAGTGTATTATAGATAACCTTACTTGCTGCCACATATGTATACCTCAGTCAGAATTATTCTGGAATAGTGTGATGACTACGTTATATGTCTAGGGTATGTGTATGATGAAGTGTAAGTCATAACAACAACAGACAGATAAACAATTTAATTTATTCCACCACACTTGACAACACTGTGACACTCACATACATAAAACACTCTACGAGGATATCTTAAAGGAGTCACTGATAACTTTTCAAATAACAATATGTATTCAGTGCTGTCATGAATGTATATGTGTCCTGATTCAAATACAAAGGGAACCAGGAATCACAATCAATTTTAATTACAAGTTATATGTACAGAATTTATCAATATGAATCTTGTAGTGACATATATTATTAATAGTATCCTATGTGTGTCAGTTGTGTAGTAGTAATCTGAGGTAATACTGGTTTTGTTTTGTTCAAGCTCTGTTGGTATTTGTCATCATGACTTCAATAGTTTGTCTTTGTTGGAACTAGTATTGGAGATGTTCTCAGTTCCTGGCATTAAAACAATTAAATTCCCCTCTTAATTTTATTTTACAGTGTCATTTTAAGATGGGGGTACATAATGTTGAGCTCCATGGCCACACTCTCTTATCTTTCGTGATGACTGCAGTAAAAGACTCCTCTGCTCGATTACTTTAATGAGTTCTGGAGCCACCCCACTGGTTGCTATATGGACCAAGGAGTATGCTGTCCACCTCTGGCTTCAGCAAAGCTCTGACCAGGTGCTGCTCAATAACTTTAAGACCACGGTCCCACAATTTATGGAAATAATAAACAGTTTCGTTGACTGGCAATGAATATAGCACAACTCCGATCTGCCGATGTCCCAGGCTTTATTTTATAAAAAAATATACACTGGTGCTCAACGCACTGCTTCTTAGTAGGTTTATTACAAGATGTGGCAATGAACAGACGCTCTGAATTGAGTATATTCGCAGCTCTACCCAATCAAACCATGTCTACACATCTTTTAAAAAAAAAAATACTCCTTTTCACGTTTCCCCTGACAACACAAGATAGTATTTATAGCCTGACCAATCGTGTTTAGTCTTACATTTGTGGCGCTCCAATCAAATAGGAGTTAACATGGTAGGCTATTTCTGTAATGTAATGTTTTTTCAAACACGTTATAAAAAAATTTTATGAGCAGAAATGATTTCATGCTGTCAGGCACCCCCACTATTTTATTTTGGTTATAATTTGGTAATTCCTAGACTATTTGCGTAACGTTTTACATATTCTTTGTCAGCAAACCCTAAGGAACCCAAATATACAAATTTAAAAGAGCTAAGTGGCTGCGTTCAAAATATGTGTTTTCCAAAGATAGTCGTATATTTGTTCTTTATTCCTTTTCGTTGTTTAGAACCGCCACCTGTCCTGCCTTTTCCACTGTTATGTCATACTAAAGTCAGGAGCTTAGATGTAAATCAGTAGAATTTCATATTTCCTAATAAACAGTTTTCATATTTTTAAACCTGACTCTTGTAGTAGTAGTGTTTCTTTTTCACTGACTATATGAAAAAAAGTTATTGCTAGTGGCCTTACACGTGGGATTTGCGTTACTATTAATCGCGCGACGCGTGTAGTGTTGCATGTGTCCTGCCTTCATTCGCCCCTCTCTCTCTCCTGCTTTATCTGTCTTTTAGTTACGCCGTGTATGGAATGAATGAAATATTAAATCTAGGTCATTGATCAGCTTGCGTATCTCAAGGTTTTTCCAAGAAATACAGTACACGTTTCATTGAAGAAAGCGGGTAATAATACAGTAGGCTTTTACTATCAACGTGAAAGCGTTACAATTTGCAGACGAAGCAGAAAACAAGGGGGATTTCGAGTACAGTCATTGTGACAGCACTGTTCTTTTACCATTGCTCTTTTCTTTATTAAATGTATTTGTTAGGCTTTATATTTACCTGATAATTTATATATGTGGATTAGAATATTCCACGACAAAGGGCACACTCAACTATCACACACGCATACTCATGTATGTCGTCAATGAGACTAGTATGGTGTTGTGCATAAGGCTGGCAATCTCACCATGTAACACAGATTGCTACCGAAACCACTACTGCACGAGCATATGAATACTTCATGCGGAGGCAAACCACACTCGTGGCCCCATGCTCCCTCAGGAGCGGAGAAGAGAAATATATATCTCCAAGAAAGCCCACGTGCTCTCACAAACCCTTCTACACATAACCATAATTAAATAATAATAAAATGGACATAAAATAATATTCAACTATCAGTACAACAAATACTCTCAATAATGAGAATAAACCACCACCCCGCAACTGCTCCATCTCAATACTTGTTCCTGCACTCTGAACATGTCGTAAGTGACGACTGGTGCGCCTGGCCACAAGCGTGTCGTATATGACCCCTGATGAGATTGGGAACTCATCACATGAAACACATTGTTACAGAAACAACCCTCGTAATTGCATAGAAATGCTTCTTGTGGGCCTGTATTGGACACCAGCTGCATTGGTGTTTCCATGCTCCGCCGGGAGCAACCAGAGAAACACATGTCTCAACAAAGGAGTGGCCTCGCGCTCTCCCGAAATCTAAGTACATATCCGCACCTCACTCAAAGTAACTCACTGAAGATATACAGCAGAAATATCAATAATCGTGAAATACACTTAATTACAATATCAAAGAATAAAATAAAATTACTCTTACATTAAGGAATAAAATATAACTACTCTTGACTTAACACTAAAACTAAAGTCATCACCACGTGGCCTCCCGGCTGCCATCTTAATATTTTTGCTACCAGGTTGATATTATCTAAATTCACGTGAAATAGCTTCATACCATATTTGCCTTTCTGATAAATGAAATAATCGCTCTTAAACTTTCACATCTATCTATCTATTTAACTCACTAAACATTAAAACAGACTCGTGCTGAATATAATTCCAGACTTATAGAACACGAATGCTAACTTCTACAAAATACGCTAACAATTATAGCTCACGTGCTCTGGTATACTCTATTCTTACAGCTCTATAATAAATGTACTAGGCATAGGCTACTCACGGAGCTAGAGGGTACGCTAACCTTTCTCCCACAATAACCACTGATGTAAAATTAACGACACTCACGGCTCACAAGAATGCAATATAACCATTACTTAACACTACACAAATAATAATAATAATGGTAATAAGTACACACTTGTATACAGCGAAATGCGACACTAGAATTCCTCTTATAAATGCACTTAGATACTTAACACATTTAACACAGTCTCACAGTTGAAAATAGCGATGAGATATACGTGAAATTACACTTAAGTACACATACATCGCCAGTCAGCTTCTATCAAGCTATAGATAGACAAACGCTACAAAGCTTTAACTTCTAAACCTGAAACGTCTAATATTACTAAATCTAAAGTATTATAAAAATGTAATTATATGTAAGCATACCTCTATGTCGTCAGTTCTCTTAGTACAGACGCAACATATGCGTATCAAAATCTCTACCTCACTAGTGTATCGTATCGAGGATGCATACCGCACATGGCAGACGATCTGGCTTCCTTTCAACTCTGACTCGACTATCTGACTGAAGCCTCTCACTGTTTCAGTTTAACTCTTCATCTCCACTCCTGTACCACATGATAGCCGCCACGTCAAAATGTCAGGGAAAACTCCACCCATCCCTCTAGGGAGCAAATAAGGAGTCCTATGCTCAGTATGGATGACATGAGATCACATCTTAGTCAAGAGTATCTTCCTAGACGTCCACAATAGGTCCGCCTACTAATGATTACATTCCCACGATATCACTTGCCTGGAGTCACACCTCACGGTTTTAGTGCTCAACAAGATGTGTTATCAGACCGCGCCAGGATGTCTAACAACCGATGTCTGTCTCCTGTTACATCTGCGTCTCACACGTTTGTCTACTTCACGGATGGCAAAGGTGTGTTTCGTTTAAAGAGCTCATTACCGGGTGAGAATGCCAACATGAGCACAAATTCACACCGTAGACTAGATCGGCAACAATTACGCCGTCTTTCTGGCCACACCGTCATATATATATATATATATATATATATATATATATATATATATATATATATATATATATATATATATATATATATATATATATATATATATATATATATATCATATGTAAACTTACAAATCCATTGCATTCCATCTTCCACCCTTCAGCACAAGAGTAGATAGTGTATATACTTAATAAATAAGGAAATTGTATTTGAACGACTTATCAAGTTTATAATTGTTAAGTGAAATCTGTTTCCTTGTTTTTAATATCACAGTTAGTTACCCAGCGGGGTGGCATTTTTTATGACTGTCTCCACTCTTCTAACTTTTCGAGATCAGATCATTCACAGCCGTAACTAATTTGTGATACCAGTAGTTCTCTCATACACTGGGACTTCACCATTTTCCTGCAGAAATTCTATTTCTGTATTGTCAGTACTATACTGATCCTATATACAATAAAAAAAACCTCACGCTACATGTACTATAATATTCAAGTGTCTTAAAATTCGTAACCTATTCAATTCTCGTCGCACAGAGAGGACTAGACCCTAGAGAAGAGATAGTAAGAGATGTCCTTATAGAATCTGTCAAATATTAAGAAAGAATTTGCAACATTATAAGCATAAAACTTCTTTTAAAATATTTAGAGTCACATTGCCGAGGAACTTTTCTTCGTGTGATAAAGCTAGGAGTAGTCAATTAGCACTTATCATTAGCTCTCATCCCCGATGCCATCACAAGAACAGCTATGCTATGGACCCCTGAAGGAAAACGAAAGAGAGGCCAACCAAAAACAACTTGGCGGAGGACTGTGGAGGCTGAGATGCAAAGAATGAACCAGAGTTGGGGCACTGTACGAAGGATGGCCGCCGACCGAGCAAGGTGGAATCAATTTGTTGTTGCCCTACAAGACGCTACCAGGCGCAATGGCCACTGACTGCTTTGACGGTCGGTGGCTAAGGATCAAAGAAGAAGAAGAAGATTAGCTCTCATGATAAGACTGCACCTCTACGGCTGCAGTGAAATAATATCGACCAATCTGTGCAGTCTGCCTTCACTGGTGCCTATACCTTGAAGCGGTAAGGCAGTTTGAGTACCCTGACAACCCTCAATGATATTCCAGTGGGGGTTTACTCCTGGCAGATTCTACCTAGCTGGACAGGTCTGCGCGGGTAGGGATCAAACTAAAGCTGGTACTTCAGTTTGGGGGTTTCAGCAAAGGGCTGACACACCTGTCTATGTTTAAAATACTTAATTCGTTAGGGAAACAGCACAAATCAAAACCCTTTGACGCAGGACTGTCGCATAGAGATTATGATCAATAAATTTTCTATATTTCCTTTCTTTTTCTACCCGTGTCCTCCGCTTTATTATCGCTCTTTTATCCTTTTCCTGTGTTTTTCGCATTCGTACGTTTGCGACTATAAACATTACTATTTTCCCACTCAAACTTTCGCCTGTTTCTTTTCTCAATTAGAAACGCACACGCATGTTATTATATAACGTGTCCGTCGCTGCAGTCAGACGAGATGTGTGATTATGTTTCATACTAAGACATAGGAGCAGACTTTTGGTCTAGCATTTTCACCTGACACGAACGTTTCTCCGGCGTGAGGTGTGATAACCGACATCTGCACGGCGCAGAATGAGACATTTGTCTGGTATTTTCATCTGTCACGAGAGTTTTTCCTCGGTTAGAGCTCGGCGAAGTGTGATCTAACACTCATGCAGCGCTCTGGAATGAGACATACAAGGGGATTGACATAAGTCTTGGGCCTGACCATGAAGGACATGTCACAGAGAGCTGAAATTTTGTGTAGTGTTTATTCCTTTTCAATATAGCCGCAGTCTGAATTGACACATTTCTGCCATCTCTGCTTGACCTTGAAAAGACCTTGGGAGTAGAACACCCTATTTTTCAAACTAAACCAGTCATCACATGCCAGTATAACCTCTTCATCGCTGTCAAAATGATTTCCTTTTAGCTGTTTTTTAAGATTTGGGAATAGAAAAAAGTCTGATGGAGCCAAATCTGGAGAATATGGTGGGTGTGGAAGAATTTCAATATTCACATCGTTGGCTGCTAGCTGCACAAGCCGTGCTTTGTGAGAGGGCGCGTTGTCTTGAAGCAAAGGAAGATTTTGAGTGCACGTTATCCCTCGTTTCCTGGTCACAACCTTTCTTAGTTTGGTGAGAAGATCTGCATAGTACTGTCCATTAACTGTGTTGCCACGAGGCAGATAATCTTTCAACAGGACACCTTTGGCGTCCCAAGAAACAGTCAGCATCACTTTTCCTGCAGATTTCTGCGCTCTCGGCTTGACAGGTGTTGGGGAGCCCGGGGTTTTCCATTGCATGCTGGCAATTTTGGATTTGGGGTCATAATGGTGTACCCAAGTCTCATCTACTGTCACCATAGTCTCCAAAAAGTTTTTTGACTGACACTTTTTGAGCAACTGTTGACAGCAATTTACCCTCGTTTGCTTCTGTTCACGTGTCAGCAGGCGCGGAACCCAGCGTGCACACACTTTTCTCATGTTCAGTCTATTGTGTAAAATTCTATAAACTGTTCTTTCATTCAGTTTTACTCTACTAGCTATCACCACAATTGTCATTTTTCGATCCTGGTCAATGATTTTCTTCACTCTAGTTGCATGTTCATCGTTGCACTCTGAGGCTGGTCTACCAGATCTTGGCAGATCAGCAACATGTGAGCGGCCGCACTTAAACTGTTGACACCAGTTTTTTACCGAAGTATATGAAGGACAAGAATCAAGAAACACTGGTTCCATCTCCCTGTGTATTTCTGTAGGTGTTTTTCCCTGAAACATCAGAAATGTTATCACAGCTCTGGCCTACTTCTTTCCATTGTTTTGTCAAATCTTTGGAGCAGCAGATCCAGTCAATAGGGTACATTGCGCCGTGCACTGTAGCGGGAAAACCCATTAAAGAAACAAACGCGTACTTCACACATTCTGTGCAAATATGATGAACTTTAAATGTGCCAAGTTTCATCTTCCTCCTGTGACTCCTTCATGGTCAGGCCCAAGACTTATGTCAAGCCCCTTGCATAGTCTGGGTTTTCCTTGACACTCACGCTCTACGGTTAAGTTTCTCAACGTAAGGTGTGAAGACGCGTTTGGCATGTTATGTCCAGCGTCTAAGGTACGTAGGTGTTAGGAAAGGGGAGAGATCGGGTTTTTGGAAATAGTGGGATCTTTTGTCTGGTTTAAGATATTAACCAGAGTTTGAAACTAGATTTTCATTCGTACTCCTAAATCTGCAGTAGACAGATCGCCAGGCTAGAAGAATATCTTGTGTATTGGAAAGTCTTTAGTTTCTGGGAAATCTTTGCCGAGTTCTAGACTACCATTATATTGAATGATTCTAGTTCGTGGTATTAATCTGTAGTTCTGTGCGGAGGTAAATAATATATTAGATATCTAGTATTATTTGTGAGTGATTAAGTGTTAAATCGCCTATTTTGGTTTCCTAGTTCTTTTGTGCAGAGGAAATTAAAATATAGTCTGTACTATTTTCCAGTGACGTGTTTCAGTGGAAAGCAGAATAAATTATATTTCTAGCTTAAAATCATGCAGCTATAAAGGAATTAAATTTAACTGCTAAATACTCAGTCGAGAATATTTTAAACTAACTAGTAAATGCACTGAGGCCTCATGAGTATTGACGGGATACGTATGTATTCCTAATTCATGATGATTGATTTTATGTATATAACTACTTCATGGGAATTTAAACGATAAGTCAAGCGCTTCGCTTGCAGTTTAAAATGTAAGTCCTAACAAGTACATAGTATTATAATTATTTTATATGTGTTTTTTCCTCAGTGAAGAAAACTGGGGTTAACCGAAACTTTGCCAGCGTTAAGTACTGATGAGTAATATCTGTGAAGAACTAAAACATTTTCCTTAAAAAGACTTGGTGTAAAATCTTTACAAGAACGTTAAAGGTGAAATGACATAACGGGCCTATTGCGCCAGATTTTATTCTTCCCGAGAAAACTTAAGTACAGTTCAGCCCTTGTGGCAAGTAATAGATTACAAACAGTAACGTTCCGCAAATTTTGTCAACTTGTGGTGTGACCAAGAATTTTGTTACCTTTTGATCGAAGTTACAAACCTGACATTGTTCCTAAGTAGTGGAAACCGCGTGATTCTGATCCTGTGAGCCCGCTTTCAAACTAATTCTTACCTGAACTGATAAAGTGACACTAACTTAAAATCTGAACAAAATCATCGCCTGAAGAGGACGATCCCCGGACAAATTGGATGAAACCAAGATCTGCAGAGCTGGGTATTCGCTTCATCAAACGATAAAACAGATTGTGTCATAATGTGCGCCAGACGGCGAACAACAGCAAGTTATAGGGTAAGAAAGTGAGAAATGCACGACAGGGTCCTGATGAATGAACCGAGAGAAAGCAGGAACGAGTGACTCTTTTTTTATGGTATACTAAATTTCACCCACTTTGTAATTTCTTTATGCAAGTTTTGTTGTTGCAAACAAGATACTTTTCCTTAGGATAGATCATACTAATATCTAAGTCTGTTCATACCTTTAAAAGCGGAAAATCATTAGATTACTGCTAATGTATCCTTGATTCCTTGGGGCTATCACTTTCTTCTAACAGGACTGTGGGCATACCTTGAGGGATAAGATCATACTGTGGGTCTATCATTCTGGTAGAAATTCATAGATTTTTTGACTATGTGTATATGTTTCTTGAGGTAATTTTTGTGTGTTGTGATGAAATTTTAGATGATAATTAAAATTTCTCTTGAACGTAATCAGCGTGTTGGTCAGCTCGTTCCAAATTATCTGTATAATCGCTGTTATAGTTTTTCCCACGTCTGTGCGTCTAACTGTCGTCACTTGTGTGCGTGCACGTGAGTGGTACGTTCATATATATTATTATATGTTGTCACTAGACTGTTTAACTCCTCTAAATCTGTTGTAGAAGATAGGCTGAGAAAGAGAGAAGATTCTCGAGTTCTCAGGGACAGCCTTTATTGATTCTACCATCTCACTCGTGGAAATCTATTTCTGTTATTATCTCTCACTGTGGCTATCACTCATTCTAATCTATTCAGAAGGGACCAACCCAAGTCTTAATTCCCCTATCAAAAATCTACGACAAGGACGGACATCAGGAGTTTGAGGCTCGCATGACTGACAGTGGTGAAAGCCTAAAGGAAGCCATTGCCAGGAAAACGCATGCCATGATCGCAAAACACGAAACCAGAATTGAATTCTGAAACATCAGAACTATGAATGAGGCAAGAAAACTGAGGCAGATCACAACAGAAATGAGAAACTATAGATTACATATCCTGGGAATAAGTGATAGCTGATGGACTGGAACAGTGAGAATAAAAACAGCAACAGGAGATTCAGCACTCTGGAAGAGATGATGGACAGCGCAATGAAGGCGTAGCCATTATCCTAAAGAAAGGAATAGAAAGGTCATTACGGGAATGGAAACCTATCAGAAACAGATTGATAAGAATATGACTGAGAGGGATATTCACCAACACCACAATAGTACAATGCTATGCACCAACAAATAACAGCGATGAAGAGGTCAAGGACGAATTCTATCAACAGCTGCAAAAGTAAATGGAAACCGTAATGGCATACGAATGGTAAACGATCTTATGACAGTAATGGGTGACCTCAATGCGAAAGCTGGAACACACAATGCATATAATGAAAGAGTTATGCGGAAATGCGGCAGCGAAACATTAAACGAGTATGTATTTGAACCAATAAGCTTCTGCAGCATTAACAACTTGGTCATTGGATGAACGCTGTTTTCCACACAAAGAAATTCACAAAATTAACATTGGAATTACCAAACGGCCAGGATATAAACCAGACACCCCACATTAGGATCAATGGTAGATGGAGGCATTCATTACAAGATGGGAAAATAAGAATAGGTACAGATATGAGAAGCGATCATCACTTAGTAGTAGCAAGACTGAAGGGAAAACTCAGAACTGCTGGACCAGTTGTAACTAAACGAAAACAGTTTGACATTATCAAACTGAAGGATCCCCTTACCAGAAACGCTTTTGTGGTTGATATAAAAAGACGATATCAGATTGCCAATAGCGAGGGAAAGACAGCGACTAATGATGTTGACCAGAAATTCAACACTATTTCAACAAAATATAAGGAAAGCAGCAAATCATGCTTGGGATTCCTGGAAAGGAAGAGACAAGATTGGATATTACCAGAAACACTAAACATCATAGCAATGAGAAAAGAAATGAAAAAAAAAATTACATAGCTAGCAGTACAGTCAGCTGGACAAGGAAGTAAAATGTCAAACCCGAACCAACAGTAGGA
Organism: Oreohelix idahoensis; assembly: GCA_024509875.1. Lineage (NCBI taxonomy): Eukaryota > Metazoa > Mollusca > Gastropoda > Stylommatophora > Oreohelicidae > Oreohelix > Oreohelix idahoensis. The sequence continues at coordinate 26,534 of JAMPIV010004043.1, forward strand.
AATTCCTAGACGATCTTGCAAGACAGGCAGAAGAGGCAGCACTGAGAAATGAACAAAACACAGTATATAAAATAACTAAATCCATTAGTGGAAAACGGGGTGTAAACAATATTACCTTAGTTAGCGACAAGGAAAGAAATCTCATCACCACAGCACATAGGCAGGAAACAAGATGGGCAGAGCACTTCAGAGAAACATTGAATAAGGAACCACCAAAGACGCAGCTGAATGTTCATGAGGCTGACAATGACCAAGACCTTGTAAATACAGATATTCCATGAAGAGAAGAAATCATCACAGCTATCAAAGGGTTAAAGAATGGAAATGCTCCTGGTCATGACAATTTAAATGCTGGGTTATTTAAGACAGACCCTGAACTAGCAGCAGAACTATTAGAACCACTATTTGCACGTCTGAAAAACAGAGGCAACAATGTAGGGAAAAAAAGGAAAAATTGTCAAATTTCACAAGAAGGGTGACCTTGCAAACTGTAACAACTGGAGAGGAATTACTCTCCTTTCAGTTTCCAGTAAAATACTAAGCAGGATAATTATCCAGAAAATTTCAAAAACAGAAAACCATAAACTGAGGAAAGAAAAAGCAGGATTCAGAAACAATAGAAGATGTGCAGATCTTATATTATAGAGCAGTGCTCAGAATTGCAGAGACAGCTATACATTAACTTTGTTATTTACTTAGTCGTTCCCCTTCTACCGTGAGGTGTAGAGATTTTGAAGAGAAAGCGCCAGACTATCCTATCGGCTGTCTTTCTCTTGGCCTGTGTAGTGAAATTGACAGAGATACAACGGTAAAATACTCAAAAGATAACATTTAAGGATAAAAACATAATGCGTAAGCTGCTGATGTACATGATCGCCTAGACCGCGGGTCATCATCCTCTATAAATTTTGCCTTGCTAGACAGGAGGGGAACGGAGGATCAAAAAGGAAAAAATATGACTGGAAAGATTGCGTAGCAAGGCTAAGGAGACGCAATTGGGGGGGATGGAGGAAAGTAAAAATTCACGTCCCCCAAATTGACACGAGGTACGGAAATGGACGCTTTTGCGATACTAAGATTTTGATTTGAATTGAGCGGCAGAACGCGGATGGTAGGAAAATTACAAAAATTTAAAAAGTAATTTTTCTTAATATTAATGTTAGGAATATAAAAATTAGCTGGCCGGATGGCCTATTCTGAGCAGTGAACTAATATGTTCTTAAATTTACAAACGGATAGATAATGTTGAAGATAATGACAAAAGACAGTGTAGTTTACATCATCGACAGACTGCCTTGAATAAAAAGTGTCGTTATTTGCACACAAAACACGACCTTGGGGACGCAGGTGTTTAAAGTTACTTATTATGGAGGAGAGGGTTTTTGAGCGGTAGCTGTGTCTAAATATAACTTTTTACGACAAAATTTTAAGGGGAGAGAAAGGTTGCTTCAAAAATCAAGCACATTTTTTTTAGAAACACAAGTAGAGACGGACAGACTAACAGATAACCATCCATACTTGACTGAAGCATGACTGAAATGACTTTAGTGTAGAAATTTGAAATTTAAAATAAACCTCGGCAGTGATTGGCCACAGACAATCATATCATTAGCGCTCAGAGCGCATTTGGGGTCATTCTTCAATAATTGTTCAGTGTTAGACACAGATTTTACAGTGTGGTGTTTTCCCATAAGAAAGACAGTGAATAAATTTAGGGACACCATACTATAGCCAGCAGCTCAGCTGAGTTTTGCTAGCAATTCTGTGTTATGTATTCATAATCTGGTAAGATTGAAATTATTTCTTTATATATTTTGAATATTGTTTCATGTTCGAGTGATTTGATACTGCCATATCAAAATCTAGCCTTACAAACCAGTAGGGAGTTGCTCTAGACCCCCCGCCCAAGTCAGGGTCTAGGGACCAACAAGGTACATAAACTACAGCAAGGATTATGCAAGATATATCAAGCGTTGAAACAGATTACCTATCTTCTTTTAGGGCCAACAACTAATAAATATTTTTCAGAATCTATAGTCTGGGAGGATCTATCTGATGTAAACCCACCATGGTAACTGTGCTGTTTGGTCAGAGAGATCTGACCTGTCTGTATGATGTGGTTGTTGTGTCAGTGTGGTGTCCAGACGTGGGTATAGAATAGATTTTGACACATAGCCCATACTTTGATTGCAGAGCTGTGAGTTTCTATCGACAACAAAGCAGAGTCTATCCGGTGGGTGACTTTACTCGAGTGTATCTGTGCAGTTCTTGTGACAGAGACCACCATTATTGTCCGCCAGCACGGAGAGGTGGGACCGCAAGTTTTCAGCACCAGAGCTACAAAAAGATGAGTGAGCCTCTGGTCTGCTGGACATTCACCAACTATTGGTAGTGACTAATATCCCCATAAAAATTCCCACTAGTTTCTGGACACGGTGTAGTCAATATAGACAGGTGTGATGAGACCACCCCAACAGCACAGACAATAAATATCCTCCCTAGTAGCTGACTACCAGAACATTTGAATAAAACTAACTATTCTAGTACTTAAATATGTACACTTTTGTATTTATTATGTAACATTCCATGCATAATTTTCATAAATTTTAAATCCTTCTTTTAAAACAAGTTCTGGTCAAAATAAAACTTGATCCAGAACAAATAAATGTATATAATTATATCAAAAACTTTATACACGTGAGTTAGTTCAGTGTATTTTAACACTTGTTAATCTTATTAGTCTTCTTAAATGCCTGTGGGTGTATTTATAACTAACACACCACATTACACATCATTACCCTAGACACTTTACGTAGCCACATTCATTAAGAAAAAAAAAATTAAGTGTGAGGTCGTAGTGGTAGCAAGAAAGGCCTTCTGATAATTCTCAACTACATTTTATCTCAGGAGCCTTCACAGCTGGCCTCATACAATTTACATGTAGTAATAACACCATCATACAATACCATCAATACCACTACAGCCTGGTTCGATTCTAGTCCTCGGTAATTCAAAGATTGTCTAATAATGTCCTCCCAGCGGACTCTGGGTCGTCCTGGGGGTCTGGGTCCCTGCCTCTTTGTTTCTCATGCTTGTCGTGGAAGCCGATCTTCTCCCATTCTGCAGACATGACCAAACAATCTTAGTTGGGACTGTTCTACTTAGGTCTGCAGGGGGTGGGATTTTAGGCCTTGACGTATCGTCTGGTTGCGGACCATGTCTCTTCTTGTTACTTCAACCACCTTCCTCAGATACCTCATTTCTGAGGTTTGGATCTGGCTTTTATGGGTTGTAGTCATTGCCCATGACTCGCATTCATATGTCAAGACTGGGACATAGGTGGAGCGGTATACAGCCATCTTCGTTTTCTTACCAACCTCTCTCTTGCTGATGAATCCTCGATTTATGGCCTGAAAAAGTCTCACAGCTGCTGATTTTCGAGTGGCCAACTCTTCCTTGATGCTTCCCTTTCCGTCTATAATAGCTCCGAGGTATTTAAAGTGGTCGACCTGCTCCAGGTCCTGTTCTCCCAGCTTAATCTGATATTAACTTTGTTGATTTTGAAAAGGCTTTTGACACAGGGACAGCCTATGGAAAGTTTATGGAATTGCCAGCTGCATTGTTTCCGTCATAAAAAGCCTCACAACTATCTTCACAAGTAGTGTTGGGCATTGCAACCTAACTGTTGAGGTGAATACAGGAGTACGACAAGGATGCCCTTATCAACCACTTTATTTTTGACAGTCATAGACTAGGTGATGCGCCAGACAACAGAGATCAGTCCAAGAGGAATAAGATTGACAAAGTTTTTTTATACTGGAAGATCTGGAATAGGCAGATGACATTGCACCTTTCGCACATTCACATCTACACAATCAAGAAAACACAGAATAAGACTGAATAAGTATTGCCAGTAGGCGGGTCTGAACATCAATCTAAAGAAGACATAGGTCATGACACTCAATGTGGGCAATCCTGAGCCCATACAAATAAGCAACCAGAAGTTGGAACAGACACACGCATTTACATTTCAAGGATGCATAGTAACACCAAACGGCGGAACAAGCAAAGATACCAACAACAGAATGATTAAAGCGAGAACAGCCTTTGCTAGTCTAAACAATTTCTTGAAGTCTTCTCAGTACAGTACAAACACCAAATTAAGATTATATAAAAGCTCTGTATTTTCTGTGCTTCTCTATGCTGGAGAGTAACAGTGAAGGAAATGTCGAAATTGTCCTCTTTCCACTTAGGCCGCCTCTTTCCACACAAATCGGCCTAAGGAATATTCTCCGAATCTTTTGGCTAAATACCATCACCAATCAAGAACTGCTTACTTGGAGCAACGAAGAGGAAATGCACACCATCATAGCTGGCAGGCGCTGGATTTGTGTTGGCCACGTCCTTAGAAGAGAGCCTGATACCATCATAAGAATAGCTATCCTATAGACCCCTGAAGGAAAGCGAAAGAATGGCCGGCCAAAAATAACTTGGCAGTGAACTGTGGAGGCCAAGATGCAAAGAATGAACTAGAGCTGGGGCACTGTACGAAGGATGGCCGCCGATGTAGCAAAGTGGAAGCAGTTTGTTGCTGCCCTACGAGACTCCACCAGGCGGGATGACCACTGATTGCTTTGACAGTCAGCGGCTAAGGATCAAAGAAGAAGGATCTGTGCAGTAGCTTCTGAATACATAGCCTTCTACGAAGTTGTATGCCTTAAAATGTATATTGTCATGTTTTATAAGTGTATTGACATGTATAGAAACCTTATTTCTGGAACTTTGTGTATGAGGCTGGAAATCTCATCATGTAAAATAATGTCACATAAACCACTACTGCAAAAGCTGATGACTGCTTCGTGTGGATTTTCTGGCAAGGACCATTAGTAGATGTAGACCCATGCTCCATAGGGCGCAGAAAGAGGATGATGATGAAATCATATGAGATATATTTCTATGTCAACACTTATGTTTCAGACTAATATATATTGCACTATGATTCCAAAGCACTCTTTCTCTCTCCTAACACATTTTCGTCTGCTTTGATGGTCTGAGATTTCATGCTCATTGACATCGAAAACATTTGGAGGAAGATTAAATGGTGGAGGAAAGCGAAAGGCTCTTGATGCTTACATCAACAGACAAACAGATTTATGGGAGATTCGATTTTACATTTATCTCAGTTTCTGGTACTAGTTACTAGTACTAAACTCTGGACATCACCTAGAAGGGATGGGTCTAGAAGACATTCATAGTGGCAACATTTGTGTGATTTGCTCTTGCAACGAACGTGATCCCAACAATCTTTCGACTTCTGACGTTTGACGGGACAGCCAAGACTCCACTGAGAACCAGTATCAACTACACCAGACCCCAGCGACAACCCATTGTCGCCACGCGAAAAGTTAAGTACAAAGTACTGCTACAAGATATGGACTCCTTAAGCCCCACCATACAGTAATATCACCCGATGAAGATAGAAAATCACTTAACCGTTTACTTTTGTCAAATCAACTTTATTAATAGTAACCATGTTTTTTCCAAAATATTTTCATCAATGTATATATATATGACTTTAAAAATAAATACTTATATAGAGAGTTAACCATATTATTTTGCTGAATTTCTTTCGGATGGGGGCTCATTGAATACGAGGCTATTGTCACACCGTGAGCACACTTCTGCACACACGTATTGCTTATATTGTTTTACAGGTTACAAAAACAACACATAAACTTGCAAGACTGGGCAATATGAAGGTTAAAAAAACACACACACAAACTTGCAGGAGTGGGCAACATGATTAATGCTTGTTCAAAATGTGATGATATTCACAATATGATATATGATTAATGGTGAAATCAATGAAGTGCGACTTCTATTTTCCCTCCTAGTTAGTCTTATAACACGTCCTCCAGTGGAGTTGATGAATTTCAGAGGCACGAAAAAGGCTTTGATCCAGAAATATCTAGAAAATATATGCCTGACTATCGTAGCAGACTTTTTCTATTTACCAGTCCCGGTTCAGTTACCCCTGCTACACTCCATATACTTTCTTTCTACCTGTTTCGTCCTAATTTGCTTCCGAACACAAACAAAACTAAAATTATTTTTAGATTGTTTTCTGGCTCTGGGTGCATGAGTTCATTCGTCAAAGACTACATAATCAGAGAACATTTACTCTTTGCTTCTTTTTGTGGGGTAAAAATTCAAGAAACACCTGTCTAATCTCTGCGATAAACACGTTTTCTTCAGGTTTATTTATTTTCTGTTCGCTTTTTAAAACTTTGGCTAAACACAGATTCTGTCAGTAGACAGAGTTTTATGAGACACACCTTAAGATAGGGGCTAGGATCGACAGGAAACGTCACTCTTATCACAGGAGGTGTGGATGTGTAGTATTATTGATGAATAAAAGTAATAAGAAAAATAAAAGAGAAAAACAACTTTTTTTCTTCAAAATTTGTTAGTGGATAACATTTCTTGCTTCTATAAGATGGTAAGGGTAAATAAAAGTAAATGTAGTCCCATAACATGTCACGGATTGCCTCCCTTGCTTTGCAGTAGTGGTCCACCAGTGGTCAAAACTCAAGTGTTTCTAAAATGGGTCGTCAAAGGTTACAAGATTACTCTTGGAAAAGTTGTAGATAGAAGGGTAATGACGCTTATATCCCAAGGTAGTTATCATAAGATATTTCCGAAGTCAAGAACAATGCGGCATTGGCAGCGCAATTGTTAACTTTTTTGTTACCTTATATCGGTATTATAAGTTGTGATGAATCAAGCAATGGTTTTAGCCGGTTCAAGCCCCCAGCTGGTGTAAATCCAGCGAAATTCCTTTTTATAAGAATTATCTCTATACAAGTGAATATATGTATGTCTATATATATATATAGATGATGGTGAATTTTCATCATCTCATCTCAACCCATAACCCGTCATGGGTCGTAGGGGTGCGATGATGGAAGCATCAGCAGACAGGGTCCTCCACTGCTCTCTATTCTCAGCAATGCGTACAAGTGTGGAGAAACCGTGTCCTGCCCATTCTTTGATGTTATCAGCCCAGGATTTTCTTTGCCTTCCTCTTCTCCGTTTACCTTCGACTGTTCCCTGGAGGATCGTTTTCGAAAGGGAGTCATGACGAGTTACATGCCCAAACCAGGCAAGCTTTCGACGTTTCACTATTGACAAAAGTGGTTCTTGATGGCCTGCATAGGTGTTTATCTTCTCTCTAACATAGACATTTGTTTTGTGCTCTTTATAGCAAATGCGCAAAATTCTTCTATAACATTTATGCTCGAAAGCCTGAATCCTTCGCTCCGTATCTGCAGTGAGTGTCCAGCCCTCACACCCATACAAGAGAATAGATAATACAAGTGATTTGTATAATTTGATCTTCACAGGAAAACTGATGTTACTTTTCCAGATCACATTCAACCTTGTCATGGCAGCTGAGGCCATCTCAAGTCTTGTCTTGATTTCTTTATTTGATCTTCCATCACTACATATAGTGGACCCGAGATATTTAAAGGTGTTAACTTCTTCTAACGTTTGCCCATTTAACGTAATGTTGGTCGGAACATGTTTCTTATGGCTATTCACCAATATCTTGTTTTTTTCTATATTAATTTCCATCCCATATGTTCTTGTTACTTTCTCCAGTCTAGAGGTAAGGTCTTGAAGTTCTGATTCTGTTCCAGCTATCAGATCAATATCATCAGCAAAACGTAGATTACACAGAGGTCGGTCTCCAATCGATATAGAATTTTAGAGTTGAATAAAATTTCTCGTCATTGAGACTTGGTTTGAGGATTTAAATTAAAGTTAAAATTTAATGTCCGTTTGCTCGTTCCTTTTACAAGCACTTTGCTGTTGTGAGTGAGTCCTGCAACCTTGGTTTCGTCAATTCTTTTGTGATGTTCACACTTCACAGTCTAATAGCTTAGTTCCACGAAATTTTAGACAAAATAGAAAGAACAAATACCTCTGCTGAGTACATTTGTGGGCTGCAAATTAACAGGCGCATTGTCTCGCTGTCCACCCACCAATGTTAGTCTCTCTGAATAATTAATAAGCAATCTCAGACCTAAGGGTCTTTTATATTTGGACATGCGCCCTAATATAACCGACTAGGTTGAACGGGACGCGCCTCGCCAAAACGAGGCAAAACTTTATTTTTTAAATTCATTTGAGTATACACAGCGTAACTCAGGGGTAATGATTAGAAATCACCAATATTTTTCTGGGTATTAAACTGGGAAAATATGTGCGTGGACAGCGCGAAAAGCAATGATTTGCCTGAATTACAAGTAACAAGGTACATAGAAGTGTATATCTCACAAAATGATATGATACACTTGAGGCACATGTGATGTACTCATCACTGCTCCAGTCGGAGTCTGGGGTCCCCTCGACTGTCGGTTGTCTGTAGGACTAGCAAGAAGAAATCACCAGCGCTTGATGTAGTGGTTTATACTATTATATACAATTTTCATAGGCTGATGTTTCCAGCCTCATATATAACCCCTTAGCAAGATAAACATGTCAAATTCGCATTCGTAAAATAAATGTTTACACTTACCCCAAAGTAACTTTTGCGAACACAATCTCCTCGCACAGTTTAGAATGGACACAGCACTTTATTAGATGCTTGGAATCACTTAGTCTGGAAATTCCTCTTATGACGAGTGATCTGATTCCTTAGGACTCCAGTCTTGGTATTTAAAATTGCAGGTTTACTTTTTTAAGTTTTAGTGTTGCCCAAATACTTCCAATCTGTCCTTTATGTTTGAAGTCTTTGTATTTATAAATGAGAAACTTTTACTATTAAGTTTTAAAGTTGCCAAAATAAATTCGATCTATCACTTACAATTTTGGAATCCTTAGTCCGATCCTTCTTTCGCTGGTGTTAAGTGATGATGCTACTGGTTGTCTATTGAGTCTGTATGAGTGTGATTTTTGTTTCATATTTGTATTATATTGATGAAAATCTATCAACTCCATCTCGGGTCGTTCTAGTCTCGCGGTATAGGTGGTTCATTTTTCAAACAATACACCAACAGAAAAATCTAGCTTCATTTTCCTTCAGCATCGATCATAGTTAAATTTGTAGCATTCACTTCAACTGCCCTGCGTACGAATTTGTGGAACTTATAAATATTTCTTAAATTCCATTTAATAAAACATATGAACTATAGACATCAACGTTGCAGTAAATTCAATATGTCGACTCATTTAATTTTGCACAAGACGATTTTACGTAATAAAGATACATCACGATAAGTAACTATGTCCGCTTCACTGACATTATTCGATTCAATATTATCATCCTTGTGTGCTTTCAGTATCAGCTACTATATATTCATTTCATTTATTTTATCCTGAGTTTGTTACAATAAAGTTCCATCTGAACACATTATTACTTAGGTTTGCCCTTTTAAAACGTCCACTCTGTTTCTACATCCTTCTATTCTCTGAAAGGATCAACAAATGTGTATTCACACAATATTTCTTATACATTTCGTTCACCTACAACGGGGTGGTTGAGGTAGTTGATACTCACGCTTCTCGACATTTCATATACGAATTATTCGAGGTTAATACTAACCTTAGTGATAAGTCTATCACACATTCCTGGCAATCTTAGCCGTATTTGTGTTCCAATATCACTTTAAATATATTTGTAACGCAATCTCAGTTCCAGAGTCAAGTCAGACTCCTGTTTAGTGATAAATCTATCACACATTTATTTCAGTAGAAGAATTTCTACACTTTCCAAGTCCATTGGACACATCCATCCCCCTTGGACGAACACTTTCCGAACTCAGTGGACACAGCCACCTTGGACGAACAATGCGGAATATCTCCTTGACACTCAAATTTTCGTCATCCTTCACTATGCCGATACGTCAGATCCTAAACCCAATATTGGGCGTTTATGTGAGAAGCAGTGCGAAGCAAATCTTCAAATTTGTCTCATCCCATGATGTGCATTAAACAGCTGGCGTTGGTGAATTGCTGGGTTGACGTGGCGATGCAGTATGATTTGTGTCTCCGATTTCGCTATATTATATTCCCATTTCTCAGTTAAAATCCTAGATTGTACTTCCGACGAATTTTCCAATGAAAACCATTGTGCATCCCGTCTCTCAAATCAAGCCGATCGTAAGCTCAAGACTATATGGGTTGGGGTGTTCAATTTAATTTCCCCCGTGTATTTTAAAATATTACATTTTAAAATTCCATAGCGTGACCTCTTTCTAATAATGCTGTAATACTTCCACAACTCACAAACAAATCTGTGAACTTATTTGATGTCCAGATGCTACCTTCCAATATTGTCTCCCCCAGACAGGTTATCTGTAACAATTAAAAAGGGATAGTTTAATGAAAACGATTATCTCATTATCACCGGTGTTTTTGTGCCTCTCAGACAGACAAAATGGCATTCTATTCATCACTAGTACGAGAGACTTGTGTCAGTAAAGAGTGTCTCTAACAAAAGTGGCTAGGCGACTCAACTGAAAAACGTATTACCCGCTTACCGGTGTAATTAACCTGGTACTGTCACACTTCCCCGGGTGAAACGTAAACATGTCTGGGGGGTGGTCACAGCAAAAAAATGTAAGGGCAATAAATATGCCAAATAATAAGACGATGAGTGAGAAAAATGAAGAAATGAAGTGATGCTGCCGGAGGGGACGAGAGTTATAAAAAGTGCACGACTGATTTCGTCACATAACAAATACTGCCATAGGGAAGTGAAGTGTTAAAGACTTCACTATACTAGGTCCAGATTACTGAGGTGGGGGGTCAGGTACTTATTTACGGCTGGTTAGATTGGTGCGTGACTTTATAATGTTGTACTGATTGAACTGACCGTGCCATTTGAATCCAGATTAGACGAGCAACATTCGTTCAAAGCGGCCAAGTATTGTGATCTGACCGCGGATCTGAGACACGATGGGTTCACTGTAAGGGTCATGGCTGTTGAAGTGGGCGCAAGAGGGCTTGTGGCTGCATCAGTGTATGATTTATTGAAACTATTGGGGCTGAAGGGATAGTCGAGAACAAGGGCACTGAAGAGGCTTAGTGAAACTGCCGAAAAGGCATCATGCTGGCTGTGGAACAACCGCAATGGGCAATGGAAATCGTGACAATAAACGCTGCGGTACAGAAAACACCAGGAATTTTTCAAAGTCCACAATACGCTGGGTTTTTGGTGTACTAGTGAACGGGCTGTGACTCAGGGGCGACAGGGGGTGTATACTATAAAGGGTGTCAGTAAAAGAATTTCAGTGACGAACACGCAGTGACTAGACTCGTTGACTTCGCGACGGTGTCTCAGTGGGTGCGACGGAACGAACGGAATAATTTGTCTTCTCTTTGTTACTTTCACAATTGCCGCCACGGCTGGCGGAGTTGTGGATTTTAAAGTTGCTACCATAAGTGGAATGGGTTCATTTTCGATACAAGACAACAGGAAGCTGAGACGCTTGGGAGTCATGACCCAAGTGGGCCCGCCCACCTTAGAGTGTATAGGAGTATATAGGGCTGAAACACTTGTTGAACGGGGGGACTCCTTCTGATGATCAGATTGCTTCCTGTTGTATCGCTCTGTAAAGAGTTTCCTATCATAGTTACATGGTCAAACCAGTGACGATCGGGAAAAGACCGATTGACTTCTGGAAAGACAGATGACACTGGGAAAGACTAGAAACCGGCTGACCGGGTTAGCACCCCGTAAGCTGTATTCAATTGCTACAGGACCCAAAAATGATATATGCCCCCAGGATTCACCGAAAGGGGGGGGGGAGAATGATGAATCCACAGGCGCCTCATTGGAATCGACCAGACCCGTTACACGGACTTCGAGCTCTGAACAACGGCTGGAATTTCCATGTGCCTGTGGTAGGGAATTCTCTACTCAGAGAGGAATGAAAATCCACAGAACGAAAAAGGGGTGTGGGAGGTCATCAGGGGGAGATCAACAGTGCTCTGTCTCGACAGATAAGACGTTAGAAAAACGCAGCCAGAAGTCAATCCACAGTGCTGAGTACATTCAAGTTGATCTGCCTGATGATGATCTCACACACTTCTTGGACGGGAAGAGAGATGCAATCAAGTTTCCACCTGCCAGTGCAAAAGGGCTTTGGGAACAGCTGGACGAAGCCTTGGCAAAAGAGTTGGATAACAACCTGAAGCAGATAACTTTGGAGAAGAAGCTGGAAATCTTCGGCGACATAATATATCTGCACTGTCGCAAAGTGTTTGGAGTGAGGGAGGCAAGGGAAAGTAACCCACCACGGAAAAGTAGAAGACAAATAAAAATAGAAGAAATCAGGAAACAGAAGAAGCATGCCCGAAAACTGTTCAAGAACGCAGTTGCCACAGAGAAAGAAGGGTTACGACAGGTTTGGGAGCACATGAAAGGCCAACATAATGCCTTCTGTAGAGCAGAAAGGTTGTGCAGGAAGAGAAGGAAGACTCGAAGGGATAGGGAAAGATTCTTCAGGGAGCCCTTCAAGTTTGCCAAAGAACTGTTTGAGCAGCCACGGTCGGGTACGCTAAACATCAGGAAAGAAGACCTGGAAGAACACCTTAGAATGACATATTCAGATGATCGCAAAGATGAGCCGCTCAGCAGCATGGCAGGCCTTAAATGGCCGAGTAAGCCAGGCGCAGAATTTAACACAAAGCCCCCAACGGTGCAAGAGGTAGAAAGCATTGTCCAGAAAGCTCGGTGCAAGTCAGCTCCAGGTCCTAATGACGTTCCATATGTGGTGTACAAGAGATGCCCTGAGGTGCTCAAACGACTGCTCCATTTACTGAAAAATGCGTGGAAAACCCAGCTTGTAAGCAAGGAATGGAGAAAGTTGAATGGAGTCTACATCCCGAAGGAGCAAAATTCCACAGACATCAGTCAGTTCAGGCCAATCTCACTATTCAATGTGGAAGGGAAGATATTCTTCTCAGTGATGGCGAAAATACTCACTACATACCTCCTGGCAAATGGGTACATTGACACTACCATTCAGAAAGGAAGTATCCCAGGTACACCAGGATGTCTGGAGCATGCCACAATGATCTGGGAAGCAATCCAAAAGGCAAAGTCTGACAGAACAAACCTCCATGTAATCTGGTTGGATCTAGCGAATGCTTATGGATCTGTTCCACACCAGATGTTGTGGCAGGCACTAGAAATGTATCATGTTCCACAAGAGATTGCAGCAATGCTGAAGCTGTATTTCGCAGGGTTTGCTGTCAGACTTTCAACCAGAGAGTACACAACGAAGTAGGTTGGCCTTGAAGTTGGAATTGCGATGGGATGTACCATCTCTCCGATACTATTCGTGATGGCTATGCAGGTAATCCTCAATGCGGCTGAAAGAATGGCTATAGGTCCGAAGCTCGGTGGAATGTGTCGCATGCCACCGCTCAAAGCATTCATGGATGACACAACAATTCTGACATCAGATGAACATCAGGCCCGGAGGATGTTAGCACGCCTAGATGAACTAGCAGCTGGTGCAGAATGAGCTTCAAACTCAAGAAGTCGAGAAGCCTATCAGTCAGGAAAGGGAAGATAGCAGAGGTCATATTCACGGTTTCCAACCAAAGAATTTCTACTGCCATTGAGGAACCTGTTAAAAGTCTTGGCAGGGTGTACGATGCCTCATTAAAAGACTCAAAGGCAGTGCAACAGACAACAGAAATGGCAGACAGAGGGCTAAAAACCATAGACCAAAACAGACTCCTGGGAAAGTTCAAACTTTGGTGCCTCCAGTTCATGTTGATACCGAAGTTGCTGTGGCCACTGCTTATATATGAAATAAGCACAAGTACAGTGGAAGCCATAGAGCGGAAGGTCAACAAGTTCATGAGAAAATGGCTAGGGGTACCAGTAGGTCTGTCAGATGTAGCACTGTACTGCAAATAGTCAAAACTTCTGCTTCCTTTCAAGTCAGTTGTTGAAGAGTACAAAGTTGGAAAGGCAAGACTTGCAATGATGCTACGCGAGTCAGAAGATGACGTGGTTAAGTCCATTCAGCCCACACTGAAAACGGGAAGGAAGTGGAGAGTGGAAGAAGCTGTTGATGCTGCCCAAGAGTCACTCAAACTGAGGGAGGTAATCGGATACACACAAACGAATAGACGGGGATTTGGTTATGGAGACATCCGCTGGTGGTCCAAGGCATCAAGCAGGGAGCGCAGAGACATGGTAGTTCAGGAGATACGAGGAGCGGAGAATGAAAAGAGGTTGCAAAAAGCAGTGCAGCAGGTCCAACAAGGCCAATGGACTACATGGGAAGGAGCGCTGCAGAGGTCCCTGACATGGAATGATATATGGCATATGGCACCTCTTAGGCTCAGCTTCGTTGTCAGATCACTGTATGACCTGCTGCCGTCGGCCACCAACCTTGTGAAATGGGGAAAGTCGGATGATGAGCAGTGCCCCTGTGCCAGGGGAGGCAGACAATTTAACACGTGCTCTCAACGTGTATAGTGTCATTAGGGCAAGGGTGATACACTTGGCGCCATAACAAAGTGCTAAATGAGCTTGCTGCGACAATAGATCTGGCAAGGATGAAGGCGAATAGGTAACCCAGGCCGAGCACCGCAAATAAATACTTTCTGAGGGCAGGAAAATCAGCACACCCCAAACCGAGTAAACCTGGTAGCAGTTTACCATCTCTTCTTGACTGTGCAAACGACGGGGAGATGGCGGTAGACCTACCTGGACGAGGGGAATATCCAGAGAGTATCAGGAAATCGCGGAGACCGCCGGATACCTTTGCTTCATTCTTCAGCAACGCTTCAGGTCATACTGATTGAACTGACCGTGCCATTTGAATCCAGATTAGACGAGCAACATTCGTTCAAAGCGGCCAAGTATTGTGATCTGGCCGCGGATCTGAGACACGATTGGTTCACTGCAAGGGTCATGGCTGTTGAAGTGGGCGCAAGAGGGCTTGTGGCTGCATCAGTGTATGATTTATTGAAACTATTGGGGCTGAAGGGACAGTCGAGAACAAGGGCACTGAAGAGGCTTAGTGAAACTGCCGAAAAGGCATCATGCTGGCTGTGGAATAACCGCAATGGGCAATGGAAATCGTGACAATAAACGATGCAGTACATTCAAAAGATACTACATGAGTAATGTGTTTCTGGACATGATATTCGGTGTTGTGTAAATTACAGAACTATTCTTCTTTCAAACCTACATCAAATGAACAAGACGAAATCAATGACAGAAATTAACGTTTATGATTTAAGATACAGCCTTGATCGTTTTAAATTATGCTCAAAATTAAATTTCCACTTACAAATTAATCAGTGAACTCTTGTTCTGTGCTAGTGTGACGAAATAAACGTTCTTTCTTTCGTCCAATTTTTCTTCCTACATTCCTCTCGGTCAGTACTCTTTCGATCATTCTTTTTTTATCTTCATCCAGTTATTATCTTACTTTTACGCTTCCATCTACTAATATTATCTTATCCTAGATAGGTCACACCCCAACTCACTCACACGTTTAGGCTTGATCCCACATGGCACGTATCCCTTAATTATGGACAGTAATCGAGTAGCCAGATAGAACAATGAGATTAAGCCAATATTTGGTTTACCTGTTGACGCCAGCTGCATTGTTTAAGACAGACGGACTATTGATAGAAGCAGATATTGCTTCCGCCAAGGCTGAAATGTTTGTTAGTTTAACTCCAGATGGTAGTCTGGGAGTGATATTATCAGCAATGAGGCATTAGTACGCCACATTTAGATGATGTAACTCGATCCGACAGTATGGCTGTAGACAGCGAATTGAAGATAACATGTATTTAATTGGCGGGCGTGACCTGCAGAAAATACAACCTCCATAGTTAGCTTGCTTGTAACAGTTTGGACACCAGACATATCCCGTAATGATTTCCGGCAGGTCTCTCAACAAGATTGTGGAATTACGACAAGTAATGTAACATACGGGTTCCGACAAAATTTAACACTGAGCTGCAAAATCTTATATCGTCAGGTCTATAATGTTCCCAATGAAGGGTGGGGAAAAAATTAATTAAAATATGATACCTTATATTGTGGTTGGTTTGAAATGAGAATATTAAACTAAACTTAATTGTTATTGGGTTTCACCCAAGAGAACCTCACAAAGGTTACATTTTTGGGTGGGTAAAAGTTAACTTTAAAACCTAGTTCGTTTTGAAGATTGCCCCACTTCATTTTTTACCATCGTCAGGTGATCGCGGACAGCCAGAACAGGAGTAGTAATAAGGATTCCATTATAGGACAGGCCAAAGTGACTAGAAGTATCTTTTAGAATTAAAAAAAAGTGTAAAACTTCAGTGATCATACTTAGCACCCTAAAGTCAAGTTTCGAAAGCTAGGAATACCTTGTATACATAAATCCGTAAACTTAATTCACTGAGAGACGTTGCATCTAAAACAGCTGCAGAAAAGATAGGAAACTATATACAGAGCAAAACAAAAAGAAACAATTAGATCATCAGAAGTAGTCCCCCTGTCGATCAAGTGTTTCGGCCCCTTAATCTCCTTTACACTCGGGGGGGGGGGGGGGGGGGGGGGGTATATAGATGGGGGGGGGGGGGGGAGGGGAGGGGGGGGGGGGGGGCGGGGGGCCGGAAGGAAGTGCGGGCCCACTGTCAGCCTCCTGTTGTTTAGTGCAGAGAATGCTCTAGACACCCTGGTGTACCTGGGATAACTCCTTTCTGGATGGTAGTGTCAATTTATCAATTCTCCAGAAGGTATGTGGTGAGCCTTTTAGCCATAACTGAGAAGAATATCTTCCCTTCCAAATTAAGTAGAGAAATTGGCCTGAACTGACTGATATCTGTGGAATTTTGTTCTTTCGGGATGTAGAGTCCATTCGCCTTTGCAGGATATACTACGGCCTTTCTGTGCATCAAATGTCTGGATATAATTACCCAGTCTTTTAGGGTAAACATAAACTAATGGAAAGCAACGGGAAACTACCGTCGTGTTATCCCTTGTATAATCACGAATCAAAACAACTTCATTTCAAAAGACAACACCGACAAGGGATGTTCCAGAGGAATCACCTCATCCGGGAGGGAGCATCATGTTCTACAGGTGATCCCTCATCAAGCAACTGTCAACACAATTAGAGTTAAGGATACCTTAGTCATAGGAACTTGGAATGTCAGGATATTAATAAAGAATGGAACATTAAATGTCATCAAGATGAAAATGGGAAGAATGAATGTATGTATTAGAGCTATGTGAATTGCGATATACCGGAACAGGTGAAATATATTCTGACAGCTACTAAACAATTTAATCGGGGGTAAATAAACACGAAAGAGGAGTAGGCATAATAATATATGCAGAAGGAGATGGAACAGTAAAGGGATTTTGGGCAATATCAGATCGAGTCCTGTTAGTCAAATTTAGTGGCAGACCACCGGATATCAATTTTAAACAAACATTTGCCCCCCAAAAGCAAATAGTACAGAAAAGAAATTGAAACATTTTACAATGAAATTGATATGGCAATGAATCAGTGCAAATCTCATGAGACAACTGTTATACTTTGAGACTTCAATACAAAAATGGAAATGAAAAACGTTGATGATGTGACTTGCAGAAAGAAATTAGAAGGGCGGTAAACTGATAGAGTGGGCAAAAAAGCATGATATGATAAGTTGGAACGCCTGGTTTAAACAGCATCCTAGACGCTTTTGGACGTGAAAAAGTCCAGAAAATAATGTCCAAAAACAAATAAGGAGGTCCTAGAAAATCTAGGTATGAAAAGAGAACTAATGAGAGAGGTCAAAGTTCGGCAGCTAAAATACTTTGGCCACATAAAAAGGCATAACACCTTGCAGAAGACCATAACAGAAGGGAGAGTTGAAGGTAAACGTGCAAGGGGAAGACAGCGCTATAAGTGGGAAGATAACATCAAGAGATGGACGGGAAAGAGTCTATCAGAGTGTACCACCAAGACAAGAGACAGAAGACGTTGGAGATCCATTACAGCCAACCTCCGTTGTGGAGATGGCAACTGATGATGATGATATACCAATATGCAGGAGATTTAGAAAAAGTTTGAAATCTGGAAAAACTAGGGCAGGATCAGACTGCAACATGGACCATGTACCAGTAATATGAAAACTTAGAATAAAATTGAGAACTTAAAGATGTGACTTGGAGAAAGAAATTAGAAGGGCGGTAAACTGATAGATTGGGCTAAAAAGCATGATAAAGGGGAGGAGCTACACTAAAATGCTATTTTCGTTATTAATTGCTGGATTTCAATGAAAATGCAGACTTAACCTATATCAATACTAGATACGCAAAATGAAGAGTTTGATGGCACTGCACTACTGGTTGCCATAGAAACGGCGGCCATATTGGATTCTATTGTTCTATTTCAATTTGCTAAGGCTTTTTTATTTATTAAGCTATGAATACCAAATATGAACACAACGTTTATCATTATATTTTAAAACTTTTCCTGTGATGGATTGGATTTTTGATAACTTTAATACAAAAAAAGTTGTAGGACTTTGAATATAGTGTCTAAAAATAGTAACAAATTTTGATAAATTTTACATTACTTTTTGCAGTAAATCAAAAGTTTGATCAGAAACTCAAAATCCATCACTATAAAAGTTTTAAAGGATTATGGGCAACATATGTGCCAATTCTTATGTCATTAACACATAAGTGTGGAAGTTTTAGGGAAATTAGAATGAGAAAATTATATTTTGAGAAAATCGCATTTTTCTCCATAAATAGACTACAATTAAATAAGTATGTAATATTGCCCCTGAAAAATTGCTTACTTGTCATTTAGAACATACTGGTAGCATAGCCAGCTTCCTCTGCAGCTTCCTATCTGGCTTTCTGTTGAGATTTGTGCCAAATTTCCTTCCTTGTCTTAGTGCAGTTTTCTGCCGTTTTAGAGCTGCGCAATATTGGATTCTTTGTTCTATTTCAATTTGCTAAGGCTTTTTTATTTATTAAGCTATGAATACCAAATATGAACACAACGTTTATCTCTATATGTTAAAACTTTTCCAGTGATGGATTTTTTTAAAACTTTAATACAAAAAAAGTTGTAGGACTTTGAAAATAGCGTCTAAAAATAGTAAAAAAATTTTACTAAATTTTACATTACTTTTGTCAATTAATCAAAAGTTTGATCAGATACTTAAAATCCATCACATAAAAAGTTTTAAAAGATTATGGGCAATATATGTTCCAATTCTTACATAAGTGTGGAAGTTATAAGAAAATTAGGATGAAAAAATAGATTACGAGAAAACCGCATTTTTCTCCATAAGTAGACACCAATTAAATAAGTATGTAATACTACAGCAAAAAAATAACTTACTTGTCATTCAGAACATACCGGCCATATATCCAGCTTCCTCTGCAGTTTCTTGTCTGGCTTTCTGTTGAGACTTGTGCCTAATTTGGTTCCTTTTCTTAGTGCAGTTTTCGGCCGT
Organism: Oreohelix idahoensis; assembly: GCA_024509875.1. Lineage (NCBI taxonomy): Eukaryota > Metazoa > Mollusca > Gastropoda > Stylommatophora > Oreohelicidae > Oreohelix > Oreohelix idahoensis. The sequence goes on from JAMPIV010004043.1 coordinate 46,034, forward strand.
TTTAGAGCTGAGCACGAGACGTTTACGCTTTCTTGCTCCTGCCAGTCGATAAGCCTCTTTTCCACTGTTCAGCCCCATCACTTTCTTGAAAAATATAGCAGCCTCAGGTCCTTCATTAAATTCAGCAACTGCACTTAGAAGGCAGAATTCAACGCGCTTTCGTGAATGGAAGATATGTTTTGGCACTTTACTCCAAATAACTGAATGAAGGCTCTCATTGGAGTTTTGGGTAGCCTTTCTTTCACAGCGACTCAACAGTTTCAGATTTGTGAGCCTGTCATACACTGGTGTCAAATGTCTGTTCAACAGCTTAAAGTCCAGGGGCGTATGTATACGTTTTTGATGCCCAAAAGCATACTCATTCCTAGATAAGGCTGCTTTATAGAAACATCAAGAGTCTTGGCCAGTAGGACAAAACTGATGCTGGGGATAATCATCAGTTGAATAGCAATGATGTAGGCTAGCCATAATAGCGTTCTTCATATCAGCTGCAGTAGCATGTTGCCTGATAGCCCTGGAATAATAAATGCCAAGCTTTCGGATGGCTGTATCTGTCAGACTGCCACGGCCACGTCCTCCAAGCGTAACGTTTTGCTTGCGGCAATCAGCAACTAAATTACGAAGAGCTGTATACATTCTTTTTCCTACATGATTGATACACTCTTCTTTGATGATTTCAACATTAGGGCCATATGGTTTAATTTCCATGACCCCATTGAAGGCTTTGCTATCACTATCACTTAACATGGTGGTGTAGCGAAATTTGTGTCGTGTCACAGACCGGCTCCATAAAACACTAGCTGCCTCAGCCTCCATCACACCTGAACTTCCTAGAAAGAAGAAAAGGTATGAATTAGTAACACTTAAAATAATGATGTAAGCAAACATTGAACACTTTCCTTTACAATGTAGAAGCAAATGTAGTACAATGGAAGCAAAGCAAACACATGTAAGTAATAAATTATGTTACTAAAACTGATACTTATGGAGAAATTAAAATTAGATCAGTTTAAATTTTTAGACAAGGAGAAGGAGAAACCAAAAATAAGATTCAGAAGTAAATACCTTTTAAATTTATATCACATCCTTGCTTCACATGCTCCTCTTTCCATTTGCTGAAGTTTCCGGGGGCTTCCTTCTGGTACCAAGAACCAGTTGTAGCACATGTCTGACAGTATTTTGAAAGCACATGGGCATCTATAACATTAAGCAGACCTGTCAAGATCTCCACAACACAACCAATACCAATTTTTGAACTGTGGCCCCTTGTGAGCTAGCTGCCATCAAAACTGACTCCAATATCCATAATATATTCATGATATGGTTGATTGCTCTGAGCACAGTTTACGCTGCGTGCTAGCTTAGCAGCATGATCAAATATTAATTTTGCGAGTTCTGGTGTTTGCAAATAAAAAATTTTTGCAATTGTGTTGAAAGTTTTTTGATGCAGGCCAGGCATATCCATGTTCTGTGCAAAGTAGTTAAATTTATAGGGTCCCTGTTACGCACAGAATTTTTTCTAAGACTGTGTGTAATTAATCTGTATGAATTGTACACTTTAAATTTTTTGATCAAAGGTAGATAATCCTTGTTTGACTGTGATTACATTCTTAATGGTAGTTACCTTCTCTTGTTGGTTGACTGGCTAGTCCATTTTTTTCAGAACGATGTGTAGTCATTATCCTTATATGGTAGTATCGGTCAACTGTTTCTTGGAATGATTGAAACCAGTGTTGAGATCTATTTGCTGTCCATATAAGGCGTGATTTCTGAACATAGCTTTGTTGGAATGTTTCCTTCATCGTCTCGTTTTGAGTGTTACTCAGGCGTATGCGTTTTGCGCATGTCTGGACTTTAAGAGAGTTAGAATAGTCTTCCGCCCAGGGAATCGAGAAGATGTACTGAGCCGAGAGGACGCCATGCTGCGTCTGTGATTTTTGATAGGGAATTATGTAGTCCTCCTGTGAGTTAGTTAACTAACGAGGCTTTCCCTATATGATTCGAAAACGCCTGGAGGCGTATGTTTTGTGGTGTTGATTCTGAAGCAAGGTAACACCCTCCTTTATTGAACTCTGTGATCTACCTAGATATTTGACATTTTGTCGTTCTCTGCTCGCTTGTGTGTTACAGAAAAGAGAGGTTCTTATACTAGGAATTACACCCCAGGTATCTTCATACCTGAGATCTATATATATATATACGGGTCGCTCTGGCCCAGAGAACAATTTCTATGTTCTAGGATCTTCGCTATGCCAGCGATTGCACCTATGTCGAAGGTTAGACTTAGGGATGCTATAAAGGTCAGCTTGACCTGTACTCCTGAAATGCCATTCTCGTGCGGACAGTAATAGACTTATTTTTGTACATCTGATCAGTCAGCATCAGAGAGGAGTACTGATATTTATGAATATTTATGATATGAAGCTGAGGCTATCGTCAGCTAGGATTACCTATATCAACTTAGAGAATGTATGCAGATCCATGAAGAAACTTTATTAATGATGAATACTATGAACTGTCATGTCCACGACTTTTTGTGTGTGAAATGGATGTATCATTATCTGTCATTGTGGCGTCCGAAATAAATGATGAAACGTCACCAGCAGTTAACATTTCTATGACTTATACATGTCATAACTTTTGTATTGTGGAACTGTGAAATTACGTCACATCTACACCCACACCAACAACAAACCAGACAAGACACCATCACCACAGTCTACATTATTCCTGGTGTCGATAGGGGTGGTACTCACTTGGCTACAGTTTATCAACGACTTGGACTTACACCTGTAAATGTTCATAGTGGCCAGTAGTCAGCCTAAAATCACCCATATCATTTTATGGTGGCCAATAACTGGTTCATCTGGTACCAGCACTCAAGGGGGTCAACAAACCCATACAACATTCAAGTTCGTGAACCATATTCCTTCAAGAATCTACATCTACATCTACAATGACGTATAGCAAGTTCGCTATATTTTGAAAGTACCCGGCGTTGCTACATTCAGAAGGTCAAGTGCCGAATCAATTTTGCTGCATTCAGAAGGTCAAGTGCCGAATCAGTTTTGGTGAATTCAGAAGATCAAGTGCCGATTGATTCAATTTTACTGCATTTAGAAGGTCAAGTGCCGAGCATTGTACGTAAGAAGGTCAAGTTCCGAAACTTTCAATCCTGGATCAGAAGCTCGTTTTTCTTTCGTCATTACTGTTTATGGAGGCAAGTTCAGATGTCGATCAACGTTGGATCACCATCCTTAGAATGCTGATCATCACCTGTTCTGCACCGTGCTGACGTTTGGACATAAATAAGTTAAGTGGCCTGTTTGTTTGTGAACTGTGCCCTTATATCCTAACTGAGCCTTCTATTTTTTCACACACTTTTTGTTACATGTTATATGTTTACATGTTATATGTTATTTGTATATTTATATGTTTATATTTCAGCGGGTCGGTTGGGTAGGTGACTCTCATAGATAATACCACGTAATAGAGGTATATATTGAGAGCGTGTCGTTAGGAACAGAGCAATTTCCTTAATTGGAAATTGTTAGCAATATTTATTGCTATTTACGTTTAGTTGTGACGAGTTGTGCTTTATTTTCGTCGTTTTTTGTAATATTTTTTTTTCTTTCTGTTCTTTAGTTCTGATTTCATTTGGTTGTATTTGTAGGTCTCCTCTTTTCTATTATTCAGTTCTTTACACCATTTTTGTTTATACACTGTGACGTCATTTGTTTGTTTACATTTTTCGCATTTGTCATCACATTCTTTGTGATATTTTCTTTTAGTTTTCGCTGTTTATTTAGTTGACTTTTGCGAATGTTTTCGTATTGTCTTTGATCTTTGTCATCGTTTACAGTGTCTTTGATCTTTGTTATTGTTTACATTGTCTTGGATCTTTGTTATTGTTTACATAGTTCTTAGTTAGCATTCACTATTGTTAAATATTTGCTTATGCACTATTAGCTGTGTAGTCCACTTATCATAACTAACTGGTGGTTTTTGCTTATGCACTATTAACTGTGTAGTGCAGTTATGATAAATAACTGATGGATATGTGGTTATGCACTATTAGATGTGTAGTGCCCTTATGATTAAGAAGTGACTGGTGGTATTATTATACATTTGATAATACAAGTTCTTTATCAAAGACTTGTTTCCCACAGAGATTGGGGTAAACATTGTGTTTATACAAGTACTTTATTTAAGTCTTGTTACTATTAAGGTTGAAATAAGATAATTAATTATTTCAGGTTTTGGACTCATACTATTAGACATCATGTCTACACTTGAGTACTTTATTGAGCATGGGAAAACCCTTGGTAAGACTGGTGATATATTAGAAGAGTATGTAAATACTCAATGGACTAAAGCACTGAAGTCTGAGGAGAAAAGACAAAAAGAGGAAAATAAAAGATTAGACAGAGAAGCTGAGCAAAAGAAGATAGATGCTGAGAATCTGAGACTGCAGATGCAGGCAGATGAAAGAAAATTCCAGATGGAAATGGAAAAACAGAAAAGAGAAGCTGAAGCTCATAATAAAAGATTATATATACAAGCAGAGGCTGAAGAGAGAAAGTTACAAAGAGAGGCTGAAGAAAGAAAGTTACAAAGAGAGGCTGAGGAGAGAAAAGCGAAAATTCAGCATGAAGAAAAACTCTTAGCTTCGGAATTAGAGAAGTTAAAGTTGATGAACATGGGTAATGCTAATGATCCAAAAAAGGGGTCATCTTCTGATAAAGCTAGTACTTTTAAGATTAAACTACCAGCATTCAATGCTTCCAGTGACGATATAACGTTTTATCTGGATAGATTTGAACGTTCATGTAAAACACATAACATAGATAAATCACTGTATGTTTATCAGTTGTCCAATATACTTAGAGGTGATGCTTTGAGTATGTTAAGCATGGTAGATGAGCCTGACAAGAACAATTATGAGGTTGTCAGGGCGGTCTTGTTAAAGAAATACCAACTTAACGAAGACGGCTATCGTCTTCAGTTTAAAAATATGTTGCCAGAAACTGGAGTGGAATTCTCTTAATTCATTTCAAAGATATGTCTTACTTTTATACGTTGGGTTGAGCTGTCTAAGACAGAACATACATATGAAGCACTTATGGACTTACTACTTAGAGACAAGGTTATGTCTTCTGTCAATGAATCTTTTCTTGCTTTTCTTCATGAGCGTAAGCCTAAAAACATAAAAGAAATGGAAGAATACTGTTGCCAGTATGTCACTGCGCATCCTCACGTAACCACTAGCAACTCTAAAGTAAAAGAAGGTCTGCCAGTTGCTTCGGCAGCACCTTATGGCCCAAATTTCATGCGTAAATTTCAGGGTAGCCAACAAAATTTTAATAAGAAGAGTAACCGTAATTATGCTCAGAATCATAGCAATCAATTTCAGGGTGATTCTTCTTCGCAGAACTGGAGACAAGCTGATACTCCACGGTATACTACTCCCAATAATTTTAGACATTTTCGCAAAGGTAGTCAGTATAGAGGAAACTATTTTTCGCGGAGACCTCAAAACTAATATAATAGAGGTTCTCAACAGTATAGAAATGGTAATGACAGTTATGGAAACTGGAATTCAAACCAGGATAACAATTACAGTAGAGAGTTTAATGATAATTGCAGAGGCAATAATGGTCGCGGTAGATCGCAACATAAAAGAAAGAGATATCAACAGGCAAACTCTGTACAGCAAGAGTCTCGGGGAGCATGTAAACAAGGTAATGATGATAAAAACTCTAGTGCTATCACATGTTCTGCCTTTGACTTTAGTAGGGATACTAAATGTCCATAATGCAGTACTTTGTTCGAACCGACTACCGTAACTACTTTAAGCTGTGGTCATCCTCTTAACGCTCTTCCTGCTGCAGTTGCGCATGACGGGAGAGGTTCTCTTATCCTACATAAGGGTCTTGTAAATAGTAATCCAGTCTCAGTCCTTTTTGATTCTGGATGTACTACTATTGGTGTTAGGCAATCTCTTGTAGATCCATCCTGTGCTACAGGAAAGGTGATCAAATGTGTCACATTTGGTGGCACTTTGGAAAAATATCCTACTGCCATAATACATATTTCTACTTCCTTCTTTACGGGAGATGTCCACGCGTGTCTTATTCCAAACCCTATTGCGGACCTTATTATCGGTCGTATTCACGGAGTTAGGGAATGTACCCCACAGCAGATTGCTGTTTAGGAGGAACAAAATATACAAGCTACCAATGCAGTGGTAACAAGAGCACAAGCTCTAGAAACACCTCAAACTTCATTAACTGATAATAATGAAGTGAATAGCCAAAATAGTCACTTGATTATTTCACGTGACTCTTTTATAAAATTGCAAGAAGAAGATCCTTCTTTACAAAAATTCTTCATTCTAGCAAAAAAAGGTGATCCGAATCAAAATACAAATAGAAAGTCTTGGATTTCTATGAAGAACGGCGTACTTGTGCGTATGGTACAAGACTCGACTACGTCTGCACATTCTCAAATTCTTGTGCCTAAGAGTATGAGACTGCAAATATTGCAACATGCTCATGACTCACAATGTGCTGGACATATGGGGTTTTCCCGTACAAAGTCGAGGGTTCTTGCTGCTTTCTTTTGGCCATTTGTGAGCAAGGACATACGTATTTACTGTCAATCTTGCAAAGTATGTCAGGAGGTCAAATCTAAAGGACCACGACATGCTGCGCCTATCCAGGCTGCTGACATTCCTATTCGGCCGTTTCAGAAAATGGCAATAGATATTATCGGTCCTTTTAGGATCAAGTCGGCCAGAGGACATCAATTTATCCTTACATGTGTCGATATGTGCACACGTTGGCCAGAGGCAATACCTCTTAAGAGCATCTCCACTGCCGATATCGCAGACGATCTTTGGCTGATATTTTCTCACTTGGGATTCCCCAGAGAAATATTGTCAGATCTTGGCACTTAACTTATATCGGACACTATGTCACAGGTAATGTCTATCTTACATATTAAAAGGTCTCTCAGCAGTATCTATCACCCAATGTCTAATGGGTTAGTTTAGCGTTTAAATAGGACACTCAAGACTTTACTTGGGAAAATAACTGAGGATCATCCTCAGGATTGGGACAGGGTCTTACCCGCGGCTCTCTTTGCTTATAGAGAGGTCCCCAATGAACACACAGGGTTTTCTCCTTTTGAACTTGTCTTTGGCGCGCGACCGCGCGGCCCTATGTCTTTACTTCACGATCTTATCACTGCCGCTAATATTAGCGATGACACTCAATCGTCTTATGAGTATGTCATTGCTCTTAGGCAAAAGATCATCGAGGCATGCAAATTAGCAACTTCCTCATCCGAATTTGCTAAAGAAAAGGCAAGGCTATTTGCCAATAAGAACAGATGTCTATGACAACTTTTTCCAGGTGACAAAGCATTCGTCCTACTTCCTTCAAGGGAGAACAGACTTCTTATTGCATGGAAAGGTCCGTATCCAATAGTCTCTAAATTTTCCGACGTCGACTATGTTGTCGATATTGATGGAAAGCATAAAACTTTCCACATAAATGTGCTCTCGGAATTTCATGAACGACCTGACTATTTGCAGCCTATTTTCCAGGCGACGGACGATTCTCCAGTACCTCATGGTCATTACTCATCTCTGTCAGTTATACAGGATGAGGAAACTACTTTTTCTGATGTCAATCTCCCTCTTTCTGTGATCCCACTTCATTCTACGGAATCTTGGAAAAACGTTACCGTTTCTCCTAATCTTTCCGCTGATGAACATCGACAAGTCTCTTCGATGTTACAAACATTTCAGGATGTCCTTACCAACATTCCGGGACACACACATCTCATTGAATCTGACATAGTACTTACTGACCATAATCCTATCAGAGTCAGACCCTATCCTATACCTATCCATTTTCAGTCACAAGTCGAGAAAGAATTGGATGAGATGATACGATTGGAGATAATCGAACCATCCACTTCAGCATACTCTTCGTCCATGGTTATTGTGCGAAAGAAAGACAATAACATTCGCCTTTGCGTTGATTATCGCAAATTGAACCAAGTTACGAAGTTTGATGCTGAACCTATGCCTTCGCTAGAAGAGCTACTAAACAAACTTTCTAATTCTAGATTCTTTACCAAACTTGACTTGTCAAAAGGTTATTGGCAAGTTCCTTTAACTGAACGAGCCAAACCTCTTACTGCTTTTTCTACACTTAGGGGTTTATTTCAGTGGAATTTCTTGCCTTTCGGCCTTATGAACGCCCTTGCTATATTCGTACGCATGATGCGTCGAATTCTCTCATATCGTACAGATGTCATAGCATACTAAGACTATATCTGTCTGTTCAGTGATTCCTGGGAAGATCACTATCTGGGTTTATACGAATTGCTGTCTACTCTTCGCGAGTATAATTTAACTGCAAAACCCTCTAAAGCCTTTATAGGATTTAGCGAGATTTCTTTCCTGGGTCATCGTGTTGGTCATGGTCTTTTAAAGACAGAGGACCACAATGTTTCAAAAATATTAAACATTTCTGTCCCTAAGACGAAAAAATAAGTGCGTCGTCTCTTAGGTTTGATACAATTTTACGAACGATTCATTCCGAATCTGTCCTCCATTATGGCACCTCTTTCTACTTTATTGAAGAAAGGATCGCCTAATCTGATCCGCTGGTCTCAAGAATGCCAATCCTCATTGGACCAGATTAAAACTCTATTTTCATCTCCACCTATCCTTAGGTTACCTACTATTGAGAAGACTTTTGTTCTTCGAAAGGACGCCTCGTCCACTGGGATTGGGGCAGCACTAATGCAGGAGTATTCGGATACTCTGCATCCGGTGATATATATTTCTAGGAAATTAAATGCTGCAGAAAGGAATTATTCGGTTTTAGACCGTGAATTATTGGCTATGGTTAGGTCAATTCTCAAGTTACAAAGATTCCTTCTAGGCGCGCATTTCATTGTGGAAACCGACCAGAAAGCTCTTACTGCTATTCAGAGCAAAAACTTGAAGAGCTTGAGGTCCACTCGATATGCCATAGCTCTTCAACCCTTTCATTACACGGTGCGAGCTATCCGTGGTTCGGATAATGTGATGGCAGACATTCTGTCTAGATGCCCACACGATTCCACTTAATTCTTCTGTCATATATATATTTCCTGTTAAACGTCGAGATCTATAACAGTTCTCTACTATAAGGATATATTATCATATATGGGCTCATTTTGGGAATTTATAGCATTGTACTGTATAATTGCCTTGTTCTGTTACTGATTTTGGTATAACGGAAGAAGGCTTAGTTGGCAATATACGGGCCAAAAGTTCACATGGCCACAATTTATATATTGTATTTTGATTAACGTATTAAGAAATTTAGCATATACCATAAAGATTTGTGTTATTGATATTTTCGCAGCACATCATTGACGTCTGCGAGAGTATGGACATTATGTCAACCATGAAGTATGTCAAGTTCTTACCTACTTTGGAACGATTATATCCATGTCTACGGGGAACAGCTGATTTATTAGTATTGATTAGTAATGCATTGTATCATGAATGTATTGTTGGTTTGAAATGTGTAGTTCATTACACTTCATACTATGATAACATATTTGTATTTATGTGAGTATAATTTTGCTTACATTATGATGTTGCCATCACTGTGGCGTATGTTGGTGGCACCTCCCTGGAATATACGTGTACACTTAGGGAAATATTTTCTCTAAGAATCTGAGATAGAATCTCAGCTATCGCTCCATGCGTCGAGCTAGCCTCATATTAGGCATTATATCCGCGCATCATACGTGCGTTACGAACCTGGTGTTTCTGGATCTTGGATTAAAATAAAAAATGTTTCATTTTTTTTCCCGGGGGGTGCGGTAATCTGTTACGCACAGAATTTTTTCTAAGACTGTGTGTAACTAATCTGTATGAATTGTACACTTTAAATTTTTTGATCAAAAGTAGATAATCCTTGTTTGACTGTGATTACATTCTTAATGGTTGTTACCTTCTCTTGTTGGTTGACTGGCTAGTCCATTTTTTTAAGAACGATGTGTAGTCACTATCCTTATATGGTAGTATCGGTCAACTGTTTCTTGGAATGATTGAAACCAGTGTTGAGATCTATTTTATGTCCATATAAGGCGTGATTTATGAACATAGCTTTGTTGGAATGTTTCCTTCATCGTCTCGTTTTGAGTGTTACTCAGGCGTATGCGTTCTGCGCATGTCTGGACTTTAAGAGAGTTAGAATAGTCTTCCGCCCAGGGAATCGAGAAGATGTACTGAGCCGAGAGGACGCCATGCTGCGTCTGTGATTTTTGATAGGGAATTCTGTAGTCCTCCTGTGAGTTAGTTAACTAACGAGGCTTTCCCTATATGATTCGAAAACGCCTGGAGGCGTATGTTTTGTGGTGTTGATTCTGAAGCAAGGTAATACCCTCCTTTATTGAACTCTGTGATCTACCTAGATGTTTGACATTTTGTCGTTCTCTGCTCGCTTGTGTGTTACAGAAAAGAGAGGTTCTTATACTAGGAATTACACCCCAGGTATCTTCATACCTGAGATCTAGATATATATATATACGGGTCGCTCTGGCCCAGAGAACAATTTCTATGTTCTAGGATCTTCGATATGCCAGCGATTGCACCTATGTCGAGGGTTAGACTTAGGGATGCTATAAAGGTCAGCTTGACCTGTACTCCTGAAATGCCATTCTCGTGCGGACAGTAATAGACTTATTTTTGTACATCTGATCAGTCAGCATCAGAGAGGAGTACTGATATTTATGAATATTTATGATATGAAGCTGAGGCTATCGTCAGCTAGGATTACCTATATCAACTTAGAGAATGTATGCAGATCCATGAAGAAACTTTATTAATGATGAATACTATGAACTGTCATGTCCACGACTTTTTGTGTGTGAAATGGATGTATCATTATCTGTCATTGTGGCATCCGAAATAAATGATGAAACGTCACCAGCAGTTAACATTTCTATGACTTATACATGTCATAACTTCTGTATTGTGGAACTGTGAAATTACGTCACACCTACACCCACACCAACAACAAACCAGACAAGACACCATCACCACAGTCTATATTATTCCTGGTGTCGATAGGGGTGGTACTCACTTGGCTACAGTTTATCAACGACTTGGACTTACACCTGTAAATGTTCATAGTGGCCAGTAGTCAGCCTAAAATCACCCATATCAGTCCCATTCCTGATAACAATGATAATAGAACTGCAACTTTGTTCACACTGAATGAATTATGTTCATCAACCGATGATGTGTACGTTGATGCAACGGTTTTGTTGCAAACACAACAATTCACTTTGATGTGTTGAACAAGACCTCTCTTGGCCTGATTATTAATTTCTGCAGACAGCTTCCCATAGCATTCTGGACATGCAAGCTGACTATCAAGGTTGCATATATCAGACATATCAACTATAGTTCTGGAGACCGTATTGTTAGGCGTTGAAGCTTCTTGCACCGATGAGGCACTTAGTTCCAGCTTTTTACAGAACCGTGGTGTGCTGTGGGGTGAAGAGGTAGAAGTTGTAGAGGAGCTTGTGCTGGCTCCTTTATTTACAGCTGAAGCTGACAGTATAACCTCAGGCAGACTAGGCTCATTAGGGGGACCATTTAGTTCTGAAAAAAATACATAAGAAATAATCACAGCTCAAGAAACATATGTCACATGCTTATAAATACCATGATAATTTATCGTATAATGTGGAATCATGTCATTTTGTCAAACCAGAAAATTGTGTTCACTGTTTACTGCCAACGCGTTTACTAAAAGCTTGCAAATACATAAATTAAAAAAAATAATAGCTTATTCACATGTGACATTTTTTTTAAAGTATATCGTTGAACCCTTTATGGGTTATAATTAGGACATATTGTGTATTAATTCAAGAAAATTAAGTCAGATTTCCAATATCCAAATATAGTACCTTCTTCCCCCACCACTCAGTCCTAACAGAGTAAATCAAAACTAAATTTGTGTAACCTAAATGTTGTTGTGCGTGGCCCCACCACATGTGATCTGCCTGGCTTTCTACAGTGATTCATTTTGCACCATTACCATAACAAAATTAGCGACTTTTACCTGCACTATCTTGGTTTCATCTTTTCTCCCTGGCCGTTTCCAGGTTTAGATGACGAAAGCTATTCTTTTTTCGAGGCATTTTCACACAAAAAGTTCCGAAAAATGAGTCTAACTAAATATGTATACAGAATTTATCGATCCGACGCCATATTGTCAACACGGCGGTTACAAGTCACGTGGATTCACGCAGCAAACGAACAGTTTAGAATAGTGAGCGGAAAAAGCAGATGTCAGCGAATGTCCGACGATTTCCATATATAGAAGTAATTGGTAAAAAACGCGACCTAGAAATTCTCGATCTGTCAGGTATAATTTTGTTACCGAAATAAATGAACTACATCACAGGATTGGCCAGATCTAGGCGAATCCAATGATGTGTAATACGTAGGGGTGCAGGCTTGGCTGCTATGGAAGAAACTAGGTCCAATTAGACACATTTTCTCGAGTTTGAGAAAATCTCTCTGTACCATACCTTTTAAAAAGTCAAAATACATATTGTTAGAGTGCATTTTGACATTTAATTCTGTTATATTTAGATTTAGGAGATGCTAAACTATCAGAAAATGGACTAATCCCAAATTCTTAATTTTTTCGATTTTGACAGAAAAATGCCTGCAGCTCCTCCCCTTAGACTTACTAAAATCAGATAGAGAAATGAATGAAAGATATAACATTACAATACAGAATAGGCACAATGCAATAACAAAATACAGAGTATAGATGAATAGTGGGAAATGCTGAAGAAAAAACTACATCAAACATCAAAAGAAATCATATGAGAAGTAAAGAGGACTGCAAAGAAGAAATGGATGACATGCAGTTGTTCAACTGATGGATGCAAAAAGGAAAAAGAAGCAAAATAAAGAAGAATATGACAGACCAAGTAAAAAAAAAGGAAACAAATGTAAAACAGAAAAAGACGCATAGCTAAATCAAAAGTGCAGACAGCTTGAAGTGCAGCATAGAAAAGTCATGAAATCTGTGTACATGTAAATAAATTAGTTAACAGGTAGAAGTACACAAACAGCCACTGGCTGTTTGAAATTAAAAAAAGGAACATTGTTAATGGGTCCTCAGAACATAATAGAAAGATGGACAAAATACATTAAGGAGTTGTATGATGATGAAAGACCAAAATTGAACGAAAATGACAGCTGTGATGAATTACCAATACTTGTAGCAGAGGTAGAGGGTGCCATGAGATACGTTAAAAAAGACAAAGCACCTGGACCAGATAATACAACAATAGAGGAAATGGAAGCTTTTGGGAAAATTTGGAGTAGACGTGATAACAAATTTTTACATACCTAGGGTGCATAGTAACATCACACGTCGGAACAAGCAAAAGCATCAAAAACAGAATGAATAAAGAGAGAACAGCCTTTGCTAGTCTAAACAATATCTGGAAGTCTACTCCGTACAGCACTAACAGCAAATTAAGATTATATAAGAGCTCTGTACTTGCTATTCTCCTCTACGGTGTGGAATGCTCGAGAGTAACAGAGAGGGAAATGTCGAAATTGTTATCTTTCCACACAATCGGCCTGAGGAAAATTATCCGAATCTTTTGGCTGAATTCCATCATCAGTCCAGAAATGCTTACTCGGAGAGGACATGCACACCATCAAAGCTGGTAGACGCTGAAGTTGGGTTGGCGATGTCCTCTGAAGAGAGGCTGATGCCATTACAAGAACTATGCTATGGACACCTGAAGGAATGTGGTGAAGTGGGATGTTATAAATATTTATAGGGGACTTAGTGTACTGACTGAGATCAGCTGTGAAGGTATCTATATCTATTAAGAGTAGTGTATTATAGATAACCTTACTTGCTACCACATATCTATATATCTCAGTCAGAATTATTCTGCAATAGTGTGATGACTACGTTATGTGTCTAGGGTATGTGTAGGATGAAGTGTAAGTCAAAACAACAACAGACAGATAAACAATTTAATTTATTCCACTATACTTGACAACACTGTGACACTCACATACATATAACACTCTAAAGGATATCTTAAGGAGTCACTGATAACTTTTCAAATAACAATATGTATTCATTGCTGTTATGAATGAATAGGTGTCCTGATTCAATTACAAAGGAACCAGGAATCACAATCAATTTTAATTACAAGTATATGTACAGAATTTATCAATATGAATATTGTAGTGACATATATTATTAAAAATATCCTATGTGTGTCAGTTGTGTAGTGGTAATATGAGGTAATACTGGTTTTGTTTTGTTCAAGCTCTGTTGGTATTTGTCATCATGACTTCAATAGTTTGTCTTTAGGGACTAGTATTGGAGATGTTCTCAGTTCCTGATATTAAGACAATTAAATTCCCCTCTGAATGTTATTTTTACTAAGTCATTTCAAGATGAGGGGACATAATGTTGAGCTCAGCTGGCCAAATCAGCTTATCTTGAGTGATGGCGGCAGGAAAGGACTCCTCTGCTCGAATTCTCCCCTGGGCTCTGGAGACACCTCACTGATAGCTAAAAAGACCAAGGAGTATGCTGTCCGACTCTGGATTCAGCAAAGCTCTGACCAGGTGCTGCTCAGTACCATCAAGACCACGGTCCCTGAAAACAAGAAGGATGTACCTTCTACTTCATAACTAATTTATACTCTCTTTTTACACTGAGCACAATACATCACAAACATTGAGTTCAGAGCGTTAGGCCAACTGTCAGCTTCATCTGAAATACTTTATACCAGCATTAACCTCCTTAATGGTTACCACGCCTCTGCCATTCCAGCATTATTTCTTTCTAGTCAATCATCCAGGTGTCAGTGTACTGTTTGGCCATTCCATGCAGTTTTACTTTCCTCCGACACCTTCTGTTCAGGCTGGAGCATTATAGGCTTTACATCATGGTTGCTACTGAACTACACATATATACAGGCATAAATTAACAATTCACATTCAATTTTCATTAAAAGATACTGAATGTTTCAAGCTTACCACAATTTCATGGAAATAAACACAGATACGTTGATTAGCAATGAATTCTGGCACAATTACTGGCACAAATTCCCATCTGCTTATGTTCCAGGCTTTTATTTAGCAAAATATGAGCTGGCTTCAACGCACTGATGCTTTATCAAGCTTATTTAAACAAGTGGTCTCGAACTAACGCTTCTAAGTGAGTATATCAGCGAGTCTGGCCAATCGAGCCACGTTTCGACAAGTGTTTGAAAAAATGTTACCTTACTACGTCTCCCTAACAACGAAAGATAGTATTTATAGTCCGACCAATCGTGGTTCGTCTTTCATTTGTTGCGCTCCAATCAATTTGGAGTTTACATGGTAGGCTATTTCTGTAACGCAAGGTTTTTTCAAACACGTTATAAAAAAAATTTTATGAGCAGAAATGATTTCATGCTGTCAGGCATCCCCAATATTTTATTTTGGTTATAACTTGTTAATTCCTAGACTATTTGCGTAACGTTGTACATATTCTTTGTCAGCAAACCCTAAGGAACCCAAATATCCAAATTTAAAAGAGCTACGTGGCTGCGTTCAAAATATGCAATTTCTAGGATAGTCGTGTAGTTGTTTATTTTATCACTGTCGATTGAAATAAAGTTAGTGCATGTAGTCTTACACGCGTGATGGCAGCATTTGTGTATCGCGCGACGCGTGTTTAGTGTTCGGCTTTCTGCCTCTCCCTTCTCTTTTTATCCTTTTGTCCATCTGTTCGTTCGTTTTTTGGTAACATAGTGTAGAAAAAGACATGAATGGAATTTAAAATTTAGGTCAACTTGCATATTTCAAGGTTTTTCTTAGAAAGGCAGCACATTTTATTGTGTGTTTGGGCAACGCGTGTATGTTGCAGAAGGCCTTTAATATCAACGTGAAACATTACAATTTGCATACGCAGTAGAAAACAAGGGGATTTCGAGTACAGTCATTGTGACAGCACTGTTCTTTACCATTCTTCTTCCTTTATTTATTATATGTATTTATTAGGCTTTATATTTACTTGATAATTTATATATGTGGATTAGAATATTCCACGACAAGGAAAGCAAAAGAGAGGCAGATAAAAAACAACTTAGCGGAGAACTGCGGAGGCCGAGATGCAAAGAATGAACCAGAGCTGGGCACTGTACGAAGGATGGCCGCCGACCGACCAAAGTGGAAGCAGTTTGTTGTTGTCCTTGTAGTTCAGAATCGACATCATTGCATTCTGGGCAAACCCATAGCTGCTCAGTCTCCCTCAGCAAATGTCGAAGGGTATGAATGCTAACAGTTCCTGTTGCACGCTGATTTTACATACGCCGGATGCATCCTCTCATTCGTTCAATACGGCCAGTCCCACACATAATGCCAAACTCCAGCAATCTCAGCCGTGATGATTCATCGATTGCAGTGTCATTCTCTAACAGGCGATCATTAATTGTCTTCAGTATCTCTCCATTGTCCATATCCAACGCACCCATTATGGGCGCTCTTGAAGCTAGTCTATCAGCTCTTTCATTGCCGCGTAATCCTGCATGACCAGGACAGTAGATCCACACCAATTCCTGTCGATTTGAGTCTGCTATGGAGGTTTTCCATTCATGCCGCAGCCATCAATTTTGGATCTTCCGAAGCATGAACTGAGATTCTGACACAATAACTGCTCATGTCAATGAAGTTTCAGACAACCACCTTAGAGCAGCAGTAGCTGCCTCTACCTCCATTCTCATTTTGGAGGTTGTTGTCATGTAGGCCCTGCTATATTCAGCAACGATCATGCCCTTAATTCTAGCCGAAAAGCACCATCCTGATTTGCCACCACGGGTTACAGACCCATCAGTGTAGTTCTTTTTCTTCTTCTTTGATCCTTAGCCGCCGACCGTCAAAGCAGTCAGTGGCCATCAAGCCTAGTGGCGTCTTGTAGGGCAACAACAAATTGATTCCACTTTTCTCGGTCGGCAGCCATCCTTCGTACAGTACCCCAACTCTGGTTCATTCTTTGCATCTCAGCCTCCACAGTCCTCCGCCAGGTTGTTTTTGGTCGGCCTCTCTTTCGTTTTCCTTCAGGGGTCCAAAGCATAGCTGTTCTTATTAAGGCATCGGGGTCTCTTCTGAGGACATGGCCAACCCAGCTCCAGCGTCTGACAGCTATGATGGTGTGCATGTCCTCTTGCTTGCTCCGAGTAAGCAGATCTTGGTTGGTGATGGTATTCGGCCAAAAGATTCGGTGAATTTTTCTTAGGCATGTTGTGTGTAAAGAGGACAATTTCGACATTTCCTTCTCTGTAACTCTCCAGCATTCCGCACCATAGAGAAGCACAGAAAGCACACAGCTCTGATATAATCTTAACTGTTTACTATATAGTTGCTTTAATCTGGGGGACTTCGCTTCCGTTTTCTTTCTTTTCATTTCCTTTCTCAGTTTTATGGTGTTTAATGTTTCTGGTGTTATCCAGTCTTGCTTCTTCCTTTCCTGGAATCCCAAGCATGATTGGCTGCTTTCCTTATATATTGTTGAAATGGTGTTCAAATTCTGGTCTATATCATCAGTCAATGTCTTGTCCTGAGTTTTGGCAAATTGATATCGTTTCTTTATCCATCAGTGTACACAACGGCATTATTATTCCCAACATTTTCATTTAACAGTTGATCAATTTCCAGTTCTGCTTTTCCTTTGCCCCAAGCTCTGAATTCTCTGCCAAAGATGATCTGTTGGTAGGTCGCCAAGTTCTCACTAGACTTACTCCACTCCTCTCCCTTGAATATGTTTACAACTGTGGTCACCTGTCGAATAGTTGACTCAGCCTGCGCCATCCTTGACATCCCTACAAGACACCACCACGTGTGATGCCACTGACTGTTTTGACAGTCGGCGGCTAAGGTCACATACCTGATGTGATAAGCTGACTCAGACGTCTTGTCGACAGGCTTTTCAAAACGCGCTTTTCCTACCTCTGATTTTTGTACCTACCTCTGCTACTTTTAATGGCATTTTAATGTATATCCAAGCCTTAATGCGTGTCAATTCTCAGTTAGACAGCCCCTTAAGGTAGCTCCTCTCATGTAACTTTTTTGTTTCGTCTCCACTACCTGACCAAACTCTGTGTTGTTGGGTGGCACGTTTCTTCTTATGTCTTTTGAATTGGACGGGAGAAAGCAAGCAGCGGTGGCTTGGCGCCTGTTCTTGTCCTCTAAGCAGCTCGGTTTTAGGACACTTTACGAACCCAGCCACTTCTTAGCCTTCGGGCCTATGGCAGCGTGTATATATTGTGTGGCATAGTCCACTAATCTATGTGTAGAGTCTCAACTCAATTGTATAACCGTCAGTGTGTAAGCTTCATAGCTGATAGAATAAGAAGTGAATAAGGACTTTTAAGTCCCAAAGATATATTTCGGCGTTATTATTAAAAACGCAGATATACACGCGATATTCTAAATTAGAACGCGGTGTAAGATGGACCGCTTATGAAAGCGGTACTGATATTATGGCGTGTGCAGCCAAAACTAGAATACTTTATTCAGCCAGAGATTTGGAAATGGACAGTATGTCTTGATATTAATGGCAAGCTGAAGATTTAGCATAGTTGGGACGTGACGCTGCATAAACAGTTTGAATAGAACAGTGCTAGTGGTTTGGGTAGATTTAGAAAAAAGCTTTCGATAAAGTATGGAAAGAGGGATTGAAAGTCAAACTGCAGAGAAGTGGTGTATGTGGGCGAATGTACAAATGGATTGGTCACTACCTTGAGAATAGAATCGCCAGAGTACAGCTGCAAGGACAGACTAGTAAAAAGTTCATATTAGAGCAGGGGGTCCCACAAGGGGGAGTCCTGTCACCTGCACTGTTCCTTGCATACATAAATGACATAACTAAAAATCTTCAATAGCACACAATGCATCATTTGCAGATGACTTAGCCTTGTGGATCTCCGAAGAGCGTATCACTACTGCACACATTCTGATGCAGCAAGCACTAACATCACTGGAAGAGTGATCCAAAACGTGGCTCATAAAGATAAATGAAGAGAAAACAACGTGCACGGTATTTTCCCTCTCAACTAGACCTCAGAGCTTCAAACTAGTGCTAATCGGAGAAAATTTTCATTTAAATGAAAATCCAAACTATCTAGGCATTATATTTGATCGCCGTCTGACTTGGAACAAACAGGTTGACAGAAATCGAACGAGAGCAAGACAAAGAATAGCAATTATGAAAAAACTTGCTGGAACAACTTGGGGAGCAGATGAGAAAGTGCTGAAGACGTTGTACACAGGGCGAGTGAGGCCAGTCCCTTGAATATGGCATAGCAGCATGGGCAACAGCAGCTAAGACAAACTTTGATAAAATTAGCAGACTCCAAAATCAAGCAATGAGAATTATAACGGTAGGCATGAAGTCAACACCTATAAAAGAACTCGTAAAGATTACACGCCTTCAGCCAATGGAGGATAGAAGAGACTGCAGGGCTCAGCAACAGGCCGAAAAGTTCAAAATACTAACAGACCACCCAATGCGCCATAGAATGAATGCTCTTAAAAGGAAAAGACTCAAACGAAGCAACTTTGTAGAATCAACCAAACCACAGATGAGAGCAGTTTCCATAAATGAAATATCCACTATTAAACCCATCTACACTGCACACAGGCTTCCAGTTTGGAAACAAAATTGTTTCCCTAAAATGATAGAAAACATTCCTGGAATTGAAAGAAGAAAGAGCCAAACTGCAACAGATAGAAAATACATAGCGACAAAGTACGTAGAGAAACATTATCCACGCAACACCTGGACCCATGCATACACAGATGGATCAGCAACAAATGCAACCGAAAATGGAGGGGAGGGTGTCTTTCTGACCTTAAGCACTGGTGCAGAAAAAAGGCTGTCAGTGGCAACAGGACAATTCTCAAGTAACTTCAGAGCAGAGGCAGAGGCCTTGAAAACTGCAGCAGAGGTTATATTGACAGAAGAAAGCACAGAGAGACAAGTTGCTTTCTTTACTGATGCACAGTCAGTAATTGCAACGTTGAAAAGCCAAAATAATACAGACCTGGATGATCTCAGAGTAGTGCTCCACAAACTTTGTCAACGATTCAAAAGTGTTGTGATCCAATGGATCCCATCTCATTGTAACATCACCGGCAATGAAGAGGCTGACAGAATGGCAAAAGAAGGTTCCCATCTACCTCAGACTGATGCAAGCATAACTTTCGAGGAGGCAAAGAGTATTATCAGAATCAGATACAGAAATAAATGGAATGTAGAACATCCAGGTCACACACAGAATGATGCTTACTACCAGCTCAACAGACGAGAACAAGTGGTAATCTTCAGACTCCGCACTGGCCACAACAGATTGAGATACCATCTATTCAACAAGCTAAAGATAGGAGCTACCGATCAGTGTAACTGTGGCACTGATAAAATGACTGCTGAACATCTGCTTCAAAGTTGCCCCTTATATGTGGTACAGAGAAAGTGCATATGGCCGACGCCAGCTCCTTTCGCAGAAAAGCTTTACGGGGGATTCAAATAGCCTCAAACTGACTATTGCTTTCTTTGAGAACATTCAAGTGGACGTCTGAGAGTGTACGAAGAAGAAGAATAGGACAGTGTCTAGCTGATATTTATGAACATAGACGATTAGGATAATTTCGATGGTTGAGATGACCGCTGTAGGTCAAGTACTCGTAAATGATAAATCTAGATACTGTGATGTTCAGTGCTTCCTTTAAATGGGATAAACGTATTGCGTATATATATATATATATATATATATATATATATATATATATATATATATATATATATATATATATATATATATATATATATATATATATATATATATATATATATATATATATATATATATATATACAGTAGAACTCCATTTATCCGAACCCCAATTATCCGAACATCCAATTATCCGAACACTTTTTCCAGAAAAAAAAAACAATTGCCACCAGTCACGTTAGACTACATTTCTGAATCTTTTCATGCGGCAAGCTTCAAATGTGTGCGAACAATTTGTAGAGGATGGGTTGGGGTAATGGTCGGTCGCTTACGTACATGAAGTCAGTTAGATCATAAAGTCAGTTAATATCTGGTTTACCACTCCAGTGTACGTGTGCGTTCTAGGCAGAACACTGGCTAAACAGACAGTTCAACTTAAAATAATTGTGTCCTGCTACTACAGCAGAATAATTTTGGTGTACAAGTATTTCTCTGTGCGATATGGCATCTTCCAGTAGGCCTAAAGCATATAAAAGGAACCGCAATGTTTTGTCAATTGAAACGAAAACAGAAATTATCAAGAGACTAGGAAAAAGTGAAACTGTGTCTTCACTTGCGAGGATTTTCAATGTTGGGAAAGCTACCGTCTCCGACATCAGAAGTAACAAGGATAAAATTATGAGTTTTGCATCGAAATTGGATTGTGAAAATGGGTCGAAGAAACGTAAAACCATGAGAAATGCGAAATATTTGAAATTGGAAGTGGCTTTGTATATATGGTGTCTGCAAAGAAGAAGCAAATCGGAACCTATCTCTGGCTCTCTATTGTGTGAAAAGTCACTTCAGTTCAACAGTCAACTTGACGGTCCTCCTGACTTTAAGGCTAGCCAGGGATGGTTAAGAAACTTTAAATCTCGTCATGGCATACGAGAACTGAAGATTCAAGGGGAAACTTTATCTAGCGATGCAACTGCCGCTGAAAATTTTAAAGAAACATTCTTGGCTTTTTTGGAAGAAGAAGGTTATTCACTCGATGATGTGTATAATGCCGATGAGACTGGCTTATACTGGAAATCATTGCCTCAAAAATCACTTGCATCTCAGCGCGAAGCAGCTGCCCCTGGGTTTAAAAAGTGCAAAGAGAGAGTAACAATTTTGGTAGCCGCGAATGCCAGTGGAAGTCATCGTTTACCGGTGCTAATGATCGGCAAAGCCAAAAAACCACGTTGTTTAAAGAATGTGACATGTCTCCCATTGTGCTACAAAGCACAGAAGAGTGCTTGGATGAATAGTGAAATATTTCTTGATTGGTATACAAATCAGTTCATCCCAAATGTGAAGAGGTTGAGAGAACAAGAAAAGAAAACTGGAAAAGTAATTCTTCTACTGGACAATGCACCATCTCATCCAGAGAAGGATACATTGAATGCAGTTGATGCAAATTTTAAAGTAATTTTTCTGCCTCCCAATGTAACAGCACTGATTCAACCAATGGATCAGGGTGTTATAGCAAAGCTTAAAAAGATATACAAGAAGGAAGTCCTGCGTCGTTTATTGTTGGCTGAAGATGAAGAAAGTGTGGTGGCGTTTTCCAAAAAGCTTAATCTCAAAGACTGCTGCTATATGTTAGATGATGCTTGGACCACCCTGTCACAAGATAATCTCAACAAGGCTTGGAATAGATTGCTTGGGAAAAAAAGAGGAAATGAAACTACTGCAGTGGACACAAATGATGATTGTATAAATGAAGTTGTAGAACTGTTTCAATGTCCGGATTTTCGGACTGTGACAAAGATGATGCACACATGTGGCTAGAAGATGATAATGATTCTGGTTTTCAGTTTTTGAATGACGAAGAAATTTTGTCTTTTGTGCAAGAAGAAAACCAAATACATGTAGTGACCGATGATGAAGACTCCTCAGAAGTACATGATGTACTTGTAGATTATGAAGAAAACCCAAAACGTCGACCAAGTCCTGAAGAGGCCTTTATAGCACTAGAATCAGCGATGGCTTGGTACGAGCAAGAAGATGACAGCTGTCCTACACAGCTTCTGCTGTTGAAGAGAATGCGGGACTTAGCAGCCAAAAGGAGACTATCCAGTTTGGTGCAAAAGAGGATTCCTCATTATTTTAAATAGTGGGCTACATCTGTGCAAGTACACGTATACGTAAGTTGCGCCTGGTTTTGAATCGTTTGTAATGTTATTTTGAAAACATTTCTCTTTCTTAAAAAAAAAATTAATACAAGTAGTACATGCACTGCAGTGTAATGAAAGATTTTGGTGATACAGTGATCTAATACAGTGTGGGAATTATTATTACAGTACAAGTAAATATGATTTATAGTGTATTTTCCTTGTGATGGTTAATTTTTTTAGAAATATGTGTACATGTACTCGATACATTATGTAATCCAATTATCCGAACATTTGATTATCCGAACGATGCTCGGTCCCATGGGGTTCGGATAAATGGAGTTCTACTGTATATATATATATATATATATATATATTCATCATCATCTCAACCCGTAACCCGTCATGGGTCGTAGGGGTGCCATGGTGGAAGCATCAGCAGACAGGGTCCTCCACTGCTCTCTATCCTCTGCAATGCGTACAAGTGTGGAAAAACCGTGCCCTGCCCATTCTTTGATGTTATCAGCCCAGGATTTTCTTTGCCTTCCTCTTCTCCGTTTACCTTCGACTGTTCCCTGGAGGATCGTTTTCGAAAGGGAGTCATGACGAGTTACATGCCCAAACCAGGCGAGCTTTTGACGTTTCACTACTGACAAAAGTGGTTTCTTGGTGGCCTGCATAGGTGTTTATCTTCTCTCTAACATAGATATTTGTTTTGTGCTCTTTATAGCAAATGCGCAAAATTCTTCTATAACATTTATACTCGAAAGCCTGAATCCTTCGCTCCGTATCTGCAGTGAGTGTCCAGCCCTCAAACCCTTACAAGAGAATAGATAATACAAGTGATTTGTATAATTTGATCTTCACAGGAAAACTGATGTTACTTTTCCACATCACATTCAGCCTTGTCATGGCAGCTGAGGCCATCTCAAGTCTTGTCTTGATTTCTTTACTTGATCTTCCATCACTACATATAGTGGACTCCAGATATTTAAAGGTGTTAACTTCTTCTAACGTTTGCCCATTTAACGTAATTTTGGTCGGAACATGTTTCGTATGGCTATTCACCAATATCTTGCTTTTTTCTATATTAATTTCCATCGCATACGTTCTTGTTACTTTCTCCAGTCTAGAGGTAAGGTCTTGAAGTTCTGATTCTGTTCCATCTGTAAGATCGATATCATCAGCAAAACGTAGATTGCAAAGAGGTCGGCCTCCAATCGATATGGTTGTTTTATAATCGTAGAGAGCCTCCTGCATAATATGTTATAGATATATATTAAAGAGCACTGGGGACAGGATACATCCCTGACGAACTCCTACAGTTGTTTTGAAAAATTCTCCATTGTCATTGCTTGCAAAAACAGCACTGCTTGCGTACTTGTATAGTGCTTCAATGATAACTATGATGTTGGTATCAAAATTGAATTTTCTCATTATTTGCCATAAGCCTTCATGCCAGACTCGATCGAAGGCTTTTGTGAAATCGATGAAGTTATGGTATAAATCGCGTTGATGCTGGAGATGTTTTTCGATCAGTAACCTAATATTGAAGATTTGTTCTGAGGTACTTCTTTTTGGTCTATGTCACATATGTATGTAAATAGTGGACATGTCCCGTCCACCTTGCTTCCCCATCTTAGGTTATAATTTTTGCTACGCAAAAACATACAATTCGCTGACGAAATTCACTGACTGTAGACGCATCTTTGAAGCCACGCCTATTTCTTCTGTTTACAGGCTGACAAGCGTTTACCTAGGTTCGTACAGGTTAAGATAACAGCCAGCGAAAGCATAATTTGCTTATCATAAATTATCACGCGAGCTGATTCGGCAATTAGCATTGTTGACAGACAGGAGAGCCCGGATAGAAAATTGGGTTCTTTGGTAGAGAGGGGCGGGCAGGAGTTTTGCCGCAAACGGTGAGATGTCCAGCATTTCAGGGGACTTAAAGCCAAGGAAATGGGAGATAATAAGATTTACCGACCACATTCGTTGTCCGTGATCCCAGGGGAGGTAATCTCTGATCTATAGCAGAGAGACGAGATCAAAGACGGTCCGTTCGCTGAGCGACGTCTATGTTCCTGGTCGGCAGCGGAGAGCAGAAAATCTTTATCTCGGGAGTAGAACGCGTTGATTTTCCTGATATGACCGAAGGCGCGATTTCTCGCACCAGTTAGTGAAATAGCAGCTTTTCCGTATATATACTCCGTCCACCCAAAATCAGTTATCTAGTCGCTACAGAATTTTTGGAAACATCTAGCTTTCAATTCTAGAGCCATTGTAAAAAGTGGATTATTTAGATTCCGTGGAGATTGTTTCATTTTTCTGATTTGCGGTAATATATATTAGCAGTTAAGTGATTTAATGTGTTAAGTTCCTTATTATAATTCACTGGGGTTTTCTGTGTGTTAATTGACTAGCGTATTAAATAACATATAGCTAATTTTGCCAGCTGTAATGTAAATGTAACTAATCGCTATCACCCAGAAAGAGATGTTTTAATTGACTGATAAATACACTAGGAGACTGACTATTGACGGAATACAAATTTACTTCTAATTCATTACGTGTAATTTTGTAAGTGACTAATGAAATATCTAATGGCGAAACAAATAGCTAGTAATGACAAGCGATTTTTGTAAAGTAGTCATAACTAAATTATCACTGATATTGTGCGCTGAGCGTTTACCGGGGCGGGAAGGGGAAAAGGCACATACCTAAAAACTCAGCCCGTAACAGGTGAGCGAAGCGTGTTAAGATAAGCTAAGACCTGCGTGCTTTTAATTTAATTAAATTACGGAGTGAATAAGAGATCTTACCGTACGCGTGACAGGATAGGATATTGATATTGTGATTAAATGTTTTGTTTTCTCCTAAATCTAGTACTGATCACAAACCAGCCTGTCAGCGGTCTAAGTCTAAATACAACTAGTAATAATTCTTAGTCTTTATCGGGTCTTCGATGTTGACCTGTGCGGTCCTCTTGCGTCATCCAGAGAGAGAGTCCAAACGTATAGACCATAAGAATTAATTATAACTGGAGACACCAAATATCCATATTTTTTCCATTCAATTATATCAGCCCGCTGTGGCGAAATATCTAAACATAACATTGTTCCCGACTACTGACCATTGTGTTGTCAAGTGGATTTATCCAGAAAGATTTACCTACCAGACATTTCCTTAAACTATTGGAAGTACTAACTACTGTCCACTGTGAACACTAGATCTTGGTAATTATTTCGCTACCTGAACTATCTGACGTGACATTTCCATATCCAATAATCACCACCAAAGTAAGCGTTTCCCATTAGGAGGATTAATTATTCGTGGAGGAACTGGGGCTCACTTCAGCGAAACACCACACTGGATTTGTTACATATACCATGATGATATGTTCAAGATGTTGGTAAACAACTAGTAGGTAAGCGAGATTGAATGTGGCCACAGATTGACAGAGTATGAATAAGAGGAGTGAATATTTCTATTTGTATAATCATTGTACCCACTTCTTTTTTTGTTCGCTAATACTGTTATTTTACAGGATAGATTAATTAGGAACTCTGGTCTTTACTTTATCGTCTATTTCTATACCCTAGCGTTAATCTTTTGACCTTTTGGGGTTATTAACTTCTTGCGGGATTTTTCTTCTCAACAGAGGGGTAACACTTATGGGGTTATTTTCCAAATTTTGTAACCTATGATTTCATTGATATAGATATATATGTTTGATGTTGTGAGTAGTTTATATGATAATAAACTTAACAAAACTTAATTACTTGTGTTGGTCAGCTCAGCCCATATCCATACTCCATTTACTTTAGTTTTCACGTTTGTGTGTCTTGTCGTCACTTAACTGTGTTTGTGTGTATGTGTGTGTGTGTGAGTGGTTAAACGTATATGTTTTATGTACGGAGAGTAGGATTGTCTGACAACAAATTACAGTCGTAAAGATAGGCTGGACTAGAGTATCTTCTCAATCCAGTGACAGATTCTACCCTTAAACTATTCACTCGTAAAATCTATTTCTTATACCTTATTTCTCACTGAGTTACCACCTTTTCAGTTCTATTCAGACGGGACCAAATCTATCTTAAATACCTATCCAAATTTACGACAGTCTAAAGCCAGCCTGTTCCTCAGACAAGATTTCTTCTGATTTCTGTTTTATTCTGTTTAAAAGTATCCTTAACATCACTTTACTTGGATGATTAATAAGACTAATGGTTCTGTAATTCTTGCATATTTTTAGATTTCCTTTCTTTGGAAGCGGTATTACTAATGACTGCGCCCACTCTTTTGGCCATTTTTTAGTACTACATATCTTCTGGCAAATTGTTGTCATGATTTTTACTATATCTGATCCTCCATATTTCAAGAGCTCTGCTGGGATATTATCCACACCCGGTGACTTCCCTCCTTTCATCGAACATATAGCCTCTTCCACTTCTTCCCGTAATATTGCTGTATTTCCGAGTTCCCTGTTTTCACACTTAATGTTGTTTAATATGCTATAGTCAGTGTCGAGTTTACAGTTATATAATTCTTTACAATATTCTGTTCACCTTCTCATTACAGCTGTTTTTTCATTGAGCAGAGCCCCATTGCTATCTTCTATGACAGTTACCCTGGACTGTTGGGGTTTTGATAGTCTTCTTAATGTGTCAAAAGCTGCCTTGCTGTTACCTTTTATTAGCCCCGTATTATTGGACTCACATTGATTAGCTACTCATTTTTCTTTGGCCTGTTTCATTTTCTTTCTAATATTTTTATTCACCATACTGTATTGCCATGCTGCTTCAGGAACCTCCTTCTTAATCTTTTTAATTTCCCGCCGTGTATCACATAACTTCAGAATGTCATCTGTAACCCATGGTTTGTTTATTAACTTTCTTTTACCAAGTATTTCTGTTGCTGATTCAATGAGCACGTCTTTCATGTTCTCTGTGATTGAGTTGATATCATCCTCAAGAAAGTCGAGAGCTGCAAATTTTCCACCAACAGTTGCCTCAAAGTTGGTGCCAATTGTTGTCATAGCCAGGAGTGGAATTGAGGACGAGCTCTCAATATCTGACCAAATGCTCCTAAGGCGTGCGTAACACATAGCCTCTGACAACAAAAGTCCAGCTCCTGGCCTTCTCGTGGCGGCTCCGTTTAATACTAACAGGAGAAGGGGCGATGGGCGAGTGTCTGACGCCTTAAAACCAGATTGCTCCAGGTACATTTGTGTATGTACCTGCAAGGATACATGGAGAGGAGATGGGCACTGCCAAGCAAACCTCTTGCCCACTGAAATTCTATGATGGAAAGTCAACTCAGTAATAATATGCCGGATCGGCCGAGGCCTGGATTAACAACGACCACGCTCTCATTGCCCCTTGAGAGTGTTAAGTCAGCGAATGGGGTACAAACACCTGTTTTGAAACTTCCTAGAGAAAGTTGTGTTGTTGGAACTTGGAATGTACGCACGCTATATGCGTGTGGAAAAGTCAGAGAACTAACACATGAACTTGTTAGATACTCGTGGGACATCCTGGGCCTAGCAGAAGTCAGATGGACAGGATCAGGTGAATCAATAACGGATGATGGTCACAAAATTTGGTTTAGTGGAGATGAGTCCAAACATCAGCATGGAGTAGGTTTTATTGTACATAAAGATAGATTGAACTCTGTCACCAGCTTGCACCCCAGTAAATAGCAGGCTTATCACCATACGTATTGCAGCACATCCAAAGAACATCTCCATCATACAGGTATATATATATATATATATATATATATATATATATATATATATATATATATATATATATATATATATATATATATATATATATATATATATATATATATATATATATATATATATATATATATATATATATATATATATATATATACTGTCCCTATACACCGATACCTCGACTTTAGTCGCTTCGACTTTCGTCGCTTCGCTCTTTCGTCGGTTTTCAATTCTAACCACGTTTCCAAATGTCGTCGCTCGCTTCGCTCTTTCGTCGCATGTGGTCACAACTGCGCGTCATCTTGATTCTTTCGTCGTTCAGTCTTTGAACAGAAATCGTTCGGTGTGCACCGTTTTTTTTTTTAAGTTGTCCGCATTGAATCTCTTATATTTGTCATTAAACATATTAAT
This sequence comes from Oreohelix idahoensis, assembly GCA_024509875.1. Classification (NCBI taxonomy): domain Eukaryota; kingdom Metazoa; phylum Mollusca; class Gastropoda; order Stylommatophora; family Oreohelicidae; genus Oreohelix; species Oreohelix idahoensis. The sequence continues at coordinate 75,181 of JAMPIV010004043.1, forward strand.
ACTACTTATTTTTGTGATTAAAATAACAAAACTATTCATACTATTTTATTTTTGTGATTATGCTGTAAACAGGTCATAGTTATTTTAGTGATAACAGTCTAATGACAGTGTTCATATCGTGATTATACGACACGTGTACAGTTTTCATACTGTACTTTTTTGTGTGATTAGGCTTTATACAGTACTACTTATTTTTGTGCTTTAATATATTCATAATGGGTCCAAAGTGTAGTGACAAAGTTAAAAGAACCCATAAGGTTCTCAATTTGCAAGAAAAGCTTAAGCTAATCAAGCTTAATGAACAAGGCATCTTAAATGCTGAAAGAGGCTGCAGGCTAGGTGTACAAAGCACTACAGTTAGCACAATTGTAAAGAACAGAGCAAAAGTGTTAGAGGAAATTAAAAACGCTACGCCAGTGCATACAAAACTTATTAGAAAGAGGCACAATTTAATTGGTGAGATGGAGAAAGTGTTAAATGTGTGGATTGAAGACCAAGTCAGCCACAGCATTCCTCTAAGCCAAGATCTTATCCAGGCTAAAGCACAAACTTTATTTAATGCAATGAAAGCTGAACAAGGAGAGACATCAGCTGAAGAGACATTTGGAGCTAGCAGGGGCTTGTTTGAGAAATTTAAGAAAAGGTCAAATTTGCATAATATAGCAGTGAAGGGAGAATCAGCTAGCGCAGATGCCGCAGCTGCAGGAGCTTGAAAAAATTATAGAAGAAGTTGGCTACACAAAGCAGCAGATCTTCAACGTAGAATAAATTTCGACAGAAGTTCAAAAGTAAATAGTGGGCTAGAACACCAAATAGCCTGTTACAGAGAACTTCTTAGGGAAAGGAAGAAGACATCAATGAGGTAAACGTCTTTGCTCTCCTTTTTCAAGACGCAACCGCCACAACCAACTTCAGTCACCCCTCCCTCTAACCCTTCAGATTCCGAGCCATCAACATCAGCCCCAGTTAGATCTCCTTCAAAGTGCCCTTCTCCTAAAAGAATTAGATTGAAATCCTCCAATTCTGAAGATGAACCTCCTCAATTTTCTCCATCTGGTTTTCTAAGTCTAGAATCCCCCTAAATTACCAACATTCAAAAATGTACATACTGTATATATTCATCGTCAACTTGCTCAAGAATGATTTTAAGGTAAGATGCTATTTACGTATTTTTTATTTTTTACTGTATTTTCTTTACTCTTATGTTTATTTCTGTTTATCTAGGTGTTGCACGCATTCGCAAGTGTTATATAGTTAGTTATTTACGTTTTTTGGCGGCCCTAATGCATTTGTAAGCTAAATAAAGGCTATGCTTCGACTTTCGTCGATTTTCGACTTTCGTCATAGCTCTGGTCGAAAGAGTGAGGTATTGGTATATATATATATATATATATATATATATATATATATATATATATATATATATATATATATATATATATATATATATATATATATATATATATAAAATATAGTATAGGCTTCGGACCTATGTTAACAAAAACTCTCCCAGACCCTCGTTTGTAACGGAAAGCTAACATTCACAATATATATATATCTTGTGAATGTTAGCTTTCCGTTACAAACGAGGGTCTGGGAGAGTTTTTGCTAACATAGGTCCGAAGCCTACAACGAGAACCTGTTTGTTTACTTATTTCGAGCAAAGAGATCCTAACTCTGAAGGCCAATTCGTGCCGGGCCGAAACACAAAGCGTTATCGCTTTTTAGCGAGTGAGAACGAGGTGTCGTCACAGTTTACTGTATCGCCAGTAAATTGGAGAGGGGGAGGAGAGCTGTAATGTGTAACTCGGATGTAAAGTGTATTTGTAATTTGTGAAGGGGAGCGAGAAGGGGTTAACTTGCTTATCTGTCATAAGGTTATCAAATATTTTAATGCAATAAATGTTTTTAGGGTGGTAAATATGTATGTGGATCATATCTCATTGCAGACACAATAGCCGGTTCAATTGCTCGCAAGTCAAAAAGCAAAAACCTCGCATTAAGTCAGGATCGAGCACCAACCAACCTCACATAGTACTCTACGCAGTCATGCAGTTATAAGGAGTCTGTTTACTGCAGCTGTGCTACCATACATGTTATAGATAGATTGCTGACTCGCTCCTCATAATATCACATACGGGTACTCAGTCACATAGCGATTATACTCTTTAGGGCCCAGATCTCATCTGGCTCTAAAAGCCGAGTGCGTTAGACAACTAACGTTTGTAAATATAAGATACATATGTATATAATTTTCTCTGACCCTCTCGCCAGACAACTTCAGTAACCTGTCAGTGATCTTCCGGAGTAGGGTAGGCCTACTGAAGCCCAATTCTTCATCAGGGAACCCACCGACAGAAACAGAGTAATTTCAGAGAGCCAGGGTAGTAATCATTTCCACACCGGATTACACAATCGGATTGTTCACCTTGTAGGAATCTCAACCTTCGCTGCCAACTCGGCCAGCCAACACAAGTGACCATTCTTGTAGTTGTCCCCAATGTGGAAGTGTTGTCCTGTCCAGTGTGTACTTTTTGTTCAATGTGTTTTTTTCTTGTTTAAAACGCATTGTTGTTTTCATATGTGATGCCATGAGGCTTATGTTTTTTTCTCATTCATTACTTGAATATAGCTATACATATATTAACTTGATATATGTTAACTTTTTATTTTTTTATTTAAACGGTTTGATCTTTAATAACTCGGTACAAAAGATAGAAACCAGACCTAGTTTTCCCAATCTTTTATTTCGCCCCTCTATCTGTCTGATCAGGAAAGATAGAGAAAGTGGGTCGCTACAACTAAAACAACCGTTGAGGTGAAAACGAAGATAGAAGTCTCTTAAGTAACCCTATATCGTGGTCGTTGTATGTTACTCAACCCTCACATCCTGTGAGCCAGTCTGTCCTACCACTTCTGCACTGCACTAAATTGGCAGTCTAATTTGAATGCTTTTGTCTTTCTTTTCTTTTTCATTCACGCCACGACACCTGCTGATCTACTAAAACCTATATTATTGGCTTTGTCAAAGAAACATGGAGCCAAGGAATGTGAATTATTGTTGTTGTTGTTGATTAACCAGGGTTGCTGAGCTCGTCGTTCTTTAGCAGTCAATGCCAAGCTGAAGAATTTGTGCTTGTGTTCTGCAGCTGTTGAGTGGTGCTGTATAGAGTGTTTGTGATTGTTGGGGAGCCCAACAATAGCTGTCGTCTCTCTGTGGAGAGTCCTGGGCAAGTGAGCAGCACATGCTGAACTGTCTCATAAGGATGGGTACAGTTGCGGCAACTAGGCTCATGTGTGGGTTTTAATTTGTTTAAGTGCTTGTTGAGTCTGGAGTGTTCTGTTCTTAGTTGGAAGATTGTGCTCTGCTCCTTACGTCGTAGGTTTTTAATGTTGTTATTTATGCTGGGATGGGTCATTTCTTTATACGAGGCACGTCCAGTAGACCATTTTGCCCATCGGTTCAGCCATCTCTCTTTGAAGTTGTTTTGGAGTATTCGTTTAGCTGTCTGCATGCTTGCTGGAGTGTTTGTTTGAACCATGCTTGCTCCGTGTTTTGCTAGTATTTCTGCTTTATCGTTGCCTGGTATGTCTGTGTGCCGTGGTATTCACTGGAGAGTTACTCTGATGTCGTATTTTGTCAGCAGGTTGTCAATTGTTTCGGTCAGCTGTATTATTTTTTTTATTTTCAGTGTTAAGGTATTCTTCTAAAGCATGACATGTTGATTTTGAATCAGTGAAGATTATGATATCTGATGGCATATGGATTTCTTGTTTTAATTGGCTGTCTATTGCTGTGAGTGTGGTATTTATTGCTGTAATCTCTGCTTGGTAATTAGTACAGAATTATCCGCACGATTTATTTATTTCTAGTGTGCTGCCATTTGGGTATTTCATATACGCTCCAAGTCAAGCATTTATGGTGGCCTTGAATGCTGAACCGTCAGTGTATGCATGTATGGCAGTGCAAGGTAGCTGTTCATAGTCTCTAAAGTAGCCGTTTTTAAGTACTGTTGGCTTCGTGTCTCTTGTTAGTGTGCTATCTATGAGTGTGGTTTTTATTACTGGAAGTTTTAACTCCTTTCCGAGATGAATGACAAGGCATTGTTCAATTATTTCTCGTGTCTGTTGGAGGTGGTGTTGTTGTGCTATAGTTAATGCTACTTGTAGTGGTGATTTCTTTTTAGTCTGCTAATGGGCTTCCAGTTTTCAACCAGTTGTCTGATTGGGTTATCTTTTCTCATTCTTCTATAGGGCTCTGTAGCTTCCAGAACAGCACGTTTACGTCGTAGGTCTATTGGTTCTACGTTTGCATCAATTTCACAAGCAGCTGTTGGTGTGGTTCTCATTCCCTCCACATGAACCTGGAGCTTGGTTTTGGATTTTGTCCAACTCTGCGTGAGTGGTTTTCCTCATTGCCGACTGCAGCAATAGGTTGTTATCCATGACTGATCGGACAAATCCATGGTACAGCTGTCTGAGATGTCCTTTGTCTGCTCCCCAGCTAGTGCTTGCAAGATGTTTAACTAGTTTCAGACGTCTACTGGCCTTATCTTTCATTTTGTGCATGAAGGTATTGAGACGCAGCTGTCTGCCAAGCTCCACTCCTAAGTAAGCTGGATTGTCTTTTCTGGACAGTAGTTGTCCATCGAGTTTTAGTTGGTACACCTTCTTGCTGTCCTTGATGCTCCTGGTGAAAATTGTTTATACAGTTTTCTGGGTGTTTATTTGTAGTTTCCAGAGCCTGCAATACGCAGTTATTGTGGCAAGGGCTCTGTTTAGTTTTGCTTGCACCAGTTTTTTTTTTCTACTGTCCAAAGGAGCAGGTCATCTGCCAGCAGTGTTTTTGATACCTTCAAGAAGGGAGGAAGGTCATTTATGAAGTAAACGAAGAGGGTGCAACTTAGTGCTGACCCTTGCTGCAATCCCTCCTCTAGTGTTTTCTGGGATAATTTAGTGCCTTCTACTGTTGTTTGGAATGTTGTTACTTAGGAAAGCATTAATTCAGAGACTATTTTTTCCACGTATGCCCCTTTTTGTCATTTTGGCGAAGAGCCCCGGTGTGATGGACGAACTCAGCTGACCCGGATTGAGACTTCTTTTCACGTGGATTCATTAGCTATGCAACTGTTCCACACAGAGGGCAAACTCGTTTGCTGATTGATATGCGGACAGTTTACCTATCGTTCATTCTGGTCATTGCATTGATTTAAGGACAGATTAAATCACGCCCACTAACATCTCTTGAACAATCATAGGCAGGTATTTTAACTAACTTGGCCAGTGGGGGGCGTTGCCAGAATCAAACAGATAATGCGACCACGATCAAAGAGACAGACTGAGGGATTTCAGGGGAGACTATCGGCGCTATCAAAGACAGTAGTGGTCCTTGATACGAGACGCAGTTGCTTGGCGCTATTTTCGCGTCTCGGTGTCAAACGCAGAACCGATCGCGCAGAAAGCGAACGGGGAAAGCCGAAACGGGCAGCAGTGAGCGGAGATACGAAGACCAGGGGGCGGCTTCTTCCCTTGATTTGGCGGCCAGATCCCCAAAAGTTCCTGGGATGAAATAAGCTGTCAAGTTTTTCATGTCCCACTCAACTTACATTCCATTTTAGATAAATAGACCATGAAGAATAGACACTTTATCACTCGCTGGCCAGACCTTTACAGAAGCACTAGCTTTATTGAAATCTTGTTATAGATTTTCCCCTGGATTTTATATATAAATTTGCAGTGATTTCTATTCTGTGCAAAGCGGTAATATATTGTGTAAAGTGATCAGTGGTCTAGTTCAGTCATTCTATTTCAATGGATTTTGTGTTAATTTAAATCTATTAAATTTAACCATCTCAATAGTTCCAGTTGTAAATATAATGATCTATCTATTATATTATGTCAAAAGATAATAGATGCTTAAATTAACTTTTAAAGTCGCGAAGGAATTTATAATTAATAAATTCAGTTAAGTTCTAGTTTCATAGATGTGTGTTTTAACCACTAGAATTCGCGCAGTGTTTATTAAATACATAATTAAATACTCGAGTGTATTATAGGCTTAACGGGAAATTTATCGCTCTTGATTTTTCGGTATGTTACATGTCTTTTTTCTTTCACACAGAGTGATCGTAACCTGCGGTCCCAGCTAAATAAAGAAAGAAATAAAGAAATCATCCTATAAACTTCCTTGAAGGAATTTTACCATAGCGGAAGATTAAAAGAGACCACTTCATTTTCACCCCTGTGCCGAACTGTGTCAGTGCCATCCCATAGACTCCTTTTTTTATATAATAAAAACACAAGAACTCTTAGTCTTCAAGTCTTGCGATAAGTGAGAATATTTGTTACCAGCAAAACCTCGCAAACATCTGGGGCGGGACATCGAAGTGCTAGACAGTTCACCTGTCAAGAGAATACTTGCTGTTTATATATAATTTTATGGAATGTCTGAGGCTGCATTCGGTAAGTGTGTGTGTGAATATATGAGTGTGGATCCTCACGCGTGTGCATGAATGACAGGAAATTTAATCTTTTTTTCTCTTGTAATCCTTTTGCTAACTTTCGTGCCTGGTAATATAATTTTTCTGTACTCCCTGCACTGTTCCTTTAAGGGGGAGGTAATAATTGGGTAACTCTGTTTTCAACCCCCCTCCTTTCCATTTGCTTAGTAAAGGGAAGAACAGTTGGGAAGAACAGGTTTTTTTCTATCACCTATACCTAACTTTGTAACACCTCTATCAGAGATATTAACTTCACTGTTAGGTTAACGTATCCATGTTCCTGATATTATCTATCTCTGGACTGGGTTTATCTTTGTCTAATAAGCGGGAAGGGCTTAGTCGATACCAATCTTCTTCACCCCTCCCAAACTTGTTATTTGCATTTGTGTACTTATGATAATTTATGTAATACCTGATATTTGTTAGTGATTGATGTTTAAGGTTAATAAAATCACATAAACTCATTTAGTACTGTGTTGGAGATACCCAAAGCCCAACATTTCCCCTATTCGTTTAATATAGTTTGTATCTACGTCGTCTGTGTGTTTGAAAACTCCAAATCGGTGCGCGCGCAGAGGTGTGTCTGGAAAACTGGCTAATAATTGTTTGACCAGGAGAGTGGAAGAGAAGATTGAGAGAAACGATTTGTCGTAAATAAGTCTGTCTTTACTCTCCTCCAGCACGCTGTGAAGCAACTATTTAATCTCTACATTTTCTATCACTGAGCTTTCCATCATCATTTTCCACTCTAAACCGGACCACTATTTCTAAGACTCTGTTTCTCTCAAAATAAATTTACGACAATATTTGGCTGGCTCGCCGGGATAATTTTGAGATACATTTGATGCACACATATTTGTGGGCTGGTCCTAGGATCTTGAGCTACATTTGAGGCAATCGCATAGCCAGGATAAAGATATTTTGAGTCTGATTTAGTCTGGGTCTAACTAGGTAGAGTGTGAATGATCTGTCTTTGTGAATTAGGGAAATAAATAAATAATTACACCCCTAGACAAACGTTCTTTAAGTATTTGGGTTGTCCACACAGCATATTTACAGGTTGTTTTCTCTCCACAGCAGTAGAAAGTACAGATAAAATTTTTTTTTTGCTATTTTAATTATCCTCTGGCGGAGATAATTCAATTTCTTTCTTTGTAAGAGTTGCTGGGATTGCGTGATTGTTTTACAGTCACTAAAGGTTTTTGAAGTTAAAAAGAGTTGAGCTTAGCTAAAGACGGATTGTTCTGATTTTTAAAAATTAAGTTAACAACGTCTCATCTCAATAATTGACTTTAGGGACGGAGTTTGTTGTCAGAGATTTAAAATTTAGGGAACAATTTTTTTTCCTTTTAAATTGTTTTAATATAATTTTTTCTCGACTGTTAGTAAAAGTAGATTCTTTTCCAGTGTAACTTACCATTTAGTGGCATAGTCGCTTGCGTTTAGAGCCTTAATTGCCAGATAATAGCAGCGATAAATTTGCACAGTACAGGTAGGAGGTAACACAGGTAAATTTATACTTGTGTTTTTTTCTCGTAGCGGTTCAGAGTTCCTCCCTTTCGCGTTGCTTCTTACTAGTTCTCTAGGCATACTTCATCTTATTCTTTAACAATGGCAGAGAGGATAAAGATGAGGTCCATCTTGAGGCTGGAAGCGAAAGAGGAAGGATTAGATGCAGAAGCTGCAAACGCGTTTATTACCCAGGAATTGGAAATATATGACGCGGAGCAACAGAGAGCCGAAGCTGAGAGGAAGGCGGAGCAACAGAGAGCCGAAGCTGAGAGGTAGGCGGAGCAACAGAGAGCAGAAGCTGAGAGGAAGGAAGAGAAAGAAAGAACAGAGAGGAGAGAAGCCCAGGAGAGGGCAAATAAGAAAGAAGCGGAAGAACGTCTTTTGGAACAGAAGAAAATTGAAGCAGAGATGGAAACTCGCAGAGAGAGAGAGAGAGAGACAAGGAAAGACAGCATCAACTGGCGCTTAAGGCTCTAGAGAGTCGGGGCGCCTCTACTTCGACTAACGGAGAGCCGTCTTCGCCCCAGTCTCAATCAATGGACCTCTCCAGTACTCAATCTGCCCAATTAACTGCAATGTCCTTTTCTTTAGAATCTTTTCCTAGTCCTAACGAAAAAATTGACAGCTTCCTAGAAAAATTCGAGAGACTGGCGAATCTTTATGGATTAGAGAGTACCCGCTGGGCGCTTAAACTCTCAATGTCACTGAAAGGCAATGCTTATGACGTGTACACAAAGCTGGGACCGAATCAACATGATTATGACCTGTTGAAAAAGGCCTTACTACAGCAGTTTGAGATGACTGCCCGAAAGTTTCTGCAGTTGTTCAGAAACAGCCGAAAAGAGAGCACGGAAACATTTCCCCAGTGCTCTTCACGTCTCACGGGTTATCTGACAAAGTGTATTGAATTATCTGACCTACCTCTTTCATATGAGGGACTCCTCGAACTTGTTCTGGTGGAGCAGATAAAATCCACTTTGTCGAATGAAACTCGTAGACTTTTGGCTGAACAGGGGGCAGTCAGGCTTGAAGACATACTCAATAAAGCCGAACGTTATAGCAATGCAATGGCCAAACTTCCCAGCACAAAACTTAAACCCACAGATGAGCCGTCTCGAAAACAGAATCTAGAGTTGTCATCCTATTCGTCCAATTCCTCTCAACATTATAACCAACGAGATAACAATACCCAGAAACCCCCCCAGGAAAAATCGAAATTCTACAAAACCCGATTTATCCCCCCCCCCCCCCCAACAACAATTCTGATCAACCCAACAAGCCTACGTGGCAGCGCGGCCACCAAGGTCAAGGAAAAGAGAAGACCCTACACCAGGAACGTTTGATCAGGGCAAACAAACCGGTGCAAACCGCATTGGATGTTTGCATACAGCCTCGAAAGGTAGAGTCAATGTCAGTGATTCTCAACCTGAGGGGGACCGACCCTCAACTCGAGGAACTGTAATTTTGAACGGTACCTCTACTACTTGTCTTTTTGACACTGGATTAAGTTTTGATTGTATTGTCGCTAGGCACCTAATCAAACCCGGTCAGGAGAGAGAGGAAACCGTCAAACTTAGTGGAGTTTTCAGGAGTGATGCACCCAGGACGCTTCCTATCGCACTGGTAGAAATACACTCTGACTTTATCAGAGGTGTTATTAAAGCGGCCATTATGGATGATTCTATCTACCCAGTTATCTTGGGATGTAGATATGTGTTCATTGGGAGACCTAAGGAGCCGATTGTGGCAGCGGTAACCACAAGAGGGCAAGCCAAGAAGGAGAGGGAGCCTTCGCCAAATTTGTTGCCGAATGAACTGAAGGAGGCGCAACAAAAGGACCCTACTCTGGCGCCCTGCTTTAAAAAACTGCCCATGGCTAAGGACCCCAGACACAACGGAGACATCTTTTCTAAGGATGGCGTATTGTATCGTAGAACGGGCAACCCGGACACGGGGAATAACCAGCTCCCAGTACCGACACAGTACAGAAACCAGATCTTAGAAATGGGGCACTCTCTTCCCTTTAGAGGACATATGGGACAAAACGCCACTATTCAGCGAATAAAAAACCACTATTGGTGGCCAGGAATGAACTCTGACATTGTCAGGTATCTGAAATCCTGCGCCCAGTGCCAACGGGTAGCACCCAAGCACTTGACACCCCCAGTACCTATGGGGCAAATGCCAATAGTAGGGACTCCATTTAAACGGGTTGCTGTCGACATTATTGGTCCTCTGGAAAAGACCAAAAGAAGGAACAGGTTCATCTTGACCTTAGTCGACACTTGCACTATGTGGGCCGAAGCCGTACAGCTACCATGCACTAATTCCAAGCATGTCGCAGAAGCCCTTGTGCAAATTTTTACACGGTTGGGATTCCCTCAACAAGTTTTGACGGACAATGGATCCCAATTCCGTAGCCTGTTAATGGAGGAGATCTTTAAGATCTTGAGGACCAAACATATCCACACAAGTCCCTACCATCCGGCCGGAAATGGGCTCGTGGAACGTTTTAACGGTACCCTCACCATGATGTTACGTAAGCTGGGTCAGGAGAAACCGGAAGACTGGGACCAATATATATCGGCTGCCTTATTCGCCTACCGAGAGGTACCCCAAGCGTCTACGGGTTTTGCGCCAGCTACACTTTTATTTGGCAGACCTATTAAGGGGCCACTAGAAGAGTTACTTCGGTCCCTGACAGACCAGAAGGCTGATGAGACAGTCGTCTCTGCAAGCAAGTATGTATCTGAACTTAAGGAAAGGCTAAAGCTAGGATGGGATCTAGCTACTACCAACCTTAAGAAAGCCCGCGCTAAAATTACTAAAAGATACAACAAAGCTGCGAAAGAGAGAGAACTACAACCAGGGGAGAAAGTCCTATTGCTACTTCCAACCGGAAGCAATAAACTTCGCATCGGATGGCAAGGACCGTTTACCGTCCTTAAAAAGATCTCACGTACCAACTACAAGATCTCCATCAAATGAAAGGAGAAGGTCTTCCACATAAATCTACTTAAGAAATATTTGGAAAGATCAGTGCCATCCTCCGAGCATCTCCTGGCTGTCGCCATAGCAACGGAAGACGAGGAACATGATGATGGTTGCATGGAGTATCCACTGCAACCCACAGAATCCTTTAAAGATGTCCAGTTCGGCGACAATCTCTCACCAGAACAACAAACAGAAACCAGGGCTCTACTAAAACAGTACAGTGCAGTCTTAACGGATGTACCTGGTCGAACAAATCTCATTGAATTTGATATGAAATTAACAAACGAGACCCCTGTTCAAACCAGAGTTTACCCCATCCCGTACGCTAAAGCTGATGCACTTCGCGGAGAAATAGACAAGCTGCGTCAGGCAGGAATTATCAGTGAGTCTACATCTCCTTACAGCTCGAGCGTAGTGCTGTTGCAGAAGCCCAATAAGGAAGGTCGGCTGTGCATTGATTACAGGTTGCTAAACGCTGTAACGGAATTCCAGCCCGAACCTCTCCAAACTGTTTCTGAGTTGTTCACCAAGCTCAGCAAAGCAAAGATCTTCTCCAAGATTGACCTCAGTAAAGGTTATTATCAAATACCAGTCAAGGAGGAAATTAAACCTTTGTTAGCTTTCAGCACTAGCGAAGGACATTACACATTTAAATTGATGCCGTTCGGTTTGCATAACGCACCAGGAGTGTTCACCAGGATGATGCGGAAGCTTCTAGAACCTTTGCAAAGTCCCCATATCCATAATTTCATGGATGACATATTAATTGCATCGGAAACCTATGAAGAACATATTGCTACGGTTGCCATGCTCCTCAGGAGACTACAGGAAACGGATCTCACAGCCAGACCTAGCAAATGTCTCATCGGGTTTGAACAGTTAGACTTCCTGGGGCCCACTATTTCTCACGGATGCAGTTGGCCTATTAAGAAGAATGTGGAGAAAATAATGGCAGCAAAAAGATCCCGAACGAAGAAAGACGTACGTTCCTTTATATCGCTATGTGCATACTATCAGAAGTACATCCAGAACTTCAACGGACTGACGGCACCTCTGACTGACCTCACAAAGAAAGGTTGTCCTGATAAGGTCATATGGGATCAAAAGTGCGAACACGCGTATAGCACTTTGAAAGGACAGTTGTCTGCATACCCCATTTTCAGGTTGCCTGACCTCAAGAAACCTTTTGTACTGAGAGTCGACGCGTCAGGTCAGGGCATCGGGTCAACACTGCTTCAAGCCGATGACAGTGACCTGAACATGCTATTTCCAGTTGCCTATGGCAGTCGGAAATTAAATAAAGCGGAACGGAACTACAGCGTAGTTGAAAGGGAATGTCTTGCTCTGATTGACGGTATCAGACGCCATCATGAGTTTCTTTATGGTACATCTTTCACGGTGCAAACAGACCACGCTCCGTTAGCATTTCTTGGTGCCAATAAAGAATTTAACGCTAGGATCATGCGTTGGGCCCTCCTTTTAAGCGTTTATTCCTTCAAAGTGGAATATATTCCGGGAAGACAGAACGTCGGGGCTGATTTCCTGAGTAGAAACTGGACTACAGAGGAAGAGGAGGAAGGTGAAGATACCAATCATCCAAAAGTTACCGATCAGGGCAGCTTCGTCGTCATAAATCAAACATGAAAACACGTTTTCACGTCTCAAAAGAGGGGACGATTGTGAAGGACGAACTCAGCTGATCCGGATTGAGACTTCTTTTCACGTGGATTCATTAGCTGTGCAACTGTTCCACACAGAGGGCAAACACGTTTGCTGATTGATATGCGGACAGTTTACCTATCGTTCATTCTGGTCATCGCATTGATTTAAGGACAGATTAAATCACGCCCACTAACATCTCTTGAACAATCATAGGCAGGTATTTTAACTAACTTGGCCAGTGGGGGGCGTTGCCAGAAACAAACAGATAATGCGACCACGATCAAAGAGACAGACTGAGGGATTTCAGGGGAGACTATCAGCGCTATCAAAGACAGTAGTGGTCCCTGATACGAGACGCAGTTGCTTGGCGCTATTTTCGCGTCTCGGTGTCAAACGCAGAACCGATCGCGCAGAAAGCGAACGGGGAAAGCCGAAACGGGCAGCAGTGAGCGGAGATACGAAGACCAGGGGGCGGCTTCTTCCCTTGATTTGGCGGTCAGATCCCCAAAAGTTCCTGGGATGAAATAAGCTGTCAAGTTTTTCATGTCCCACTCAACTTACATTCCATTTTAGATAAATAGACCATGAAGAATAGACACTTTATCACTCGCTGGCCAGACCTTTACAGAAGCACTAGCTTTATTGAAATCTTGTTATAGATTTTCCCCTGGATTTTATATATATATTTGCAGTGATTTCTATTCTGTGCAAAGCGGTAATATATTGTGTAAAGTGATCAGTGGTCTAGTTCAGTCATTCTATTTCAATGGATTTTGTGTTAATTTAAATCTATTAAATTTAACCATCTCAATAGTTCCAGTTGTAAATATAATGATCTATCTATTATATTATGTCAAAAGATAATAGATGCTTAAATTAACTTTTAAAGTCGCGAAGGAATTTATAATTAATAAATTCAGTTAAGTTCTAGTTTCATAGATGTGTGTTTTAACCACTAGAATTCGCGCAGTGTTTATTAAATACATAATTAAATACTCGAGTGTATTATAGGCTTAACGGGAAATTTATCGCTCTTGATTTTTCGGTATGTTACATGTCTTTTTTCTTTCACACAGAGTGATCGTAACCTGCGGTCCCAGCTAAATAAAGAAAGAAATAAAGAAATCATCCTATAAACTTCCAGTCATATTGAAGAAACATTTCTTTTAAATATAATCTTTGTGGCGGTCCTTTGCGACCTAGCTGTCATAATTAAATGAAATAAAGCCCACCCAAGAACATTTAAAAGAACAATCATCAAATTACCATTACAAACCTGTAAGATAAACTGGAAGGTAATCATCGCCAGTAGCGATAATACATTTACTGTTTACTGTGAGAGAGTACATATTTTCCTGACTGTGACTGAGCCTAGTTTTTCCTCAATTGGATTTAATAAAACTTTCCGGTCAGTTACTATCATCACGCATTGAAGGAATTTTACCATAGCGGAAGATTAAAAGAGACCACTTCATTTTCACCCCTGTGCCGAACTGTGTCAGTGCCATCCCATAGACTCCTTTTTTTATATAATAAAAACACAAGAACTCTTAGTCTTCAAGTCTTGCGATAAGTGAGAATATTTGTTACCAGCAAAACCTCGCAAACATCTGGGGCGGGACATCGAAGTGCTAGACAGTTTCACATGTCAAGAGAATACTTGCTGTTTATATATAATTTTATGGAACGTCTGAGGCTGCATTCGGTAAGTGTGTGTGTGAATATATGAGTGTGGATCCTCACGCGTGTGCATGAATGACAGGAAATTTAATCTTTTTTTCTCTTGTAACCCTTTTGTTAACTCTTGTGCCTGGTAATATAATTTTTCTGTACTCCCTGCACTGTTCCTTTAAGGGGGAGGTAATAATTGGGTAACTCTGTTTTCAACCCCCCTCCTTTCCATTTGCTTAGTAAAGGGAAGAACAGTTGGGAAGAACAGGTTTTTTTCTATCACCTATACCTAACTTTGTAACACCTCTATCAGAGATATTAACTTCACTGTTAGGTTAACGTATCCATGTTCCTGATATTATCTATCTCTGGACTGGGTTTATCTTTGTCTAATAAGCGGGAAGGGCTTAGTCGATACCAATCTTCTTCACCCCTCCCAAACTTGTTATTTGCATTTGTGTACTTATGATAATTTATGTAATACCTGATATTTGTTAGTGATTGATGTTTAAGGTTAATAAAATCACATAAACTCATTTAGTACTGTGTTGGAGATACCCAAAGCCCAACATTTCCCCTATTCGTTTAATATAGTTTGTATCTACGTCGTCTGTGTGTTTGAAAACACCAAATCGGTGTGCGCGCAGAGGTGTGTCTGGAAAACTGGCAAATAATTGTTTGACCAGGAGAGTGGAAGAGAAGATTGAGAGAAACGATTTGTCGTAAATAAGTCTGTCTTTACTCTCCTCCAGCACGCTGTGAAGCAACTATTTAATCTCTACATTTTCTATTACTGAGCTTTCCATCATCATTTTCCACTCTAAACCGGACCACTATTTCTAAGATTCTTTTTCTCTCAAAATAAATTTACGACACCCGGTTTCCATACTGTGTCCTGTGCTTGTTGCAGATCAATGAATACAGATGTTGTGTGCTTACCCACTTGGAATGTATCTAAGGTTTTTGGACAAAATGAAAGAGTTGGTCGTCTGTTCTGCAACATTTTCTGAAGCCTGCCTGACTATCATTGATGACTTTATTACTTTCCTGCCACCAGTAGAGCCTGTGATTAACCATTTTCTCTGCACGTTTTCCAATTGCTGAGGTCAGTGAGACTGGTCTGGAGCTTCCAGGTTCTTCAACTGGCTTGTTTCTCTGTAGAATTGGTTTGATATTTGCAGTCAGGTGGAATGTGAAGAACAGCCCACCATTCGTCTTATGAGTCATGTAACCAAAATGTTGTTACGAATTATTATGAGAAGAGTGAGAAATAAAATTAATCCAGAAATCGATGATGAACAGTGTGGATTTGTAGAAGGGAAAGGCACAAGCAAAGCCATATATATTATAAGAACATTAATAGAAAGAGCTATAGAAGTAACAACAGATATATACTTAGCTTTATAGATTACACGAAGGCCGTTGACAAAGTAAAACATGAGAAAATTACTAAAATGTTAGAACGCATCAACATTGATGGTACGGACTTGAGGATAATAAAGAACATGTACTGGCAACAAACAGCAGCTGGAAGAATTAGCAGCCAAATAGAAACGGTTCATAAAGTAAAAAACGGTATCAGGCAGGGATGTGTTCATGCACTAAATCTGTTCAATCTGTGCAGGAAAAAAATAATGAGATCGCTTGACGACATGTCAGGCATATCCGTTGGGGGACATAACATGAACAGGATGAGAAACGCTGATAATAAAGTCTTGATTGCAAAAGGTGAAAGGGAGTTGCAGGAAAAGGTTGACACAATAGTGATAGAAAGTGAAAAAAGGGCCTCAGCCTTAATAGCAACAAGACAGAAATAACCGTCGTCTCAAAGAAAATTACTTCCCCAGAATGCACTTTCAAAGTAAATGGAACAGTTTTAAAACAGGTCAATAGATTCAAATACCTGGGCACATTAATAACTGTGGCCGTCTGACCGACCACTTGAGCATTTATTCATGCTAGAGTCTAGTCATAAATATCTAAAAATATACTATACCATTTCCCTATAAATAACAAGCAGAATTCTTAACTAAAATAAAAATCAACCCGAAGTACTAGAGGAGGGAACTCTTTGAGCCAATTGGCAGTTGAATAAAACTTTCTTTTGGAAATAACCCTGCTGTTGAAGAATTTAAAATATGTCGAAAATGTATGGATGCATTGTTATATTCTCAATTAAAACATAACCACTAAGGCTCTCCATAAACACCACCTATAGAAGGAAGACTGGAACGAACCGCAGTAACCAGATAGGGTGTAAGCAATAACCATCTCTGTCGAGCTTAAAGCCAGTACTAAAATCACTCACATAGATATGAATAAATACAGATGAAACACTGACCTGGCCACATAATAACTCAAATTTGAACCGTGCCCAATCCCACAAGGAATCACACTGGGTGGGACGGCTACATATACTCAAATTGATGCCCGTGACCAGTCCTTCTAAGGAGAGCAACCACTGGCCACGATCACTGAACCACTGCCACAATATAAAAATGGGAAAATGGACAATGCACTTGCAAAAACGATATATGCAGCCCAAACGATACAGCCACAGTTTTAGCTATGCCACTGCCAGGACAATGCATAACAAATACGCCCCGCACCACCCGTCTAATGTGAACAAGGAGAATGAAACTTGCCTACCAGGAGGATATCCTACACTACAGAAAGTTGATACATGCCCCACCGCCCAAGATGATTTTATGTATGATTCGACAACAGGGGGCTATTATGCAGTACAGAGATCTAATGTATGTCCCACCGAAAATGAAGAATTTTTATATAACTCCACAACAGGAGGTTACTACACTACTAAGAATATGCACAGAAGAAACGAAAACCCTTCACTTGGAAGGAGAAGGCAACCCTACATCCCAGAAAGATATAATGACAGTTATTTGCCAGATAATCATACAGTAACATATGCAGATAGGCGCAGATACAATGTTGACAGTAGGAAGTACATATGTAAACGTAACAATCATCCTTCATGTGAAAGGGATAGATGCATTGTTGATCGGGTGACACACGACAAACCAAGTAACGCATGGCAGAGACGGCAGTGCCCAATCCAGACCGTCCCCAGTTCGAATCCCAGTAGAATCCAC
Source organism: Oreohelix idahoensis (assembly GCA_024509875.1). Classification (NCBI taxonomy): domain Eukaryota; kingdom Metazoa; phylum Mollusca; class Gastropoda; order Stylommatophora; family Oreohelicidae; genus Oreohelix; species Oreohelix idahoensis. The sequence goes on from JAMPIV010004043.1 coordinate 92,633, forward strand.
TCCTATGTTCCAATGAGAAACTTAACAACACATATTTGCCACAGGGAAACAAAAAGCACTCCACGTACACTATCGCCGGTCAGGTATTATGGCAACAAAACAAGGCGCACGACCACAGTTACCAAACACTTGGACACACTAAATAAAAGAAAACACAGAATGGCGGCAAGACATTTCATTGCAGAGATAAAAGCCAGAAAAATATGGGAATTTAAAAACGTAGCATTATAAAACGGACAAGGGTGTCGCGTAACGACGGAAGATGGATGGTGGACACACGTAGGTCAAACAAAACGAGATAAGAAAGACCACAAATACCAAGAAATAAATTTAGTTATTATGGACAAGACCCATCACACCCACGGGAATTTTTTTTTTTCTCTAACTAGCGGCACTCTAGCTTTCCAGCTCTTTTGGCCCAATGACATGTCATTGCGAGGCTGGGGGGTCAGTGGACTTTTCTTCCAACCCGGTCAGGAGCTTCGCTCCTTCCCATCCACACGGGATTTATGTGCAGGAGCCGTTCAAGTTATTCAGTCAAATTTCCGGTCGTAAACATTCCTTAAAACGCTGACGCCCGGGTTTGAACCATGAAAACCTGGTCGCCAGTACAACGCCGTAGCCATTACACCAGCGCGGCTTCCACACCCACGGGAATAACGTGCAACCCAGACAGAAGGAAACACCAAAAGATAAACCACGTCACCAGAAACAGGTTGATTGTTCCACACAGACCCCCCCCCCCCCCCTAAATTATATCATCTGGCACGAGGAGAAAGATATCACCACGAAGGCCCACGCGAAACAACTCAGTCGTGATGACCACCGACCCATTACGCCCATGACGACATCTACTCGACCAGTCAGAAAAGCTACGTTACATTACCAACCCTCTAGTACCACTTCATCAGAAACGTCAGACTCAGAAACGACAGATTCTGAATTCGACTAATATGATTATATACCTGCGCCACCCACAGATGCAATACAACAACTAATACGTGAAAGAGATTCCTCTGAGAGTGAAAATGACATTCCCCAGACAGAACTACGCCAACGTCTTCAGTACCGCGACTCACGCATACGGAATGAGTCAAACATGCTGCCGACATCACAAGAAGGAAATACTACATCCGCCTTTTTACACACTCAAACCTATTCACGTAGCGAACATTCATCCGCAAATCACCATAGCCCCAGTTCAGAGTGGAATAGCAGTGAAAACCAACCACTAATATGCGACAAGAAAACAGATGTTTCTCCTGAACAGACAGGTCCTGATTATACTACTCTGAAGCATACAGAACAGTATTTTGACCCTGATGCAGTATCACAACGTTACCCAAACGAACCTAACGGCGACACGATGTCATACTTATATCAACAAGAGACATCACTGGACCCAGATAGCAGTGTAGAATCCATGGACAACGCCCCACCCATTGAGGTCCGCACAACGGTTAAACGCCCTTACCTTCCTTCATCGGATGATTCGCCTCCTGCGAATAAGTTCGTAAAACTGCCACAGAACTATATTAGAAGGAAGATTAGAACAAAACGTCGGCATGTTTGCAAGCAGAAGGATGACTCGCCAGTCACGGAACACCCCCCCCCCCCCCGCCTCCCCAGCTAGATTGCAATCATCAACGATTTCTTCACCTTGCAGACAATCAGTCAACGTCACGTCACATACTGTACCCATTACACAGTACGATCCCAGACTATCCAGACGAGAGATTGCAATGCTGGAAATGGCAGACAAACTGAAGGACCTGGCAACATTTTTATGAGCACACCCAATTGTGTCCTATCTGCTTGCCACTCCAAGCAGGGTCTACGCACTTGTGTATTTTTCTTTTTACCAACGTCTTCACTTTATTTTTGGCAGAACAACGAACGTTCAAAAATTTTTTTTGTGCCCAAATGTCACCGTTTATTATTTTTTTGTGACACGTCTCTCGCAAGCTGGCCGTCGGACGGTTATATGCATTTCAATTTTTTGTGTGTGTGGCCGAAAACGTCCCCCGGACGTAATTTCTTTTCAGATTGTGTGAAGTTGACAGTTCCCCGACGATCCAGTTCCAGGTTGAGATGTAACAGCCCCACTTGGTACAAGTTTTCCCACAGTGAGGTAACCGCTGATGATCAGATCACCCCCAGAAGAAACGGAAAGTTGTAAAAAAAAATTTTCTGACAATGCTTAGTACTAACACCTGTTGTAAGCGTGTATTCACTTTCACACATTATGTTTTTTCTTCCACATCTAGAGCAGATTACACGAGCATTAGGTGATAATGTTACCATACTTTATGTTACAGAATATGCCACACTATCAGGGCCGGATTAAGCTAGTACGGGGCCTGTAGCATATGTTAAGAAAGGGGCCCTATATTTAAAAAAAAACAATAAAACAACACAAATATATTTAAACACATACATTTTTAATTTGCATAGTAATTATCATTATCAAAAGTAACAACACATTCAACATTATTGTTTAAATATTAATGTTTCTACATTTCTTCTTCTTCTTCTTCTTCCGTCCTTAGCCACCGACCGTCAAAGCAGTCAGTGGCCATTACGCCTAGTGGCGTCTTAGGGCAACAGCAGATAGGCTTTCTTTGCCATTGTTTCCCATCACGCCTATTGGCGTCTTTAGGGCAACGGCAAATCAATCCATCTGCTGCTGTTTCCGTAATCGAAGTAACTGGCAAACGGGTGATCAGCCCGTTGGTGTTTCTACATTTAGCATGAACAAATTTGTTGATGATATAGGATGTATCAATTTCACGCAGAAGTTTATGTTCAATGCTTATCAGTGTGAGATTGTTCAATCTCTTTTGACCCATGGTGCTCCTTTGTTCATTTTTAATAAGTTTCAGTTTTGAAAATGATCGTTCTCCACTTGCAGTTGGTTACCATTAGTGACAAATATATGCGCAAGGCGATTTCTACGTTTGGAAAACAAGACTCCAAAGAATTGTCAATTATCAAACGGTAAAACTGTAACTCTACAAGGTCTAGAGTAGTGCCAATATGAGAAGCAAGTTCAGTTTTCAACAGTTCTGTAAACTGCACAAGTTCTTCACAAAGACTTTCTTCCAGATCTTCCGGATATGATTTAATAAGATTCGATGATCTCGTTACCACCTCTTCAGGTGTAAACGACTGTAACTGACAAAGGAATCCAAATACATCATTCAACTTTTGATAAGCTTTCTGGCGTTTTGACAAGGCAGAGAGCAAGCTATCAATAAGGACAAGAAATGTTCGGCTTTTAAACTGCTGAGAAGGCGTTTGAGATTCAACAAGTGGATCAAGTGTGCTGGAACCACTGAAATCATCATACTCTCGATTTCGTTTGTGTTTTCTTCGAGTTTGTTTTTAATAATATTCACACTCAGTCAGATCCTTGGCCTTTTGCTCTATGTCTGCAAAAGTAGACCGCATAGCTTGAATATACCCCCGCAGGGATTCATAGAGTGCACAAGCTGTATTCAAATCTTGGTCAGAAGATTGCAAAGAAGCACTGGTCATTTGAAAACGCTGTAATACTTGATCCCACAGTATGACCATTATTCCTGTATCTAACTTCATCATGGTTGAAAGTAGACCACGAGCCTGTTGACGACACTCTGCCTTCTGATCATTGTTATCTGAAATATCATCCAAGACTTGTTTTATTGCGAAAGGCTGTGTAAAAGTGCTTTTGTTGCATCTGCCCGAGCGGACCACCTGGTATCTGACAGTCTTTTCACAAAGGGCTAATGGGACTTATTATGAGTACCGCCAGCACATAATACAGTAGAAAGGAGATCCCACCGGTAGGCAGAAGCAGAAAAGAAAGTGTACAGACTTTCAATAAATCCAAAGAAAATGACTGCTTCTTGACAACCTTCAGCAGCACATTTTCCAACCAAATTTAGTGAATGTGCAAAACACGGAATGTAATGCGCAAACTTATTCATCTCTTTAATTCGTGCTTGTAATCCTATAAACTTGCCACTCATGTTGCTGGCGTTGTCGTAACTTTGACCACGGCAGTCTTTAATATCAATGTCATTTGCCTTTAAAAAATTAAGTAGACTTTTAGTAAGCTGTTCAGCACTATGACCTTCCATATCCAAAAATGTCACAAATCTTTCAACTGGTCCAGATGGCAAAACATAGCGCAGAGTCAAAGTCAGCTGGTCCATATTAGATATATCTGGAGTATAATCCAATGAAACGGAATAATACTTGTATTTCTTCACTTCACAGAGAATGTGATCCAGTATGCTGGATCCAATCAGATTGATGAATTCCTCACACGTTGTTTTAGATAGATATGATGTATGTCCAAATCCTTTGTTTGCATGAGTACTTATATGCTCTGCCAGAAAAGAGTCAACCTTGGCCAGTAATTCTAACAACCCTAAGTAATTCCCGTTATAAGGGGACCCAACAATTTCATCACTGCCACGAAATGAAAGGCCTCGTTCTGCTAAAAACTTCACAACTTCAATTATTTGCTCTAGAAGTTTGTGCCAATACTTTTCTTGAATGTCCATTTGTTTCACAAGTTGGGAATCGACACGTTCACCTTTTGTTTTTACGCATCAACAGTGAAATTAAAGCTTGTCTATGTGAGGAGCTTTCTTCATGTCGACGCAATAGATTGCTTGCATTTTTCCAGTCATTAAACCCTTCCACAGTAAACTTTGATGAACATTCTGAACTCATAAGCTTGCATGGGAAACAGAATAGGCGCCCTTTACTTTCTGAATAGCATAACCATTTTCTTGCATGTTGCTTGTTTGTAAGTTTATAAATATGTGTAAAATAAGACTTCTGACAGTATCGAGTTTTCTTTTCAGTGTCATACAATCGCACGGATGAAGAGAAAGCACTATCAACATGTTGACATTTTTCACTTCCCTTGGATATCCAATATTCACGCTCACAGTCATCTATATTGTTCGGCCAGTCATTAATATCATTAGAATACTTCTTCGTTTCACTTATTCTTTCACATTCAGACTCAGTGTATACTGGGTTTTGCTGTATGTTTTCTGCTGCACAGCCTGCACTAGTACTAGTTGTTCTTGTAATTCCAGCTTCAGCGGTTAGAGTACCACCACCATGAACATCAAAATATTCTGTCAGCTTACGTGTTTTTGATATCACAAGATAATCTCTTCTTTCTTTTCCTTCCTTCGCTTTACGTTTTTAACTTCCAGAAGCAGAATTACGTCCAATATCTCTGTGTCTACTGCTCATTTTTTGAGTTTTCTAACCTTACAAATCAAGAAATTTTAATCAAGATCGAAAGAGAGTGCGAGCACGCCGTATATCTCAATTAAAACAGGAAGTTTCCGTTTCCTAAATTCTAGTTTTTATTGTTAATGCAAATTCATTTCACAAAGAACGAAACAAAATGAGAGGGGCAGTCGCCTAGAGCCAAAAAAGTGGCTTCCGTCCAAACGTGACCAAATTTTCAACGCCACTTAAATGGCTTCCGTCCGCAAACAGTTAAGATAAAAATAATGAAGAGTCACACTAAGTCACCCTCTTATGCTCTTTCTCTCACAATTTCGTGACACCACATGAAAAGGCGCTAAAGATGGCATAAATCACAAGATCATTGGTTTAACGCTCGTGTTAGAAGATGACCAAAAAATTATGTACATATTTATTGGCGCGGGGCCCCTAAAAGCGCGGGGCCCGTAGCATATGCTACTTTTGCTACTACGTTAATCCAAAGGTTGTTATTGCCGGGAGTTGTAGTGAGGATAAGCTCTCACTGCAGATAAAATACTTCTATGGCAAGCGCCTCAAACAGCCTCTGACAACCAAGTCCAGCTCCCGGCCTTCACGTGTGGCTCAATTTGAGCCCGGCGGAACTGTTTCCACTGACGGGAGAAGGGGCAAAGGCGAGCGACTGGCGCCTTAAAACCAGCAGCTTCGGGCAGATAGGGCTCGTGATCCTTGGTTGGTAGCTTATCTAAGAGAAGGAACTCTGAATTCAAACCACCGCTGCCTTGCGGGAATATCCATTTATGGAATTGGCTTCGGGAGTAAACCCTGAGGATAAATCCGGAGTCGGAGTCCCTAAGGCAGTCTAATGTCGATTCGACATTATTCTGACAACTCCTGCGACATGGCTGGTACCAAACTGTATCGGCTACTGCCGTTCCTTTGGATCTACTGGCTGTGTGGAGAGGGGGAACATGCTGCATGGGCAACAGCTTGATCTCCATATTACTGTGCCCAAGCTCGCGCCCTGGAGAGGACACTCCAGCTTCACCCTATAGGTGTCGGCAAAACACGGGAAGTAGCAGTTACCGGTTATAAGCATTTGCCCAATTGGCGTAGGGCATGGCGCCAGGGGCTACTTCCGACAGTGGGAGAGGTTCTAGGATCTCACTGGACAGCTACCGCCCGCTTCAAGCTGGGCAGCCCCCAGTCAATAAGGTGTTGTCCCGCCACTGTCTGCTTTCCCCATTGGGTGCATGGGGATTAGGGTCAAACCCGAACTGTGGACAGAAAATTTTGCACCAAGCAATTATCGAAAAAATAGAAATAAGCAAACTCTCAGATTGGGATGCTGGAACGTCCGGACTATGTTGACTGGACTATCCGAAAACCTACAGGATGTAAACGATGTAAGGAAGACAGCCATAATTAATGATGAGCTTAAACGACTTCAGGTGGATATAGCTGCACTTCAGGAAACGCGCCTGGCGGGCTCTGGAACGGTGAGCGAGAAGGACTACACATTCTATTGGCAAGGGAAAGATCTTAATAAAGCTAGAGAACATGGAGTAGGTTTTGCGGTCAAAAAATCGCTAACTAAAATGGTTGAACCAGGCGAGAATGGATCAGAACGCCTGTTAACGCTCCGCCTGCAAACTAGCACAGGTCCCATCACCCTTGTCAGTGTGTATGCTCCTACTCTGTACTCTGCCTCAGAAGCTAAAGATGAGTTCTATGAGAATCTAACAGCAATTATCAAAAGCATACCTAGGCAAGAACAGCTTGTTCTCCTTGGTGACTTTAACGCTAGAGTGGGTGCCGATAATATTTCATGGCCTTTGTGTCTGGGCAGGTTTGGTATTGGCAAGATGAATGAAAATGGACAACGGCTCTTAGAGTTGTGCGTCCACCATGACCTCTGCGTGACCAGCACCTACTTTCAGACAAAACCCCAGCATAAGGTGTCATGGAGACACCCACGATCCAAGCACTGGCACCAACTTGACCTGATTCTCGTCAGAAGGCCACTCCTCAGGTCTGTGCTCTCCACGCGCTCGTACCATAGTGCAGACTGTGATACAGATCACTCCTTGGTTTGCTGCAAAATCGGAGCACAACCAAGAAAACTCTATCGTGTCAGACATGAAGGGAAACCACGCATCGATACCAGCAAGATGTCAGACCCTTTCATGATCGCTCAATTCACTGCGACCTTCGAGAAAGTGCTCAGTAGCCCTCAGAATGGTGATACTATTACAGAGAACTGGGAGCATCTACGGAACACCATTCAAAGTACTGCACTTGCCACCTTTGGTAAGAAAACTGCAAAGTCAAATGACTGGTTTGATGCTTCATCAGATGTGATGGCACCTGTCATTGAAGCTAAGCGCAGTGCTATGAATGAATACAAACGTTCACCGAGTGCCAGAACCCTACAGACCCTGAGGGCTACGAGAAGCAAAGTTCAACAAACTGCTCGACGCTGTGCAAATGACTACTGGCTCCAGCTCAGTGAGAGCATCCAGATCGCAGCGCAAACAGGCAACATTAGACAAATGTATGACGGTATAAAGAAAGCACTTGGCCCCCATAAAAGTAAGACGGCACCGCTAAAAACCATCAGCGGAGAGAAGCTAACCGATAAGGGTAAGCAGATGGAGAGGTGGGTCGAGCACTACTCTGAGCTCTACGCTAGAGACAATACCGTTACGCCTGCAGCCCTTGATGGTGTCAACAGTCTGCCGACTATGGAGGAGCTGGATGCCGAACCAACATTAGAGGAACTCAGCAAGGCCATTGATAGCTTGGCCTCTGGCAAAGCACTAGGCAGTGATGGGATTCCTCCTGATTTAATCAAATGCTGTAAGAGCACGCTATTACATCCCCTGCATAGGATGCTGTGCCAGTGCTGGGAAGAGACAACTATTCCTCAAGACATGCGAGATGCCAAGATTGTAACACTGTATAAAAATAAAGGAGACAGAAGTGATTGCAATAACTACAGAGGCATCTCTCTTCTTAGTATTGTTGGTAAGGTTTTTGCCAAAGTCATCTTAATGCGACTACACAAGTTAGCTGAGCGCATATATCCAGAGTCACAGTGTGGATTCCGAGCTGGCAGATCAACAACAGACATGATCTTCTCTCTCCGCCAGCTTCAGGAAAAATCAAGAGAGCAGAAAAGACCATTATATATCGCCTTTATAGACCTCACAAAAGCATTCGACCTGGTTAGTAGGGATGGACTCTTTAAAATCCTCCTGAAAATAGGCTGCCCTTCTAAAATGCTGGAAATGATAAAGTCATTCCATGACGGCATGAAGGGAACAGTCCAATATGCTGGAAGCACGTCACAGCCCTTTGATATACGAAGTGGCGTTAAACAAGGCTGTGTTCTGGCTCCGACCCTCTTCGGAATCTTCTTTGCCTTACTCTTGAAACATGCATTCAGAGATGCAACTGAAGGAATATGCCTTCACACTATGTCAGATGGCCGTCTATTTAATCTTTCAAGGCTGAAGGCAAAAACAAAAATCAGAAGGGTCACTATAAGAGACTTGTTGTTCGCTGATGATGCTGCAGTCGTCACTCAAACCCAACAGGAGCTTCAGAGCTTGATGAATCGCTTCACTAAAGCATGCAAGGACTTTGGCCTCACAATAAGTCTAAAGAAAACGAATGTGCTGAGTCAGGATGTGGGTGCTGCACCAGTTATCACTATCGATAACTATGAATTGGCAGTGGTGCACCACTTCACATACCTAGGGTCTACCATCAATGACAAACTCTCACTGGATACAGAAATCGACAGCCGCATTGGCAAAGCTGCAGCTACCTTTGCCCGCCTCACATTGCGTGTTTGGGGAAACTCTAAACTCACAATAAAGACCAAAGCTGCGGTATATAATGCCTGCATCACCAGCACACTCCTATATGGCAGCGACACCTGGACGACCTATGCTAAGCAAGAAAGAAGGCTCAATACCTTCCATTTGCGGTGTCTACGCCGCATCCTCGGCATCTCGTGGAAAGATAAAGTGACAAATGTCGAGGTGTTGTCACGTGCTGGCCTTCAAAGTATGTATACGCTTCTTAGACAGCGCAGACTTCGCTGGCTTGGCCATGTTCGCCGCATGGATGATGGTCGCATCCCAAAAGATATCTTCTACGGACAGTTAGCAGATGGCAAGAGAACAGTTGGGCGACCACAGCTGAGGTTCAAAGATGTGTGCAAGAGAGATATGAGGGCACTGGACATGGATCCAGCAACATGGGAGGATGAAGCTGCCGATCGCACTAAGTGGCGATGCTATTTACGGCGCCATCTCAGATTGGGCGAAGAGAGGCTCACACAAGAAGCAGAGGTGAGGAGAAAACGTCGAAAGGAGCACCAGAAAAATAAGCAGCTGAGGGCTGTCACCTCAGGGGCGCATTCCCATAGTCAGTTATGACTGAAGGGGCTATTATTATTATTAATCCGGCTCTGCACACTATCATACTGATTTGACACGTGACAATTTATTTAGGATTGTTGAACTAGTTATGCATTTCCACGGAAATTGCAGTTTATAAGTTGCATAACCACACGTACTAGTTAGAGATGATTTGATGTTATATAAACAATTCACAACCCTAGAGTCCAGCAAACATGAATCGCATACAATTTTAATACTAATGATTCACCCATAGAGAATTCATCATTTTTTCACTCTTTCGCCCTTACAGTTTTACTTTCCTTGCTGTTCCAGAGATCAACTTGCTGTTTTTCACATGCATCTTTGCATATGCACGCAGTACCTTTACACTATGCACTGATTGTCATTCTGTCCATTATCATTGATGCAACTTTCTACCGATGATCTATATACCCCATTCATTCCTATATTCTAGCAACTCTTCTCTATTACAGCGATACTGTCATAACATTCATTGACAGAGTATAAGTGGAACGAACCATTATTTTTCTGAAATATAAATTTATAATTGTTATAGTATGCTATCCTTTTTCCACGGAGATATTTTGAGTGTAAAGCCACACATTTTTATGGGTACTGTTAATAATTTTTACTGTCATGATTCAACACCATACTGCCTCAGTAATGGTCATATTTTTTTAGTATAGAGAAATTCAATCAGTTTACAGCTTTTTTTTTTTTTTTTTTTTTTTTTTTTGAAATTCTGCATGAAGATTGTGTTACAATGATTGTACATCCAACATTTGATCCACTATTACAAGACAAATGAATTTCTTTTTCCACTCCACCCCTCACGCCCCCATCTTACTCGTTTTCCTTCTCTCACTCTGAGTTAATGTTCAGGAATTCTGATTTTTTTTCTCCTCTAACTATCTTCAATTTGAATTGCAATTTTGTTGTAATCTGGAGACCTTTTGTTTTCTTGCTGTCCATCATGAGACCACAGTTACTATTCTCACAACTTGCTAACAACAGATGATATTGACTATTCTATTTCGCTTTCTGAGCTAACCCTTATTATCACCCCACTGATGGACTTTATCACACCCAGGAATCTGATGTATTGATAGTGATTTTTTTTGGGGAGTCATTATATTATGAAATAATTAATAATCTTTGTTTACAAATTTGTATAAAAAAGAATAAATATTGGAAGACATGAGAAAAGAAAGAGATTGATAGGATTGTTGACATAGATTAGTGATGCTAATTCCCCTGAACCACCCCCACACATGTTCATGAGACCACACAGATGACTATTTCTGCACCCATAGTTCCTCATATGTTCCATGGTGTCATTTCGTTCCCCACTAACCCGCCCCTGTTTGTTTCACAAATGAGATAGTACAGCTATTGCTAGTACATGATACCTATGCTATTGATACCCCCTGATATTATTTGTAGGCCTACATGATGCCTATGCCACATGAGATGGTGCAGATATTATTTATACATGATGCCTATGCCATAAATACTCCATAAGAATAGTATAAATCTTTCTGTCTTTACGTGGATACGTGACAGATAGTTGAATATGATTGCAAAAATTTGAGGTTCAATAAGATAGAAGATCCACCAGAAAAAAAAAAATAGGAGGCGCAAAACAGGTAGTTTTCAGGCGGCGGCGCATGACTTTTATATAAGGAAATACTCGATCGATTTCAGGCGTTCTCAGGCGGCGGCGCATGACTTGTATATAAGAAAATAATACAATGTACGCTACCGGTCGTATTCAGGCGGCGGCGCATGACTTTTATATAAGGAAATACTCGATCGATTGCAGGCGTTCTCAGGCGGCGGTGCATGACTTTTATATAAGGAAATACTCGATCGATTTCAGGCGGTGGCGTTCTCAGGAGGTGGAGTATGACTTTTTATATAGCGCTATATCTTAGCGGGGTGACTTCCTCTGACGATCAGACACATGACTTGTTATATAGCAATAAATTTGTTCGATAATGGTGTTGTTTACAGACAATACTTAGACAATATATATAAAATATAAAAAATCGATAATGATGGAAAAATAAAAAATCGATAATTAGTAGGTTACTAAGGGGGGTTTTTGAAGCGAGTAGAGGTTTTTTTGTGATGGCGAGGGTGATGATGTATAGTGGGGTGTAGGTTAGGGGGGATTTTTGTGTGATGTTGTATTGTACTGTTATACATATATATATATTTACATATAATACAACAATTAGAGATATATAGACATACAATATATATAAAAAATATATATATATATAAATCGATAATGACGGAAAAATAAAAAAGCGATAATTAGTAGGTTACTAAAGGGGTTTTTGAATCGAGTGGAGTCTTTTTGTACTGCGGGTGCGTCGTTGTGTGCTGGTAGTGTGGTGGTTGTGAGTAGTTGGCAGGGCTGCTGACTCGTGGAGTGTGTTGGGGTGTGGATTTTTTGTGTGATGTTGTATTGTACCCGTAGTGTGTTTGTTTAAGGCGGGTGTGCCAACAGCAAGAGGTGGGAATGAAGTGTTAGAGACTTGACTATACCAGGTCCAACGTCGAGAGTTGGGAGTGCAGTGTTAGAGACTTACTTATTTGAGTGCGTGTGTGTGTTCGTGTGTGTGCGCCTCTGTGTGTATGTGGGTGTGTGTGTCTGTGTGTGGGTGTGCGCGTGTGCGGGTGTGGGTGTCTGTGTGTGTGTTTTGGTTGTACCAGGTGGGTGTGTGTATGACTCAGGAGTGAAGTGTTAGAGACTTGGATATACCAGGATCAGCATCGAGAGATGAGAGTGAAGTGTTAGAGACTTACCTATTTGAGTGCGCGGGTGTGTTCATGTGTGAGCGCGCGCGTGTGTGTGTGTGTGCGTGGTTATGTGTCTGTGTGTGGGTGTGGGTATGTGAGGGTATGGGTGTGTGTGTCTGTCTGTCTGTGTGTGTTGGGTTGTAGCAGGTGGGTGTGTATGTATGACTCAGGAGTGAAGTGTTGGAGACTTGTCTATACCAGGTCTAACATCGAGAGGTAGGAGCGAAGTGTTAGAGACTTGGCTATACCATTTTTGTGTAGATATTTTTTGTGTTATTGTATTGTGTATGACTCGGCATTGTGTTGTCTTTTTATACAATACTTATACAATATATATTTAGACAGATATTAATATGTATACACACGATATTTATACATACCATATTTTAGGCAGCATAGATAACAAAGGTTCTTTAAGTGTAATAAATATATATATATATAATTCTTTTAAAAGAAGACAAAATGTCAAGCTAAAACACTAGTCTCAAGCGCTTTGTAGGTCTCTTAAAACGTGTCCAACCTTGTTTGTGCGCTAACCACAACTTGCTTAATGGAGAAACTAATCGATAGTTGACGAGTTGTGAAAATTCTTTGTGTGCTGGCCTTGTGAGTATATGACTCATGGTAAATCCATATTAGCCAAACCAACTAAGAATCCACACCAAAGCTTCGTGTTATGTTTAATTTTACTTTTCAGTCAAAGTAAAGTCAGCTCCTTTGGTTTTGAGAACATGCGTTTGTAACTTGTTTATTTGTCTTTTTTTTGTTAAGGTTAAAGCACCTGTTCTCGGCTCTGCATTTATTCTAATAGCAACAGTTGTATTATTCTTTGTTAGGTCTTTGTATCTTGTCTTTTTGAGCGCCAGAAATATTTAATTTACTCGTTCATACAGTTTTTCTAAGATAAATTTTAGCTGTCGCTATCATGAAATCTTATACTAACTGTTTCGCCTCTTAAATTTACAAGCTCATTCTCTTTGTGAGAGAGTGAAGTGTTAGAGACTTACCTATACTACGTCTAGCGTGAAGAGGTGGAGTGAAGTGTTAGAGACTTGACTGTACTAGGCCAGCATGAAGAGGTGGGGGTGAAGTGTTAGAGACTTACCTATTTGAGTGCGCGTGTGTGTTCGTATGTGTGCATGTGTGTGTGTGGGCGTGTCGTGGAATATTCTAATCCACATATATAAATTATCAGGTAAATATGAAGCCTAACAAATACATTTAATAAAGAAAAGAGCAATGGTACAAGAACAGTGCTGTCACAATGACTGTACTCGAAATCCCCTTGTTTTCTGCTTCGTCTGCAAATTGTAACGCTTTCACGTTGATAGTAAAAGCCTACTGTATTATTACCCGCCTTCTTCAATGAAACGTGTACTGACCTTGGGATACGCAAGCTGATCAATGACCTAGATTTAATATTTCATTCATTCCATACACGGCGTAACTAAAAGACAGATAAAGCAGGAGAGAGAGAGAGGGGCGAATGAAGGCAGGAAGCATGCAATACTAAACACGCGTCGCGCGATACACAATTGCTGCCATCACGCGTGTAAGGCCACATGCACTAACTTTTTTTTTCAGACGGACAGTGATAAAAACACTAACCTTCCCAGAGTTAGGTTTTAAAAAAACCTGGAAAACGCTTATTAGAAAAGATGACATTAGATGGGTTTACGTTTGAAAACATTACAGTACCCAGACAGCACATCTTCGAAACAGGAGGTAGAAGAAATTGCATATTTTGAACGCAGCCACTTAGCTCTTTTAAATTTGTATATTTGGGTTCCTTAGGGCTTGCTGACAAAGAATATGTAAAACGTTACGCAAATAGTCTAGGAATTACCAAATTATAACCAAAATAAAATAGTGGGGGTGCCTGACAGCATGAAATCATTTCTGCTCATAAAATTTTTTTTATAACGTGTTTGAAAAAAACATTACGTTACGGAAATAGCCTACCATGTTAACTCCTATTTGATTGGAGCGCAACAAATGTAAGACTAAACACGATTGGTCGGGCTATAAATACTATCTTGTGTTGTCAGGGGGAACGTGAAAAGGAGTATTTTTTTGAAAAGATGTGTAGACATGGTTTCATTGGGTAGAGCTGCGAATATACTCGATTCAGAGCGTCTGTTCATTGCCACATCTTGTAATAAACCTACTAAGAAGCAGTGCGTTGAGCACCAGTGTATATTTTTTTATAAAATAAAGCCTGGGACATCGGCAGATCGGAGTTGTGCTATATTCATTGCCAGTCAACGAAACTGTTTATTATTCCATGAATTGTGGGACCGTGGTCTTAAAGTTATTGAGCAGCACCTGGTCAGAGCTTTGCTGAAGCCAGAGGTGGACAGCATACTCCTTGGTCCATATAGCAACCAGTGGGGTGGCTCCAGAACTCATTAAAGTAATCGAGCAGAGGAGCCTTTTTCTGCAGTCATCACGAAAGATAAGAGAATGTGGCCATGGAGCTCAACATTATGTACCCCCATCTTAAAATGACAGTGTAAAATAAAATTAAGAGGGGAATTTAATTGTTTTAATATCAGGAACTGAGAACATCTCCAATACTAGTTCCAATAAAGACAAACTATTGAAGTCATGATGACAAATACCAACAGAGCTTGAACAAAACAAAACCAGTATTACCTCAGATTACCACTACACAACTGACACACATAGGATACTATTAATAATATATGTCATTACAAGATTCATATTGATAAATTCTGTACATATAACTTGTAATTAAAATTGATTGTGCGTCCACCATGACCTCTGCGTGACCAACACCTACTTTCAGACAAAACCCCAGCATAAGGTGTCATGGAGACACCCACGATCCAAGCACTGGCACCAACTTGACCTGATTCTCGTCAGAAGGCCACTCCTCAGGTCTGTGCTCTCCACGCGCTCGTACCATAGTGCAGACTGTGATACAGATCACTCCTTGGTTTGCTGCAAAATCAGAGCACAACCAAGAAAACTCTATCGTGTCAGACATGAAGGGAAACCACGCATCGATACCAGCAAGATGTCAGACCCTTTCATGATCGCTCAATTCACTGCGACCTTCGAGAAAGTGCTCAGTAGCCCTCAGAATGGTGATACTATTACAGAGAACTGGGAGCATCTACGGAACACCATTCAAAGTACTGCACTTGCCACCTTTGGTAAGAAAACTGCAAAGTCAAATGACTGGTTTGATGCTTCATCAGATGTGATGGCACCTGTCATTGAAGCTAAGCGCAGTGCTATGAATGAATACAAACGTTCACCGAGTGCCAGAACCCTACAGATCCTGAGGGCTACGAGAAGCAAAGTTCAACAAACTGCTCGACGCTGTGCAAATGACTACTGGCTCCAGCTCAGTGAGAGCATCCAGATCGCAGCGCAAACAGGCAACATTAGACAAATGTATGACGGTATAAAGAAAGCACTTGGCCCCCATAAAAGTAAGACGGCACCGCTAAAAACCATCAGCGGAGAGAAGCTAACCGATAAGGGTAAGCAGATGGAGACATATACATTCATGACAGCACTGAATACATATTGTTATTTGAAAAGTTATCAGTGACTCCTTTAAGATATCCTCGTAGAATGTTTTATGTATGTGAGTGTCACAGTGTTGTCAAGTGTGGTGGAATAAATTAAATTGTTTATCTGTCTGTTGTTGTTATGACTTACACTGCATCATACACATACCCTAGACATATAACATAGTCATCACACTATTCCAGAATAATTCTGACTGAGGTATACATATGTGGCAGCAAGTAAGGTTATCTATAATACACTACTCTTATTAGATATAGATACCTTCACAGCTGATCTCAGTCAGTACACTAAGTCCCCTATAAATATTTATAACATCCCACTTCACCACAGGGCGCTCGCGTGCGTTGTTGTGTGTCTGTGTGTGTGTGTTGGTGTGCGCGTGTGCGGGTGTGGTTGTACCGGCGGGTGTGGTTGTGTGTGTGTGTGTGTGCATCGGGTTGTAGCAGGCGGGTGTACCAGCATCGAGAGGTGGGAGCGAAGTGTTAGAGACTTGACTATACCAGGACCAGCATGAAGAGGTGGGAGTAAAGTCACTTCTTTGCCGTTTCGGTGGTAGATTAGAGACATCGGTCGGGTGGTTGTCTGTGGTGGGAGCTGACGTACAAGGGGTGGTGTAGGGACACCAACTCGGTTTTGGGGATATTGGTTGATAACAACTGGAGTTGATGTAGTCGTCAAACGTGCTACTGATACAAATAGTAGGACAGGTATCCGTGTTTGGTAACTGTAATCGGTCTAATTCGGCGAGGATTTCACCTTGTAAAGCCAACAAGTGTTCAAATTCAGATCGAGTTAACGTAATGCCGGACTTTCATACGTGTCAAGACTTGCGCTAGCCAGGGCTTGATTAGTGGAAAAACTAAGCGCTAGTTGACGCGTTGTCAATGTGAACATTTGTGTGTGCATGTGTTTGTGTGTGTGTGTGGGCGCTCGCGTGCGTGGTTGTGTGGTTGTGTGTGCATGTGTGTGTTGGGTTGTAACAGGCGGGTGTACCAGCGTCGAGAGGTGGGCGTGAAGTGTTAGAGACTTACCTATACTAGGTATAGCGTGAAGAGGTGGAGTGAAGTGTTAGAGATCTACTCACCCATCTAGTGGTATGTAAGTGACCCCGCACACAACCGTAGTCTCCAACATAAAAAATAATGTCAAACGCTGGACAAGACCAAATAGACAGTTTTATTGAACACAACCCAGCAGGGCAGACCCAGTTACAAATGGTACAAGAGGAACTCTGGGACGGTTAAGGCAGCCGGCTCAATGCTGACGACAGCATCGTGTCGGCTGACTTAACACCACGTGCATCACACATACCTTGTGTATATCATCAATGACAAACTCTCTCTGGCCACAGAAATTGCTAGTTTTATTAACAAAGCTGCAGCTACCTTTGCCTGCCTCACATTACGGATTTGGGGAAACTCCAAACTCGCAACGATGACCAAATCTGCAATATATATAACGCCTGTATCATCAGTTTACTTCTATATGGCACTGAGACCTGAACAATCTATGCTAAGCAAGAAAGAAGGTTCAATACCTTCCATCTACCGTGTCTGCACCACCTCCTTGGTATTTCGTCGAAAGATAAAGTGTACAAACTCAAAGGAACATAAACTTGTTTCCGATAGTCTATATTTAGCGCTGGCGTTACCCACCCTACCCGACTACAACAGTATGAATCATTCATCGATTACATTTGATAATGTTTTCCTCGCGAGCGCAGACCATTGATCGAGTTTAACAACGCGTGGTAAAAAAGCACGTGTGTGTTGGTTTTTCTTAAAATGGTTGAAACTGGCCTCGACATTGTCCCGATTGTAACCTGTAACACTAAGGATTATGTAGTTGGCGTCATATTCTAGTCTGGTTATGACATATATCCGATTTTTTATATTTTCCTCTTTAACTCAAGTATTCTTTTAAAAGAGACCATTAACTATATACTTCTATCAAACACTGCACTCCCACTTCTCGACGAGGCCAGCCTTTGTTACACGTGCGAAAAAAAGTGAAACCTTAAAAATCGGGGGGTTCGAATACACGAGCGAGGGAACGTTTCTTTTATAAATTTGTACTATTGATCTCTTGTGTTTTGAGGTTGTCTGCAATGATGTGAACAGAAATAAGTAGCAGGGTTAGTCTTACACAGGTAAATCTCGTTGTAGATAATTCTTTTTTTTCGTCTACTAATACTAAAGAAAACTCTGCCTGTTAGCTATTTTATTACGTTTTTCTAGCTAGCTATATTTAGCCCTAACGTCACCCTCTATAGTACGAGGATTTTAAAACGAGTCAAGGTTTACGCTCGCTGTTTCACACGGGCCATCGATCCGGTTTCTTTCTAGTGAGGGTACAATCACGTGGTTGTTGAGTTTTCTTAAAATGGTTGAAACTGACCTCAACATTGTATCAGTTATAGACTGTAACACTAAAGCCGTATCTAGTTGGCGTCATACTCTAGTCTGCCTGCTGAAATCCCTTTTGCGTCGTGTACCTATACCTAAACTTTCATGAAATACACACAAATCTCCTGTTACTAGTTACGAATACACAATATTATAGAAATAATGGCTTAACAAAACTATTTAAAACATTACAGATAACCAATAGTGATTTTACTCTGTGAAAGAGTCTATCAACCAAAGAAAACTAACACAATTCTCATCTATATCCCGTTAAAAATGGTAGAAAAACGCACGCGTCGACTCGTCGATCAGTGGCAAACACCACAGGGACTAACGTCACACAATTTTTTTCACATCGACAGCTGGTCAACTATCGCTTAGTCTTCTGTCTAATCCACCATCTGTTACCGCGAAACGTGTCTGAACGCGTTTCACAAACCAGATTAAAACAAGTCCCCTTTATATAAATAGACACGAAATATCGATCAGCCTCCTGTCGGATATATTTGTTAAATGAACTGGGGTCGTTAAATTTTTAGGCTGTGACCAATTACTTCCGCGGACACACACACACACACACACGCACGCGCGCACACACACACACACACACACACAGATACCTAGGAAGGTATATACACGGACACAATTTAGAGATCTGTAAATAAATTAAATTAAATTAAACATAAAAATTAAACATATAACAAAACTAACCAGTAAAATAAAGACCAGGTTTATAGATAGATAAGCAGACAGAAGCGTTCGTACAGACACACCATATCTAAAGTTACTACCAAAACCAATACCCTCCGCACACACAACCACACCCACACACACACCCACGCACACACATTGACAGACACGCGCCAACACAACCACACACGCACACCCATCTTCACTCCAGCCTCTAGCTGTTAACCCTAGTATAGTCAGACCTCTAACACCTCACTCCCACCTCTAGTCACTGGTCCTAGTATAGTCAGGGGCACAACTTTTCTAAAAATATTTAACCATGTACAATCTATGTTAAGCAAGAAAGATAAAGTGACAAATGGCGCTGTGTTGTCACACGGTTGTCTTCAAAAACCTGTATAAAGTGTGTTTGAGGAAACGCACACCAACGACCAAAGCTGCGATATAACCGACTCCATCACCAGTTTACTTCTATATGACAGTGAGAAATATTTTGAAAACACAGTGATTCTCGTGATTATTAGCATGATTCTTACGTTGTTGGAAAGGGGTTCTCACGTTGTGAAGGGTGTTAGATATAAAATAACTAGTTGTGAGTGTGTACACACCAAGAAGTGATGAAATGGTTAAACCGTTAGTGAGCGGGTTGACGATCGCAACTGTAAGTTTTTACCGAGACCAGCCTTTGTTACTCGTTCGATTTAATTGCCAAGGGGCGAAATTTATTTTGACAAGAGGCAGAAATTTGATTACCAAGAGGGCGAAATTTTTTTGAGAAGAGAAAGAAATTTGATTACCAAGAGGGCGAAATTTTTTTTGACAAGGGGCAGTATTTTTTGACAAGGGTAAGTATTTTTTTGTTTGGACAAATGGGAGTGAAAAGAAGTGAAAACTTAAGTAGCGGGGATTCGAACACGAAATGAAACGAATAGGGCGAAATTTTTTTTGACAAGGGGCAGTATTTTTTGACAAGGGTAAGTATTTTTTTGTTTGGACAAATGGGAGTGAAAAGAAGTGAAAACTTAAGTAGCGGGGATTCGAACACATGAACGAAGGAATGTTTCTTTTATAAATTTTCTACTATTGATCGATTGTGTTTTGACCTTGTGACGTGAACAGAAATTTACGCTTGATGTTTTGCGCGGGCCATCGATCTGGTTCCAAAACAAGGAAGGGTAAAAGCACGTGTTTGAACTTTATTAAAAATGAATGAAACTGGCCTCGAGATTGTTCAGTTACAGACGGCAACACAAAGCAGGATCTAGTTGGTGCCATAAGCTAGTCTGCGTGTGACATGTATCTCTACGGTTGTGTTCAATAAAACTGTCTATTTGGTCTTGTCCAGCGTTTGACATTATTTTTTATGTTGGAGACTACAGTTGTGTGCGGGGTCACTTACATACCACTAGATGGGTGAGTAGATCTCTAACACTTCACTCCACCTCTTCACGCTATACCTAGTATAGGTAAGTCTCTAACACTTCACGCCCACCTCTCGACGCTGGTACACCCGCCTGTTACAACCCAACACACACTTGCATACACAACCACACAACCGCACACGCGAGCGCCCACACACACACACCCACACACACAAACACAAATTTTCACATTGACAACGCGTCAACTAGCGCTTAGTTTTTCCACTAATCAAGCCCTGGCTAGCGCAAGTCTGGACACGTATGAAAGTCCGGCATTACGTTAACTCGATCTGAATTTGAACATTTGTTAGCTTTACAAGGTCAAATCCTCGCCGAATTTGACCGATTACAGTTACCAAACACGAATACCTGTCCTACTATTTGTATCAGTAGCACGTTTGACGACTACATCAACTCCAGTTGTTATCAACCAATATCCCCAAAACCGAGTTGGTGTCCCTACACCACCCCTTGTACGTCAGCTCCCACCACAGACAACCACCCGACCGATGTCTCTAATCTACCACCAAAACGGCAAAGAAGCGACTTTACTCCCACCTCTTCATGCCCCCCCCCCCCCCCCCCAAGTCTCTAACACTTCGCTCCCACCTCTCGATGCTGGTACACCCGCCTGCTACAACCCAACACACACACACACAACCACACCCGCCGGCACAACCACACCCGCACACGCGCACACCCACACACACACACAGACACACAACAACGCACGCGAGCGCCCACACACACACACACATACACATGCACACATACGAACACACACGCGCACTCAAATAGGTAAGTCTCTAACACTTCACCCTCACATCTTCATGCTGGCCTAGTACAGTCAAGTCTCTAACACTTCACTCCCCCTCTTCACGCTAGACGTAGTATAGGTAAGTCTCTAACACTTAACTCTCTCACAAAGAGAATAAGCTGGTAAATTTAAGAGGCGAAACAGTTAGTATAAGATTTCATGATAGCGACAGCTAAAATTTATCTTAGAAAAACTGTATGAACGAGTAAATTAAATATTTCTGGCGCTCAAAAAGACAAGATACAAAGACCTAACAAAGAATAATACAACTGTTGCTATTAGAATAAATGCAGAGCCGAGAACAGGTGCTTTAACCTTAACAAAAAAAAGACAAATAAACAAGTTACAAACGCATGTTCTCAAAACCAAAGGAGCTGACTTTATTTTGACTGAAAAGTAAAATTAAACATAACACGAAGCTTTGGTGTGGATTCTTAGTTGGTTTAGCTAATATAGATTTACCATGAGTCATATACTCACAAGGCCAGCACACAAAGAATTTTCACAACTCGTCAACTATCGATTAGTTTCTCCATTAAGCAAGTTGTGGTTAGCGCGCAAACAAGGTTGGACACGTTTCAAGAGACCTACAAAGCGCTTGAGACTAGTGTTTTAGCTTGACATTTTGTCTTCTTTTAAAAGAATTATATATATATATATATATATATATATATATATATATATATATATATATATATATATATATATATATATATATATATATATATATATATATTTATTTATTTATTACACTTAAAGAACCTTTGTTATCTATGCTGCCTAAAATATGGTATTATAAATATCGTGTGTATACATATTAATATCTGTCTAAATATATATTGTATAAGTATTGTATAAAAAGACAACACAATGCCGAGTCATACACAATACAATAACACAAAAAATATCTACACAAAAATGGTATAGCCAAGTCTCTAACACTTCGCTCCTACCTCTCGATGTTAGACCTGGTATAGACAAGTCTCCAACATTTCACTCCTGAGTCATACATACACACCCACCTGCTACAACCCAACACACACAGACACACACACACCCATACCCTCACATACCCACACCCACACACAGACACATAACCACGCACACACACACACGCGCGCGCTCACACATGAACACACCCGCGCACTCAAATAGGTAAGTCTCTAGCACTTCACTCCCATCTCTCGATGCTGATCCTGGTATATCCAAGTCTCTAACACTTCACTCCTGAGTCATACATACACCCACCTGGTACAACCAATACACACACACAGACAACCACACCCGCACACGCGCACACCCACACACAGACACACACACCCACATACACACACAGGCGCACACACACGAACACACACGCTCACTCAAATAAGTAAGTCCCACCTCTCGACGTTGGACCTGGTATAGTCAAGTCTCTAACACTTCATTCCCACCTCTTGCTGTTGGCACACCCGCCTTAAACAAACACACTACGGGTACAATACAACATCACACAAAAAATCCACACCCCAACACACTCCACGAGTCAGCAGCCCCGCCAACTACTCACAACCACCACACTACAAGATCACAACGACGCACCCGCAGTACAAAAAGACTCCACTCGATTCAAAAACCCCTTTAGTAACCAACTAATTATCGGTTTTTTATTTTTCCGTCATTATCGATTTTTATATATATATATTTTTTAAAATATATATTGTATGTCTATATATCTCTAATTGTTGTATTATATTTAAATATATATATGTATAACAGTACAATACAACATCACACAAAAATCCCCCCTAACCTACACCCCACTATACATCATCACCCTCGCCGGCACAAAAAAACCTCCACTCGCTTCAAAAAACCCCTTAGTAACCTACTAATTATCGATTTTTTATTTTTCCATCATTATCGATTTTTTATATTTTATATATATTGTCTAAGTATTGTCTGTAAACAACACCATTATCGAACAAATTTATTGCTATATAACAAGTTATGTGTCTGATCGTCAGAGGAAGTCACCCCGCTAAGATATAGCGCTATATAAAAAGTCATACTCCACCTCCTGAGAACGCCACCGCCTGAAATCGACCGAGTATTTACTTACATAAAAGTCATGCGCCGCCGCCTGAGAACGCCTGAAATCGATCGAGTATTTCCTTATATAAAAGTCATGCGCCGCCGCCTGAATACGACCGGTAGCGTACATTGTATTATTTCCTTATATAAAAGTCATGCGCCGCCGCCTGAGAACGAGGATACACACGAAGATGATATATGCAGTTATGACTTTGTCATAAACCAGACATTCCTGTCTTTACGTAGTCACGTGACAGATAATTGAATATGACTGAAAATTTTTACACGCAAATAAGATTGTAAGTTTGATGCAAAGAGATAGTCTCTGCTTTACAAGTGATGATGTTGATCTTTGATATTGACACATGCCTATGCCATATATGCATTTTTGACTTTGTTGTAACCTAGATATTGCTGTCTTTACGTAGTTACGTGACAGATGATTAAAAATGACTGACACATTTTTTGAAATCGAAAACGGATTTGAGATTTAAGGAAATGATGGTCTCTTATGATGAATAACACATAGCTTGAGAATGATACCCCTCCCAAGGATATACGTGTCAATGATACACACGTCGAATATATATGATGCGAATACATAGCCTGAAAATGATACCCCTCTTGAGGATATAAGTGTCAAGGATACATACGATGGATATTAATGCTACCCTTCCCAAGGAGATACGTGTTAAGGATACACACGTTAAAATATATAAGATGTTGATAAATCGTTTGAAAAATGATACCCGTACTGTTGATATCCGTGTTGCGGATACCTGTGATGAAGATGACTGATGATACATAAATTAAATATGGTACTTATGTCAGAAACACACATGCTGTTGTTGAAATTAAGACATTATGGTAAATAGAAAGATTCTGTCTTTACGTAGTCACGTGACAGATATTTAAGTAGAAAGGATAACACTTTCATACCACAGTCCATTAGACATTGCATTTGACAGTATGACTATAACCTATATTGCTTTCTGCGACTGTGCGTAACAGGTTGTCCAGCTGAGCACTTTTCACCCCTGACATGATGCTATTTCCATCCTTTCCTTTACCTACACCATAGAGATATTAATGTAAGATTATAGACTGCTCATCTGACTGACTCAGACTATACTAGTTCTGACGGTAGATGTTACAGACACAAACGATCTGACAAATCTTCGTCTCCGAAGGCAGATTCGGTGTCGACTTTGTACAAATGTAAAATGATTTCCATTTTTGTTAAATATTGCTCATGTATAAGACATTGGTTGTTAGTTTGGAGTTAAATGAGTTTTAAATGAATAAAATTCTGGAGTTTTGTTGAATAACTTGGAAGAATTATAGATTGAATTAAAATGCACTAGGGAGATACATTTTTGTAAGATCATAGACTGCCCATCTGACTGACTCAGACTGTACTAAGTCTGACAGTAGATGTTATAGACACAAATGATCTGACAAATCTTCGTCTCGGAAGGCAGATTCAGTGTCGACATTGTTATAATGTAAGAAAATTTTACCTTGTAAATTGTGCTGATATATTGAGATGTAATTTGTTGAATTATGGTTAAATGAATTATGAAAAATGTATTCTTAGACATGGTTAGCTAACATAGTAATGCATTATGAATAACTTACCTAGAATATAATGACACATGAAATAACGTGGAACCATTATGAATGGATTACCATTGTCATACAATGTGGATACTTAGAAATAACTTGGAACCATTATGAATGGATTACCATTGTCATACAATGTGGATACTTAGAAATAACTTGGAGATATTATGGATGGACTACAAATATACTGATACAATGTGGATACTTAGAAATAACTTGGAGATATTATGGATGGACTTTACTTAGAAAATTATACAATGAGATTGCCTCGAGATGGATTGGATGTATTTTGCAGGAGTAATAGAAAAGTTTTATAACACATGTTTTGAACTACATTTGAGTTGGTCAATATGAAAAAATTTGCACTGTTGCTGTTTAGCAAAAATTTTAGATTGATGATAACAATTTTGTTGTTCAGGGTTACCACTCTGAAATTTTTAATGGCACAGGTATAGAAGAAAGTTTTTATAGTGCTGTCCATTGGTGGAATTTGGTTACAATATTACAGTCTGATATCGTATATATACAAGAGCCCCCGGTTAGTGATTTAGGTTAAATTTTTTTACAAAACTTTTTTAGACTTAGAATATTTTTGGGATCTTTTTTTAATTGATAGTACTCAAATGTCTCCCTGCGGGATACATTTGCATAGCCCCGGGATCTATATGTGGCCGTCTGACCGACCACTTGAGCATTTATTCATGCTAGAGTCTAGTCATAAATATCTAAAAATATAATATACCATTTCCCTATAAATAACAAGCAGAATTCTTAACTAAAATAAAAATCAACCCGAAGTACTAGAAGAGGGAAATGAACGGGGGTTTTTGACTGGGTCAGCGTTTTGACATTAGGCATGCTGATCTTACCCGGCAGTTGTCATAGAGACAGCTTCATTACGTTATAAGCACGTGATGTTTAACCAATGGGAAAACACAGCCAGCTTCAGCTCAGTGTGTTTGCCGACAGGAAATATTCAGAACGGCAGTCCTGAAAAGAAGAACGATGTAGTAAGACGTCGCCACTGTCAGACTCCCTTAGTTGAAGTTTTCGACACTTTGTGCCCAAATATTTCAAATGTGTAGTTGTACACATTAGGACAGGTATATTATTGTGCTTGATTCATGTAAGTACTCTCTCGATTTGAAATGTTACATAATCATATCGTCACTACAAGTCGACCATATGCAAAATGGAGAATATTGAAGAATTTATTGAGACCATGGTTAAAAGAAATGCTACAGGACATATTTGGATGGTATGGAACTGAATAATTTGACTCATGAGAAAAGAAACGTCAGGTTTCTCATTATGGTAGACTGATGTACAAAGAAATATTGATGAATTATTTGTTGAGAACTCTTTGAGCCAATTGGCAGTTGAATAAAACTTTTTTTTGGAAATAACCCTGCGTTTGAAGAATTTAAAATATGTCGAAAATGTATGGATGCATTGTTATATTCTCAATTAAAACATAACCACTAAGGTTCTCCATAAACACCAGAAGGAAGTCTGGAACGAACCGCAGTAACCAGATAGGGTATGAGCAATAACCATCTCTGGCGAGCTTAAAGCCAGTACTAAAATCACTCACATAGATATGAATAAATACAGATGAAACACTGACCCGGCCACATAACAGCTGATGGAAGATGCATCTCCGAAGTAAAGAGCAGAATAGCTCAAGTAAAAATAGCATTCTATAAAATAAAGAGTATTTTATCCAAAAGATCTTTGTCAACAGAAGTAAGAAAGAGAGTTCTTCAGTGTTATATAGAACAAATCCGGACATATGGGAGTGAGTCATGTACAATTAGTAAACAAGTAGGGAAGGCATTAGATACCACAAAGATGCGGTTTTTACAGAAACATGTTAAAAATACCGTGGACAGCAAAAAAGAGTAATGAGGATGTCATGAAAGGAAACATATTTCACAAGTCAGAAAGAAGCAATGCCCTTTCTTTGGGCATGTTATGAGAAGAGGAGAGATGGAATATATCGTAACAACCCGTAAGATTAAAGCAAAAAGAAATAGAGGAAGACAGAGAGCAAATACTGAACATGTTGATATCATGGCATGGAAATAAGTCAACAAAAGAATCGATAAATGGTACTGGAGACTGGAAGTTGTTGAGAGACATGATCTCTTATGCCAAAAGGCATGGTACTTGAAGAAGAAGCAGAAAAAATTGTTCATTGATGTTCAGTTGCATATGGGGGCTAGCAACATCATTATATAAAAGAGCTTGCCACATAAACCACCACTGCATGAGCTATAACTGATTTGTGCAGGTTTTTTCACAAGGAACCAATAGCAGAGGTAGCCCCAGGCTCCATATGGAGCAGAAAGAGTATGATGATGATATCATAGTAAATGTAACTATTTTAGTGGAACCAGGCCAGGAGGAAGACAGCCGATAGGATAGTCTGGCGCTCTCTCTTCCAAACCTCTACACCTCACGGTAGAAGGGGAACGACTAAGTAAGTAAGTAAGTATTATTATGTTTGATTTGTTGTGTATATACGTATCTGAAAATTATGCATTTGTCTACTTTCGCTCTCCAGAATGCTCTTTCGTATGCCTTGATGGCCTTAATATTCGACTCCTGAGAACAGATGGAACAGTGAAAACTTAACTGAGAACCAGCAGTGACTGTCACCACGTTGCCATATAAGTACCCAGTACTGACACTGTTTACGGACTATCTTTGTTAAATCTCCACCAAAAATAATATTTTCCAAGGAAGATACCCAACCCATGAACTTGTCTTGACAAATCAATTTTATTCATTTTAATCCTATTGACCAAATACTTCATAAATCTCTTGTTATCTATGTAAATATAAGTGTATAGCTGGAGTCTATTAACGGATTGAGTGAATTGATGTATGCACCCGTATAAAGCATTTAAAACAATACATATATACAGAGCTCTTAAATTAATATTTTGCTGAATCACCGTCAGCTGGTAGCTTATTAAATACGAATCAAAACATATATTTCTCACAGAAGGGGTGGGGGAATACACTACAACAAGTTTAGACGTCTCAGTTGTTATACTTGCCATTCTAGAAAATCCCTTTGAGACACCCTGAAATATGAGCACCAAACTTCTATTTATATCTCTACCAAGAGAGTAAATCTTTGAGCCAAGTTTGCTACGTTTGTAAAAAAAAAAAAAGCTCATTCCTTTACTCGAATTATGGCTATTAGTGGACCACTACTGCAGAGCAGGGTAGACAACTCGCGACAGTTAGAAGAGACAACTGAAGAAATCTTTATTCCAGGAGAAACATATCTTGGATTTTGAATATTCGCTTAGGCAAAGTTTTGTCTGATTGAATTAAATTACATATATTTTACTGTATTGCATAATTGCTTGTCGCAGTTTTATGCTTGACTTGCGAATCATGGCTCGTTATTCACATAAACCCCAGTACATTATGAAAGTATTATATACTTATTCACATTAGTGCCAATTATCATCATGCCAAATGCATCGGGCTCACGTTATAACATGCCTATGATCTTAACAATACGCCTTTACCAATTTCTGAAAGAATGACCGCCGGTATATCATTAATTCTAAATACGATGAATTAATTATCGAATGAAAGGGAAAGTTAACTTCTGCTATAAACCATGAAGGCACAATATGTCTCCGGGCTTGTTGGAATCTGAGCAAGCACATTCGTAACGAGTTTAATTCAGTGTATGAGGTCTACCGGAAAGCGATTGTTTACTGTATTCACGTAGCATGAAGCAGAATCCACAGTTACAACATCTATAATTTAAAAGAAGACTAGAAGCATATCTAACATATATAAGTGTTTAATCATTTTCAGCTATTTGTCCTCTTGTTTTTTCATAGGCATCTCCAGGGAGGATGCGTCCTAATGTGTTTTAACCCGGCATAATTATGTCACTTACCGTATATTGTTTTTATATAGGCCACATCTACTTTGTCATCCCCACGGCATCTTTCAGTTGCCTAGATTTCCCTTTTAGCCATCCATTTTAAAACTTTGCCTATTTGTGTCACAAGATGGATTTTGGGGCGAAAACTTCTCGATCTCTCTTTCACTCCGGCAGTACTAATTTTAAATTGTTGTACTGACTAATTGCGTGCTTTCCATGGTCAGCACTTTTTCTTTCTTTGTTATGTAGCAGATATTTGATATTGTCCAAGCATTTGACACTCCTTGTTGGTGATAATACATCACATTTGCTAGGCGCGGCACAGCTTTGTTGAAATAAGCGCAGGCAAACCCATATTGTTCTGCTTAGTTTTCGCGTAGAGTTGTGTGCTCAAGCGACAGATAACAAGATTACTCGTCTGTGCAACATATTTTGGACAGACACGAATGGCATAATCGTTTCCTGTTGTCGCATAGAGATTTATGATCAATAAATTTTCTATATTTTTTTCTTTTCTACCCGTGTCCTCTACTTTATTATCGCTCTTTTATCCTTTTCCTGTTTTTCGCATTCGTTCGTTTGCGAATATATATATTTTCCCATTCTAACGTTTACCTGTTTCTTTTCTCTTACTGAGAACGCATTTTATTACGTCAGATGTCAGTCTCTGCAGGTGAGCGAATAGTGCAAAATTCGTCTCGATAGACATGGGATGGCAGACATATCGTCTAACATTTTCATCTGACACGGCGTCCTTCGGCCAGTGTCTCGGCCTGAGGTGGGGAAAGCGCCAGACATACATCGCCCAGAATAGCCGTATGTCGGAGAAGGCGTTAAGACGCGTATTGACATGTTGTGGCAGGCTTCTGAGTTAATGTGAAGTGTTAGGAGAGGGGGAGATACCGGCGCTATTTCGGATTTCGAAATAACATGGGATGCTTTGTCTGTTTCATATATCCTAGCAGGAGTTTAAACGTGACTTCATTCTGTTCTCCAAATTTGCAGTAGACAGGTTGTTTCGTGCTAAAGAGAATAAGCTGTATAGCGAAGTCTGAGTTTGTTTCGGAAATTTTGCCGAGCTTCTAGACTATCAATAAATATAAGCGTATCATTCTAAGTTTGTGCGATCACCCGTAGTTCTGTTTGGCGGTAATATTTAATATCTATTGTGTTGAGTGATCTAGTGATAAATCGCTTATTTTCATTTTACTAGTTAGATTTCTGTGTAGAAGAAATTAATATCAAGTCTGTTATATTCGCTAGTCGACATGTTACAGTGGAAAGCAGAATATATTATAATTTCTAGCTTAAACTCATGCAGCTGTAAATGAATTAACATAAACTGCGAATAATCAGTCGAGAATATTTTAACTAACTTATAACTGCACTGATTCATCATTGAGTATTGACGAAATACGTATGTATTTCTAATTCATGATGACTGATTTTGTGAATATAACTTATTTCACTGGAGATTTAAACGATACGACAAGCTCTACGCTTGTAGTTTATAATGTAAGTTATAACCGAGGGAATAGTATGTATAAGTATTTTATACGTTGTTTTCTCTTTATTCAGTGAAACCGGAGTGACCCAACTTTTCCAGCGTTGAGTACTGAGTAGTATCTGTGAAGAACATAAACATTTTATTCTTAAAGACTTGGTGTATAAACTAAAACCTGTCTGGCATTGCATTGGCATCCAGAACGACAGAGTACCCATTCCATAAACTTTAAGATTTAAATAAAGTAACGGGCCTATCGCGCCAGATTTAATTCTTCCTGAGAGAAACCTCAAGTACATTTCAGCCCTTGTGGCAAGTAAAATATTACAATCAATAAACATTCCGACGGAGTTGTGACTAGTTTTTTTTTTTTTTTTTTTTTTTTGTACGCCCGCTAATACTCGAGGCGAAATCTCAGGTTATTATTTTTATGTCTAACCTGACATTGATTTTACGTGAGTATCCCTTTTTTCTTGTACAGAGACAGGTGTCCCTCGCCATTCAGGCAAATACTCTCCGATTTCGGAGGTACCCATTACAGCTGGGTCGGCTCAGGAGCCGCCAATCCTTGGTCGACGACACTTCTTCAAATGTCCTCGCCAGGTCTCGAGTTAATCCAGTCCAAATCCCGGTCGACGAAAAATCCTCAAATGCCGTCACCCGGGTTTGATCCTGGATCACCCGGTCGCCAGAGCGGTGTGGTAACCACTACGCTAGCGCGGCTCCCGTTGTGACTAGTATGTGGTGTGACCGAATAAAATCCTATACTGAGAGAAAGCAGTTACCTGACATTCCTAGTTACTAGAAATCTAAGCTATTGACACTTTGCTCGCTGTTAACGTTCGTACCTGGACAATTTTAATGTGACAGAACCAGATATCCCTAAATAAGAAATACCAACGAAACGTTCCCTGAAGAAGCGAATTCAACCTATCTTTTTGGAGCTGGGGTTCCCTTGGCCAATGTCTAACCCTGGAGATTCTGAATGTGCATGTCCTAAAAATTGTTTGTCCAGAAGTTGCTACCAAAGCTGTAAGTACGAACGAAAGCTAATGATCACGGCTGACTGAATAGAGTGAATGCAGGACTGAGCGATTCTTTTATTGTTGTATTTTGACACCCATTTTTTGCTGTCTTAAATTTCTTTATGCAAGTGTTGTTGCTAACAATATTTTTCCTTAGGATAGATCAGAGTATCCAAGTCTGTTCATAACTGTAAAGGGAAATCTTAGACTAAATCATATGTATCCGTGACTCGTTGGGGCTATCACTTTTCTTCTAACAGGGCTGTGGGCTATACATCGAGGGAAAGGATCACACCAATGGGTCTATCATTCTTGTAGCAATTCATTGACTTTATGACTATTTGTATATGTTTGATGTAATTTTATATGTTGTGATGGAAGTTTATTTTGATAATTAAACTTCACATTTAAACTTAATCAGTGTGGCGGTCAGTTCGTTCCCAAATATCTATATTTTCATTTGTCATAGTTTTACGTCTGTGTGTCTATTGTAGTCACTTATGTGTGTTTGTATGTGAGGAGTATATATATTAATATATATTATATTAGATTTGTCTGACTAATCTAACCCTGTTGTAGATGATAGGCTGACTGAAAGAAGCTTCTCGAGTGTCAAAGACAGAATCTACTATATTTCCTCCCCCTCACTCGTGAAATCTATTTCTATTTTATCACCTCGCACTGAGCTATCACTTATGTCTATGTCTATTCAGAAGGAACCAAATTAAGTCCTAATCACCTATCACAAATCTACGACACCTGTCCGACTTTCACGTGTACATTACTTTATCTGAGAGTAATAGGTTGTTACATCTGAAACACATTGTCGTATGAGTTTACAGATGTGTTGGTGAGTTTGTACACCAAGCATCGGATGTTTTCTTGTCATATATGGGAGACGTGACCTTTGCATCCTGCGCAAAATTATTCCATGTCGAAATATTTTGAAATTACCCCACCCAACAAACATGTTCGAAATGATTGGGGCCATGAGTAGTTTCATAGCCAACAGATGCGGAGGTAGGACAGGCAGTTTAACCGGACATTTTCGCAGTTTTAATTTACTGTGAGAAATCGCTTGCCAAGACTACAACAAGACCTTGCCAGAAGTTAGAATTCAGAATTTCCATTTATCAGGCCGGACTTTGTGGACCATTCTTGAAGGACTTAGAGCCCTGGAAAACCATTTTAATAAGGAACCGGAATCTGAGGAAACTGAAACACGGAGTCATAGTGGGAATTAGTGTTAAAAAAAGACCACGAAAACGTGTAAGAGGCATCTGCCAGTGCATTTATTCATCTGAGCAAAACGTATGTGAGCCAGAATTGGCGTAAGTTGTCATTTTACATTCTATATTTTTCATTTACTAACATGTGAACTAATATGTATATATTACCATGTGAATATTATTACGTGAAAATCGCTAGTGGATGTCCAAGTCATTTGAGGCTGGCAATCTCATCGTATAGAATGATGATTTCATGAACCACCACTGCAAGGGCTGGTGACTGTTTATTGATAGTTTATTAAAGAGAACTGAAAGTCTAAGAAGCCCCAAGTTCCATATGGAGCAGGGAGGGAAAGATGAAAGAAATGATGTACATTCTAAGCATAGTATTTACATTTTCATGCCAGTGTAAATGTCTATGTAAAAATGTTCACTTTAAAATTAATGACAGTTTTAAACTCTTCAACAAGTGTATATATAAATGAAAACATATTCAATTTATATTGTGAACACTTATCAATCAGTGGAGATGTAAACGTAAATATATTCTATCGGTACTATTAACCTTTCCATTTAAATATAAAATCAATGTAAAGCTATTCAATTTAAATGTAAAGAAAGTTTTCTATCGAGGGATTAAGTTTAATTCTCATCGGCGGTAAAGTCTGAGTAAACGGGATAGTGGAATAAGAGAAAGGGAACACATAAGTATGTGTCGGGACATGCAATACTCAGGAAAGCGTTTCGTTTCTATTCTTTTACCATAGTTATTGCTGGTGGTAATTTGAGGGTACTATCTCTGGAACAAGAAGGGAACAGTGGTTTGAGCTTTAAGACGAGGTACCAACTTTTTAGACACTCGTACATCCCTGACACTTCTGGGAACGTGCTACACCCTACATCCTTATCCAGCGACGAGTGTTATCAGTGATCAATCTACCGAGAACAAACCCATCAGCGGGAGCAGAACCTACCAGTGGCAGATAAGTGAAAACTAGAAGCTGCCACGTGAACCCCTTTATAAACTGTTATCCCATCACATCAGTGATTATACCTTTCTGAAAAAAACCATTATTCATTCTTTTAAACCGTTGTTAAAACTAAATGATTATTAAATGTGTTATTTGTAATTATGCAAATTTAACTCCGATTTAATCATTTTAAATGTACTGCATTTTTGTCTCTGTCAATTTACTAAATACCTCTAAACAGAGCTATACCATTGTGACGAAATCAGTCGTGCACTTTTTATAACTCTCATACACTCCGGCAGTATCACTTCTTTTCTTCATTTTTCTCTCCTTCATCGTCCTGTTATTTGGCATATTATATGCATCTTTATTCTTTTGGCTGTGACCGCTCCTAGAATTGTTTAAGTTTCACCAGGTGAACTGTAACAATACCAGGGTAATTAGACCAGTCAGCGGTATTACGGGTATCACGTAAGTCAGTCTGGCCACCTTTCGAAGAGACGTCAGTTGTTTGTGCAACGTGGTATCGCATGAACACGCACGGAAAGCCATATAGCTATCTAAGGAAGCCGCCTGAGGACGGGCGAAAACACCGGTGATAACTAGATAATTGTTTCATCTGAGCCCTCTCGTTATCAGTATTGACTGTAATCTGTCTGAGGGAGATAATATTGGAAGGTAGCATCTGAACATCAAATAAGTTCACAGATTTGTTTTTGAGTTGGCGGACGTATTACAGCATTATTAGAAAGAGGTCACGCGATGTAATTTTAAAATTCAATATTTTGAAACATGCGGGACAGATTAGGAATTTAATTAAACACCCCAAACCCGATAGTGCTAAAGAGCGTAACACTGGTTTGATTTGAGAGCAGGAGTATACATTGACTTTCATTGGAAAATTCGTCGGAAGTACAATCTGAGATTTGAACTGAGAAATGAGAATATAATCTAGCGAAATCAAAGACACAAATCAGACTGCATCACAACGTCAAATTAGCAACTCCCAGAAGCCAGAGAGAGAAGGATCGGACAAAGAAATCCAAGATTATAAGTGACAGATCGAAAGTTTTTGGGCAACTTTGAAACGTAAAAGTAAACCCGCATTAATAAATACAAAGAGTGGAAACTTAAGGGACCAGGACAGTATTTGGGCAACTTTGAAACGTAAAAGTAAACCCGCATTTATAAATACAAAGACTGGAAACTTAAAGGAGAGACCATAGTATTTGGGCAACTTTAAAACTTAAAAAAGTAAACCCGCATTTTTTAAATACGAAGACTGGAGTCCAAAGGAATCAGATAACCCGTCATAAGAGGAGTCATACAATTTCCAGACCAAGTGACTCGAAGCATCTAATAAAGTGCTGTGTGCATTCTAAACTGTGCGAGGAGATTGTGTTCCCAAACGTTACTTTGGGGTAAGTGTAAACATTTATTTTACACATGTGAATTTGACATGGTTTTCTTGCTAAGTGGTTATATATGAGGCTGGCAACCTCAACCTATGAAAATAGTATATTCATAAACCACTAAGCAAGCGCTGGTGATCGCTTCTTGCTAGTCGTACAGAAAACCGACAGCAGAGATGACCCCAGACTCCGACTGGAGCAGTGATGAGTGATGATTACATCACATGTGCATCATGTGTATAGTACCATTTTGTGAGATATATGTACCCTGCTAATTTTAATTCAGGCAAATCATTGATTTCACGCTGTCCAAGCACATATTTTCCCAGTTTAATACCCAGAAGAATAATATTGGTGATATCTAATCATCTTCCCTGAGTTACGCTGTGTATGCTCAAAAGAATTTAATTATTCAGAGAGGCTAACATTGGTCGGTGGATAGCGAGACAATGCACCTGTTAATTTGCACCCAACAAATGTACTTAGCAGAGGCATTTGTTTTTACTTTGTCTAAAAGATCGTAGTACTAAGCTATTAAACGGTTCGTAGATCAAAGCTTTCAGACTGTGAAGTGTTATCATCACAGAAGGATTGACGAAACCCAGGCTGCAGGATTCACTCATACCAGTTAAGTGCTTGTAAAAGGCACCAGCAAACGGACATTAAAGTTTAATTTTAAATGTAAATCCTCAAACCACGTCTCAGGGACGAGAAATTTTATTTAACTCTAATAGTCACCATCATTTCATCTTTATTTTAACTTGTTAAAACTAGTTGATTATTAAATGTGCTACGTGTTATTTTAGAACTAAACGATCATATTTGATTCTGTTAATATATGTATGAAAGCAAACGTATATAGCTATATATAGCTATATATATATATATATATATATATATATATATATATATATATATATATATATATATATATATATATATATATATATATATATATATATATATATATAGTGCGAAGGTAGACAACTTTGACGACCCATTTTAGTTACTCTTGAGTTTTAGCCACTGGTGGACCACTACTGCAAACAATATTATACATAGGTAATTTTTTGTGCTTAAGGGAAAGTCATTATTGAGTTACTTCCCTTGAAAGTTGTGCCATCTCTTCGATCAAACTCCGCGGATAAATCCATTTTACTGCGATTTATTCGTTGTTTGGGTAATAATAGATTGTTCTTGCTTCAGAATATCTATGGCCTGAATTTATGTGTATTGTTTGTCTGAGTAGGACGAGTCTGTCTTATATCTGTATATCTTTACATATCTAAGTCGAACTATATGTTCTGTTGTCTCTAGAGAGGTCAAAGGCTATTCGGCGGATGTGTCGTTAGAGTGTGGTGTGATTTGGCTTCGTCCTGATAGGGACTGTGTGTGTTTTTCCTATGTCGGCCTGTCGCCGGGAAAAGTGATCTCAGTATTTGTGGGGAAAGTGATAGTCGTCTAAACCTATCGTGTATGCTTTACCCCAGTGTTTATTCATATTGCCAAGGAATGGCAGTTTCATATTTCCTCTACCAAGGTAATCAAAGACACTCTTATGAACTCTCGATCGAAGCCACCATTTTCGATAGTTACGATTTGAATGTCTAAGAGAATATATTTGACTCGATGAAAACGACTTCGATTCCTAGCAGCACTATATTCTGTAGAATGCAGTCAATTGTTCATGATCAAATCTACAGAGCAATGCAATGTTTTATGAATGACTAACTTTAGGACAGATTCATTATCTGCATCCAAACGTGAGTGACAGTTCACGAGTGAAGCCATCTTGGAACCAAAACATGTAGCGACTTTCAAGAAGAGAAAGGGGATGCCCGTATTATCGCTTGTTTAGTCCAGAGATCACTGCTACACATGAGAACCCGTTATTAGCGGTTCAATATTATTATATGAAAAAAAATATGTGCTGAACATTATGTGGGAGAATCGTCGCTAAACGAGATTAGGTTTAGAAGCCATCTGAAATATTG
Source organism: Oreohelix idahoensis (assembly GCA_024509875.1). Classification (NCBI taxonomy): domain Eukaryota; kingdom Metazoa; phylum Mollusca; class Gastropoda; order Stylommatophora; family Oreohelicidae; genus Oreohelix; species Oreohelix idahoensis. The sequence goes on from JAMPIV010004043.1 coordinate 129,759, forward strand.
TTTATAAGCTGACGTGCTCAGTCAGTGAAGTCAGATGATTTATATGTATGGGCGATGCTGAGGGCTTGGCTACTGACAGTCCATTATAATATTAATCTACATGAGTGCCCATGTAACATAACATTGCAAGACCATTTATCCACTGTACTATGATGTATTATGCCAACCTGTGATTTGTCACTATCTGTGCTGTCGAGTGTGTACGTCCAATTAAACTTTAGAAAAGGTACACAGTCGTTGGTGTCGATGACTTCCAGTCATACATGAGTGTGAGAAAAGAACATTTGTCAACAACACGAACCCTTATCATCATTCGCACATTGTACACTCAATCCATGTCTACACACCACTGCGTAGGTCAAGTTGACATTCCATACACTACAGTGGAGCAAACAACACCATAGAGATCTTATCAACTGATGATGATGATGATGTCTGCTTCCATCCACTTATATCTATCTTTTGGTGGATATCATTAACGGGAATAAAAATCCAACATTATCAACCTTATCAACTGGTGGACCAGCTTTCTGGGTTTGACCTCGCAGAAGTTCAGAAGTCAACAGATTACCGATACCAGACCGTTTCCTGTGGCTGATACGACACACTTGCAGTATTGGTTTGCTCTTTGTCAACACTTCGTCACGTGACCTGTCAAGTGAATGCAGTATGTAGGCCAGCGTTGTTGACAGTTTTACATTAGACATTACAGAGTTTCACAGAACAGTTGGATCAATTCTTGTCAATGTTAACAGGAAGACAGTATTTGTGTACTAAGAAGTCCTATTTTCATCGATGGATCTTCTTGTTTTCCATATATGAACTTTAATATTTAAGGCCAGAATGTTTAATTGAATAAAGTGGCAGTTTGTTTATGTTCATAAAAATAACTTTGCCATTACTGTAAAACTGAGCCTATTTTGCAACACATACTATCATACACATAATTTATATATATTTATGTTTACATGTTATTTGTTTGTATAGTATGTTAGTTTCTATGTCAGCGGGTTGTGTTTAAGGTTGGGCGGCGTCCTCACAACAGAATATCCCACGTCATAGAGGGTCCGTTGTGGGCGTTTTCTATAGGTGCAATTTTCTTGATTGAAAATTTGCTGCGACAACTGTTGCTTTTGTGTTAGCTGTGAAGACTGTAATTATTGTTATTTTTGTAATATTTCTTTGTTCTTTAGTTTTGTTTTGAGTTGTTTGTAATTTGTTGGTCTACTCTTTTCTATCTTTCAGTTCTATTCACAATTTGTATTCATATATTGTGACGTCATTGGTGTTGTTATTCTTTGCAGATTCAGTGATTATTTTCATTGATTTCCCTATTTGATTTATTTTGATTTCTGCAAACGTTCTTGTATTGTCAGTCCTATTTGTACTTTATGTATTCTGTTGGTTGACATATGTTTTATATAGATATATTTCATAAGACACAATTGCCTGTGCACTGCACTTGGATTATGGTATAAACCAGTACCTGATTATTATTACTATTATACAAGACCTTATTAAAGGCTTGTGACCCACAGATATTGGGATAGTATACTGATTAATCAAGTCATTGAGAACTTGTGGTATTATTATTATTTCAGGTGATTAGTATTATTGTTAGACACCATGTCTACATTAGAATACTTCATTATACAAGGGAAAGCCCTTGATAAAACTGGTCAACAATTAGAACAATGGGCAGTTGCTCAATATGACAAAGCATTAGCTGCAGAAGAGAGAAGAGCTATGGCAGAAGAGAAAAGATTAGCTGCAGAAGAAAGAAAAGCTATGGCGGAAGAGAAAAGATTAGAAAGAGAAGCTGAGGCTGCTGCTGAACAAAAGAAATTACAGATGCAGGTGGAGGAAAGGAGATTTGAAGCTGAACAAAAAAAATTAGAAAGAGAAGCTGCTGCGGAACAAAAAAGATTAGACAGTGAAGCTGAACAAAAAAGATTAGACAGGGAAGCTGAACAAAAAAAATTAGAAAGAGAAGCTGCGGCTGAACAAAAAAGATTAGACAGTGAAGCTGAAGAAAAAAGATTAGACAGGGAAGCTGAACAAAAAAGATTAGACAGGGAGGCTGAACAAAAAAGATTAGATGCTGAAGAGAAAAAAGCAATAAGAGAACATGAATTTGAGTTGGAGAAATTGAGATTGACAAGTATGAGTAATGTTAATCAGGCATCTAGTGGTAATGGTAAACCTTCTACTTACAAGGTTAAGGTTCCACCGTTCAATCAGTCCAGTGACGATATTACATTCTGGCTGGATAGATTTGAACGTTCTTGTCGTACACATAATGTGGATAAATCACAATACGCTAATCAATTATCAGAAAACTTGAAAGGTGAATCTTTGACTAGATTATGCCTTGTAGGAGAAGCAGATAAGGATAATTATGATGTCATTAGGGCGGCTTTATAAAAAAAAATATCAGCTAAGTGAGGAAGGCTATCGCCTTTTATTTAAGACGATGGTACCTGAGACGGGTGTAGAATTCTCAGAATTCACTGCAAAGGCACGTCTCACAGTTGATCGTTGGATTGAGCTTTCCAAAACAGAAAAAACGTATGAAGGACTTATGGATTTGTTGCTCAGAGATAAGATTATGTCATGTGTGAACAAACCTTTCCTTGAATTTATACATGAGCGTAAACCCAAATCTCTAAAAGAAATGGAAGAATATTGTTCCCAATATGTCACTGCACACCCCGACGTGACTTTTGGCAACACTAAGATTAAGGAGAGTATGCCAGTTGCTTCAGCAACACCATACAATCCCAATTATTCACACAGATTTCAGGGACCTCAAAACAGATTTGATAAAAAAGGTAACCATAATAGTTATCAAAACCAAGGTAACCAATCATTTCAGGGTTCTTCTTCAAAGAACTGGAGACGACCTGATAGCTCTCGACACAGGGGTGGTCATAATTATAGGAATTTCCGTAGAGGAAGTAATTATAGAAACTATCAGGGTTATCCGTCTTGGAGTCAACAAGATCATAATTACAGAGATACTCATTATAATGAATATGATAATGGTAACCAAGGGAACTATGACTCAAACCCAAATAGGGGTTACAATAGAGGTAACAATAACTACAGAGGTGATAATAACCGAGGTAGATCTCAAAACAAAAGACATAAACCACATTTTCAGGCAAACTCTGTACAACAAGAGTCCCATGAAGCCTATAAACAGAGTAAAGATAATAATGATGCTAGTAATATGGCATGTGCCGCTTTTGATTTTGGGAGAGCATCTCAGTGCCCCCAATGCAAAACGTTATTTGAGCCAACCACAGTGTCTACTTTAAGCTGTGGCCATCCTCTTCCTGCTCTTCCGGCATCAGTCGCGCATGATGGAAGAGGTTCTCTTGTCTTACATAAGGGTTTAGTGAATAACAATCCAGTCTCTGTGCTATTTGATTCTGGATGCACCACAATTGGTGTTAGGCAGTCACTCGTAGATCCTTCCCGTGCCACTGGACAAGTAGTCAAATGTGTAACATTTGGCGGCACATTAGAGAAATACTCTACTGCTATCATTAGGATTGCTACTCCTTTCTTTACGGGAGATGTACACGCATGTCTTCTTCCGAATCCGATCGCTGACCTCATCATCGGTCGCATTCATGGAGTCAAGGAATGCACTCCGCAACAAATTTCCACGTGGGAAAGGCAAAACATGCAGATTGCTAACGCTGTAGTCACTAGAGCTCAGGCTCTTAATGTGCCTCAAACTTCATCTATTGAAGATAATGAAGTGCATAACCAAGATAATCCCTTGGTAATTTCTCGTGACTCGTTTATAAAACAGCAAGAAGATGATCCCACTCTGAAGAAATTCTTCATTCTTGCAACTAAAGGTGATCCGAATAAGGACACAAGTCGTAAATCGTGGATTACAAAGAAGAATGGCGTACTTGTACGTATGGTTCAAGACTCCATTACGTCAAGTCATTCTCAAATCCTGGTTCCCAAGAATTTGAGAGTTAAAATTTTGCAGCACGCTCACGACTCTCAGTGTGCTGGACACATGGGTTTTTCCCGTACTAAGTCAAGAGTCCTTGCGGCTTTCTTTTGGCCATTGGTAAACAAGGACATACGTATTTATTGTCGATCTTGTAAAGTATGTCAGGAAGTTAAATCCAAAGGTCCACGGCATGCTGCACCCATTCAGGCGGCGGACATTCCTATTCGGCCGTTTCAAAAAATGGCCATAGACATTATTGGTCCATTTAAGATCAAGTCTGCCAGAGGACATCAGTTTATCTTGACGTGTGTTGATATGTGCACACGTTGGCCAGAGGCTATTCCTCTGAAGAGCATTACTACTGCTGATATTGCAGATGCTCTTTGGCTTATATTTTCTCGTCTGGGGTTCCCCGGAGAGATATTGTCAGACCATGGCACCCAACTAATATCAGATACCATGTCTCAAGTAATGTCTACCCTGCAGATAGATAGATCTTTAAGTAGTATCTACCATCCAATGTCTAATGGTATGGTCGAACGCCTTAATAGAACACTTAAAAACTTACTGGGGAAGATAACTGAGGATCATCCTCAAGACTGGGACAGAGTTTTACCTGCGGCCCTCTTCGCTTACAGAGAGGTACCCAATGAACATACGGGATTTTCTCCCTTTGAACTCGTCTTTGGCGCGCGTCCGCGTGGCCCTATGTCGTTGCTTCACGATCTCATAACATCTGACAATATTGACGATGACACAAAGTCATCCTACGAATATGTCATCGCGTTGAGACAAAAAATTATCGAAGCATGCAAATTAGCAACTTCTTCTTCTGAATTTGCGAAACAGAAGGCAAGGCAATTTGCCAATAAGAAGAGATGCTTACGACAACTTTGTCCTGGTGACAAAGCATTTGTATTACTACCTTGTAGGGAAAACAGATTACTTATTTCTTGGAAAGGTCCGTACGATATAATATCGAAAATTTCCGATGTCGACTATATTGTCGATATTGATGGGAAGCATAAAACCTTCCACATCAATATGCTTACTGAATTCCATGAACGTCCGGATTATTTGCAACCCATTTTCCAAGCAACGGACAATTCTCCAGTACAACATGGTCATTACTCATCACTGTCCGTGATACAGGATGAGGAAACAAGTTTTTCAGATGTAAATCTTCCTCTTCCAATGATCCCACTTCATTCCAGTGAATCATGGAAGAACGTTACTGTCTCTCCTGATTTGTCTCTAGGAGAACAGCGACAAGTTTCAACTATGTTGCAAACATTTCAGGATGTACTCACTGACATCCCTGGACAAACGAATGTCATTCAACATGACATTGTTCTAACTGACCATACTCCTATTAGGGTTAGACCTTATCCTATACCTATACATTTTCAAGCACAGGTCGAGAAAGAGTTGGATGAGATGATAGATTTGAAAATAATCGAACCATCCACCTCTGCATATTCTTCGCCGATGGTTATTGTGCGTAAAAAAGACAATAACATACGTCTTTGCGTTGACTATCGAAAATTGAATCAAGTAACGAAGTTCGATGCCGAACCTATGCCTTTACTGGAAGAGCTACTTACTCGACTCTCCAAATCTCATTTTTTCACTAAACTTGATTTGTCTAAAGGATATTGGCAAGTTCCTTTATCTGAACGCGCCAAACCTCTCACGGCTTTTTCAACACCCAGAGGTTTGTTCCAATGGAATTTTATGCCTTTCGGTCTTATGAACGCACCAGCTACGTTCGTACGCATGATGCGCCGAATCCTATCTTATCGGTCAGATGTCATTGCATATCTAGACGACATCTGTCTTTTCAGCGATACTTGGGAAGATCACTATTCAGGGTTAGATGAATTGCTGTCTACTTTGCGTGAGCACAACCTGACAGCGAAACCCTCTAAAGCCTATATTGGTTTTAGCGAAATTTCTTTCCTAGGCCACCGAGTTGGTCATGGTTTCCTAAAGACAGAGGACCATAATACTAGTAAGATACTTAACATCTCAATCCCTAAGACTAAAAAACAGGTGAGAAGTCTGTTAGGTCTTATTCAATTTTATGGCAGATTCATTCAGAATCTATCCTCTATCATGGCACCTCTCTCAACACTTCTAAAGAAAGGTTCGCCTAATGTGGTCCACTGGTCTCAGGAATGCCAATGCTCTCTGGATAAGATTAAAACATTGTTTTCAACACCACCTATTTTAGTGCTACCCACTAAAGATAAGACATTCGTTCTTCGTAGTGACGCTTCATCCACTGGGATTGGAGCGGCACTAATGCAAGAGTACTCTGGAACTCTGCATCCTGTAATGTATATTTCCAGAAAACTTAATGCGGCAGAAAGGAATTATTCGGTTTTAGACCGTGAGCTATTAGCTATGGTTTGGTCGATCCTCAAACTACAGAGATTCCTTCTAGGCGCACATTTCATAGTAGAAACCGACCAAAAAGCTCTTACTGCTATACAGAGTAAGAATTTGAAGAGCTCGAGGTCTACTCGATATGCAATTGCTCTTCAACCTTTCATTTCTCTGTGCGAGCTATTCGTGGATCAGATAATGTGATGGCAGACATTCTGTCAAGATGCCCACATGATTCCACATAACTATTAGGGCTTAGACTTCTTGATATGTCTAGTTCTATAGTAGTTCCTTTTCTACATCATGATAGATACACATTTGTAATTTAATAATATAATGATTGTATCACTACATAGCGGTTCATGGATGTTTATTCACCGCTGTGCTTTGATGATTTTTTCTTCATAAATCATAAATTTAAGATATCTAAAGCGAAATGATGATATGAATTTTTTAGGCATTGTGTAATTGCCAGAATTGTATTATACTTTGATGACACCTTCCTGGAAAAATATACTTGTAGAGAAATAATTTCTCTCAGTTTATGAGACACATTCTCACTAGTCGCTCCATAAGTCGACTTAGCCTCATATTAGGCGTTATAGGTATTCCTGATATTTTCATCTGCGCATTATTCATGCGTTGTGAGCCTATTGTACGTTGCTCCTAGATGTATTTCAAAAAAAAAAAAAATGTTCCATTTTTTTTTTTTCCCGGGAGGTGTGGTAAGACTGTTACGTGCAGTCTTTGATATCTTACAATATTATACATAGGTAATTTTTTGTGCTTAAGGGAAAGTCATTATTGAGTTACTTCCCTTGAAAGTTGTGCCATCTCTTCGATCAAACTCCGCGGATAAATCCATTTTACTGCGATTTATTCGTTGTTTGGGTAATAATAGATTGTTCTTGCTTCAGAATATCTATGGCCTGAATTTATGTGTATTGTTTGTCTGAGTAGGACGAGTCTGTCTTATATCTGTATATCTTTACATATCTAAGTCGAACTATATGTTCTGTTGTCTCTAGAGAGGTCAAAGGCTATTCGGCGGATGTGTCGTTAGAGTGTGGTGTGATTTGGCTTCGTCCTGATAGGGACTGTGTGTGTTTTTCCTATGTCGGCCTGTCGCCGGGAAAAAGTGATCTCAGTATTTGTGGGGAAAGTTATAGTCGTCTAAACCTATCGTGTATGCTTTACCCCAGTGTTTATTCATATTGCCAAGGAATGGCAGTTTCATATTTCCTCTACCAAGGTAATCAAAGACAGTAAATTAATATGAAACAAATATAAAGGTATGTTATCAGGCACTCACAGGAAATAAAGAAGTAGAACACCAGACAACAGAAAAACAACAGACATGAGTGGCTTACCCAGGATTTGAACACTGGACCTTCCGTGCGACAACCCCGCCTAGCCATGCAAGCGAATCGCACTATCCGCTCTGCCATCTACGCATCATCAAAAAAATGATGTTTCAATGGCAGGTCAATAGTGCGAACCACAATACACGACACCAGAAGTCCTCCATGGGCAGTTCAGCCTATTAATGACGCAATCACTTCTGTTGTATTTCTATCAAGCAGTATAGGCCGAATCCAACAAGACCCTTAGGACCTTAATACTGTGTCCAGTAAATGATAGTAGACTAGAACAGTGAGAACAGGATAGTGGGTAGGTTTGGTATTGTACAAACATTTATTACAAATAAGGGAGGGAAACCTGAGGCCTGTAAACAGTAAATTAATATGAAACAAATATAAAGGTATGTTATCAGGCACTCACAGGAAATAAAGAAGTAGAACACCAGACAACAGAAAAACAACAGACATGAGTGGCTTACCCAGGATTTGAACACTGGACCTTCCGTGCGACAACCCCGCCTAGCCATGCAAGCGAATCGCACTATCCGCTCTGCCATCTACGCATCATCAAAAAAATGATGTTTCAATGGCAGGTCAATAGTGCGAACCACAATACACGACACCAGAAGTCCTCCATGGTTTCCCTCCCTTATTTGTAATAATCAAAGACACTCTTATGAACTCTCGATCGAAGCCACCATTTTCGATAGCTACGATTTGAATGTCTAAGAGAATATATTTGACTCGATGAAAACGACTTCGATTCCTAGCAGCACTATATTCTGTAGAATGCAGTCAATTGTTCATGATCAAATCTACAGAGCAATGCAATGGTTTATGAATGACTAACTTTAGGACAGATTCATTATCTGCATCCAAACGTGAGTGACAGTTCACGAGTGAAGCCATCTTGGAACCAAAACATGTAGCGACTTTCAAGAAGAGAAAGGGGATGCCCGTATTATCGCTTGTTTAGTCCAGAGATCACTGCTACACATGAGAACCCGTTATTAGCGGTTCAATATTATTATATGAAAAAAATATGTGCTGAACATTATGTGGGAGAATCGTCGCTAAACGAGATTAGGTTTAGAAGCCATCTGAAATATTGTTTATAAGCTGACGTGCTCAGTCAGTGAAGTCAGATGATTTATATGTATGGGCGATGCTGAGGGCTTGGCTACTGACAGTCCATTATAATATTAATCTACATGAGTGCCCATGTAACATAACATTGCAAGACCATTTATCCACTGTACTATGATGTATTATGCCAACCTGTGATTTGTCACTATCTGTGCTGTCGAGTGTGTACGTCCAATTAAACTTTAGAAAAGGTACACAGTCGTTGGTGTCGATGACTTCCAGTCATACATGAGTGTGAGAAAAGAACATTTGTCAACAACACGAACCCTTATCATCATTCGCACATTGTACACTCAATCCATGTCGGAGGCAGGAGGCAGCCCCTCCACCATGCAAAGGCAGAACAGGCCAATCACCTGTTTGCTTTAAACTTTTGATTACGAGAACTACAAGAGAGAAAACCGGACTGATTTTAAAGGTGACGAACTGGAATGGACTACGAACTACGACTTATGGAACTTGGAACACAAGAAGTATAAATGGGAAAGAAGAGGAGCTGGTGGAAGAGATGAAGAAAGCAAAACTAGAAATCCTGGCTATGACGTGAACAAAGAAAAAAGGACAAGGAGTCATGGATCTCGATGGCAACACGCTGTCTACAGTGGTGTACCCCCATCTGAAAGAGCTAAAGGGGGCGTGGGTTGCATTGTGGCCAAAAACCAAAAAGATAGTATCAAGGGATGGAACTTTGTCTCGGAGCGCATTATGGTTGTAAAACTAAAAGAAGGAAAACCATAGTCAACCTGGTCATGGTGTATGGGCCAAATGAGGATGAGAGAGCAGAGGTCAAGGAGAAATTCTTCGAGCTGCTTCAAAGGACAGTGGATGACTGCCTAGATGAAACTATCATGCTCGGAGATTTCAATGCCAGAGTTGGAAATGACCATGCTAGATGGGGTGGAGTTATCGGAAGATATGGAGAAGATACTCTCAATGACAATGGAAAGCGACTCCTTAGATTCTGCAGTGAGCAGAATCTGATCATTACAAACACAAAGTTCCCCCATAAGCGCATACATGCATACACTAGATGTGAACCAACAAAGAAAGAGAAGTCAGTGATCGACTATGCCATTGTTAGGACGAGCTCATTCAAATATGTCAGGGGTACTAGAGTCTGGAGGGGGCCAGAGATTGGAAGTGATCACTACCTGCTTAAAATCTAAAGAACCACTGAAAGAGTTGCTCAGCCTAGGAACTGCCCAACATCACGCAAGAAACTAAGTAAACGAACGGGAGAAATGAGCATTAAGACCTACAAGCTGAGAGAGCCAGAAATTAAGACCAGATATCAGGGGCATATTTCTGCAGCGGTGAGCAACACAAAAGAACAACCTGATGACTTTGACACCCTCTGGCTTAAATTCGAGGACATCATAAAGACAGCTGCTGCAGAAGCATGTGGTGAAGTCCGACTTGGAAACAAGAGAAAGAGGACACCTTGGTTGACAGAGGAAGTCAAAGAGAAAATAAGGGAGAAGAAAATGGCATGGAAACAATACTTAAGAGCTAAAAACACAACAGGACAAATGGAGAAATATAGAGAATATGTGACACTCAGAACAGAAGCAAAGAACAAGGTGCTTGCAGCAAAACAGAAGCCCTGGGAAGAATTTAGAGAAAAGCTAGAAAAAGATGCGCAAGAAAACCAGAAATTGTTCTATAAGACCCTAAAGAACATGAGGAAGGAAAAACAATGCCCTCTCAAATTTATAAAGGACAAGCAAGGCAAATTGCTTACTGCCCCAAAGGAAGTAATGGAAAGATGGACAGAATATTTCTCAGAACTCCTGGATGGTGAGCATGGTGAAGCATAAGAAATGATTACAACTAGCACAGAAGAGAAAACCAATGATGGTGAAGATGACATAAAGATGGAAGAACTGAAGGCAGCACTGGAGAAAATCAAGATGAGCAAAGCAGCAGGGCATGATGGTATAACATCAGAAATGGTTGAGTACACGGGAGCATCAGGCGACCTATTACTCTTAAGGGTCCTACAGGCAGCGTGGTGCAACAAGACCATACCAAAGGATTGGGAGATTGCCATCATAACACCAGTTTTCAAATAGGGTGACAATCGACAATGTGGAAACCATAGAGGCATATCTCTTCTCAGTGCCCCTGGTAAAATCTACTCTAGAATCCTAGAGCAGAGACTCCAATGCATAGCTGAGCCACAATTGGATGAGGTCCAGTGCGGATTCCGAGCAAACCGAAGTACTCAAGACCTAATCTTCACATTGAGACAGCTGACTGAAAAGGCCCTTGAGTATAAGAGTGAGATCCATCTTTGTTTCATAGAACTGGACAAGGCGTTTGACAGGGTCCCCTGGAGCAAACTTTGGGACTGTTTGGCAAGGAAGAACATTCCAGCACCTCTGATTCATGCTATACAGAGCTTCTACAAATCTTGCAGAAATTATTTGAGGACAGCAAACCATAAATCAGAAGAGTTCAGGACCACAACTGGTGTAAGACAAGGGGAAATCCTGTCACCTTATCTTTTCATACTCCTCATGGACGATGTCATCAAGGCATGTAAGGAGAGAACAAGAAAGTATTCAGTGGGGTACTGGAAGATGAGACAGGTCTGTATTTCAGAGCTGGCATTTGCTGATGATGTTGCCCTGATTGCTAAATCAGAGGCACATCTCCAATCCAACCTGCAAGTCGGAAGGAAGAGCTGGAGAAGAGAGGGATGGTCATAAGCAGCTCCAAAAGAAAATCCATGGTGATATCACGAGAAGAAAGAAGACATCAGATTAAGCTGGGAGAATAGGTCCTGGAGCAGGTCGACCACTTTAAATACCTCGGAGCTATTATAGACCGAAAGGGAGGCATCAAAGAAGAGTTGGCCACTCGAAAAGCAGCAGCTGGGAGACTTTTTCAGGCCATAAATCGAGGATTCCTCAGCAAGAGAGAGGTTGGTAAGAAAACGAAGATGGCTGTATACCGTTCCACCTATGTCCCAGTCTTGACATATGGATGCGAGTCATGGGCAATTACTACAACCCACAAAAGCCAGATCCAAATTTCAGAAATGAGGTATCTGAGGAAGGTGGTTGAAGTAACAAGAAGAGACATGGTCCGCAACCAGACGATACGTCAAGGCCTAAAATCTCACCCCCTGCAGACCCAAGTAGAACAGTCCCAACTAAGATGGTTTGGCCATGTCTGCAGAATGGGAGAAGATCGGCTACCACGACAAGCATGGGAAACAAAGAGGCAGGGATCCAGACCCCCAGGACGACCCAGAGTCCGCTGGGAGGACAACATTAGACAATCTTTGAAGGACCGAGGACTAGAATGGAACCAGGCGAGGAGGAAGACAGCCGATAGGATACTCTGGTGCTCTCTCTTCCAAACCTCTACACCTCACGGTAGAAGGGGAACGACTAAGTAAGTAAGTAGTAAGTAAGTATTTACCAGTCGTCCGATCTTGGGAACCCATTTAACAGACAACAACTCTGTCTGGCAAGAAAATTGTATTTTAAAAACTCACAAAAAGACTTATAAAACCATAAGTAGGGCATATATAAGGCAAATACCAGAGATCATACAAATACATCTCAAACAAAAAAGAAAAAAAAAATTAATAAAAAATAGAGCGATAGGAAAATATTTTCCAACATGGACAATAAGGAAAAAAATATAACATATAACTATATAAGACAATGCATATATTTTCACAATTAAAACGGTGACACCAGATAAGGCCACAAGATAACGTTTCAATAAATCCTTACAGTTAAACTGACTTAGAGCAATTTAGCTTTAAGGAATCTAAGAGAAGGGCAGCAGTCTAGACGTGGCAGGAGAGATGTTTTTTTCAAAGTCACAAACAAGAAAATGTATGAATGTGTGTCTGGGCACAAGTTATATACATTGTGCGCATGCAGTGCACAATCTGTGATCATGGATACACTTCAAGGCTTTGAAATCTTCAGACTATGCTCCGCAAGAAGCTAACAAAGAATTATATGAGTCACAAGCTACCACACTTAACTGTATTCTGAAGAGACTGTCTAGCAGAAGATGAAAACGCTACAAGTTTGAATCTACACATAAGGAAGGGAAACCCGAGGCCTGTAAACAGTAAATTAATATGAGACAAACATAAAGGTATGTTTTCAGGCACTCGTAAGAAATAAAGAAGTAGAACACTAGACAACAGAAAAACAACAGACATGAGTGGCTTACCCAGGATTCGAACCCTGGACTTTCCGTGCGACAACCCCGCCCCGCCTACCTATACTGTATAATAGGGAAACAACAGAAGTGATTGCGTCATTAATAGGCTGAACTGCCCATGGTAAACTTCCAGTGTTATGTCTTGCGGTTCGCACTAATGACCTGTCATCGAAGCATCATTTTTTGGTGATGCCTAGTGGCAGGGAGGATAGTGTGATTCGCTTGCATAGCTAGGCGGGGTTGTCGCACGGAAGGTCTAGGGTTCGAATCCTGGGTAAGCCACTCATGTCTGTTGTTTTTCTGTTGTCTAGTGTTCTACTTCTTTATTTCTTACGAGTGCCTGAAAACATACTTTTATGTTTGTCTCATATTAATTTAAAGTTTGAATCTACCTCCTGAAGTAATAACAGATGAGTAGATTTGCGCTTTTTAATTTAATTTTTACATTTATTTACGTATAACAAAACTAATAAAAACCCACAAAACTTAAAAATGCAGCGTTCTCTTACCTGGTGTGCGTATCTGTCTCTGGGTAGTATCTTGTACTCCTTTCTATTGACTTTCTGTACTATAGGTCCATCAATATAATGAATAGATTAATAGTTTGATGCTCCAATTTCCTCTCATGGTAGTCAAGCCCCGATAAGCATTTGGATTTCTATTTTCTACTTGCAGCGGGGTGGTTGGTGAGCTATTGACGGTTCTGGATGAACAATTACATTTTTAATGGTAGACAGCGAGGGAGACGCGGTAGCGGTTGGAAGTAATAATTGGTATTTTTTTTATTTAAGAACTTTTTTAAAACGATAACCATTAATGTACGGTAGAAAGAGAATCATCGAACACATAATAAAAAATAACATTACTGCTCTATCTTCTCTAATTATTACTATTATTATTTTTTATCGCACGCCTACTTTTACTCGAGGCGAAATCTCCGGTTAATATGTCTAACCTGAGACTGATTTTACGTGAGTATCCCTTTTTTTCATGTACAATGACAGGTGTCCTCTCGCCATTCAGGCAGATACTCGCCGATTTCGGAGGTACCCATTAGAGCTGGGACGGCTCAGGAGCCGTTCAGTTTATTCAAGTCCTTGGTCGACGACACTCTTCAAATGTCTTCGCCAGGGCTCGGAATTATTCCAGTCCAATTATAAACAAGCTGGAAATATTTCGTTGCCCTCAATTAGACCTGAAAGGAAAATGGAGAGTACGGAACAGCAGGAGATCACTTAAGGGGTTTTCTTGTAATACCTTGTATGTACGGTTTATATCGTGATGTGTTTACGGGTAGGGTGGTTTCTGCACAGTGTACGTAATGTGGCAGGCAGTTAAGGATGAGTGACACGGGCTAGTTCCCACCAAACTATGGCATGTGGCATATAATGTCTACACAAGCACAAAGTCAGCTGTATGCCTTCCGTGTCAGACTCGTTAACTAGCAGTTAACATCACAGTAGCATCGGAACTCCAACTCACACGTTATAATGAGACATCGTAACTGCCGAGTCAATCTCCATACATTTTATTACTCCAATAACGTTCCATAATAACGCATGGATAGTGTTGAGCAGATAATACAGATGGTTCTCTATGCAATTCGCTGTTCCTCTAGCACAACTGCTACTACCAATAACACTGCGAAAACATTTCGCTTATTTCCCATTATGCTGCTACAATACAAAATAGCCCATGGCTTTACAAATTAACATCTCCCTACAATATATCATCGGCAGCTTCTACACGCTGCATTTAACCTCGGGTTCCAACAGCGACGTAATTGCGCCATCTCACTTTCTACTTCACTCGTCATCGTCCCTCTTTCAACTGTCCTTCTACCACCAGTCCCAACTCACTTCTCATGTCCTGACATTCACTCACACTGTCCACATACCCGCTTGATCATACACGAACAGCTCATAACAACTCATGTAAACATCATGAGGGCTTCACACAAATACACTCACAATGATGTCACTGTTTACACTGTTGGGTCTGTAGTCCGTGGTGAGAAATCAGGATGGGGCTACGTGGCTAGAGGAAAGTTCAGGTTCGTCGCTGAACATAGCAGGGCTTACATTACAACAACCTCCAGCTTTGAGAATGGAGGTAGAGGCCATTATTACGGCTTTAAGGTGGTTGTCTGAAACTTCATTAACAAGGACAGTTATTGTCCATGCTCCGGAAGATTCAAAATAGATGGCTACGGCATGAATGGCAAACCTCCATAGAAGCCTTGAACCTTCAAGAACTGGTGTGAATCTACAGTCCTGGTCATGCAGGGGTACGCGGCAATGAAAGAGCTGATAGACTTGCTTCGAGAGCACCTATAGTAGGTGCATTGGATATGGTGTTACGGTAGTTCTATTGCAGTCGTCTGCTATAGGTTGGCAGCGTGCAATTTTAGGGGTTACGGCATTTAATATAATCTAAGGTAAATAATTCTTGGACTATTGAACGCTATACACTCGATCACATTATGACGTGGTAGCGTTGATAGGTCACGCACCGTGACTAAGATACGGGACCCTTTTTATGTTGACCGTAAGCTGTAAAGACGTGTCCTTTATCCTTCCAGTGTTGGGCATGGGATTGCCGCACAGATATATTTTATTCAAGTAGGGACATGGGTCAGTCCATTATTATTGTGAAGAGATGAAATGATTAAGGTTAGTACGTAAATGAACTCAGGGAAGGATGAATTAACAGTCCATAATATTTTATATTGTCAGACGCATAATCTCACTGTCGGCTGTTGGAATCTCCAACCGCGCGTACATATAGTTATGACGTTCTGCCTACAGTAATTCGCTTTATTGGACAAGGACTGAGATACATATATATCTATTCAATCAAGTTTAATATGTACTTTTTATGATCAACATGTGTGAATTGTCTTGACGTGTAAAACTGTATATTAAAACGTGTGGACTCAATGAAAGGACTTATCAAGTCAATCGTATTGCAAGCTTCGAGTATTATTCAATTTTCCTACCCCGCATTCGCTTAATTACCATCGAAGGCACGATTCAAACAACTGAATGAAAAAAGATGAACATATCAAAAGCAATGCAATGGCCAGAAATTTATGATTGCTTTATTAATATTACATGGAACATTGTTCAACAAGTAATGACCCAGTTTAATAGAAAGTCACCTTCAACAGTGGTGCCCATTGTCTGGGGATCGAAAAAATTTTCTGTAAGAAACTGATCGAAATCTCATTCATACGGACAATAACTGTTTACTTTCAAAAGACTATCACGTGATGTGCTGAAGTATGACCTATTACGCATAGTTACTACTAAAGGTCAACCCTACGTCATCGTTTTTTGAGTTCCAGCCAAAAGTCAGGGTGACAGACGTTTAAACAGCATCTTCGACAAACGAAATTGAATTAAGAAGAAACCCTTTGTCAATCGATAGTCAATCGTATTGAAGAGAAACTTACGATACTTGGCTACACCGTGGGTGCATACTAGCATTGCCCGGGGAAAATAATCGAGCACAAAAAGATAAGTCTAGTTGTGACTTTTGTCAATATTGAAAACACAGTGCTGAGTCCATTTCGCCTTTTACACAGGCATGTCTATTTATTCTCATGTATATATGTTATATTTGCTTTCCACCGTTTGTTTGTGTTACTAATTAGTGGGCGGTAGGTGGGAATCAGGTCTTATCATTACGTCTTTACGAATGACACAATCAGATCTGATCGTTCTATAAGGCCGTTAAATAATCGAACTTATCGAAGGACACCATTGATGATTTTTCCGATGGCTTATCCGTTCGTATTTGCTATTATTTGACCTTGTATGTTAGTTGTCGGGTTTTGTGAAATGGTGTATTTTATTGTACTAAATTTTATTTTATTCAGTTCTGTATCATTGTTTGTAAATTATCTTGTTAATCCTAACCTTACTATCCTTACGTTTATATATATATTGTATTAACCGTCGATGAGTCCACGTATACGTCATTACTTTTTGTGTACGTAGGTTCATTATCCATTTGGTTTTCTCCTTGACCTTTCAGTACTTCCGGTTTGTTCTGCTTAGTTCATAAAATCATTTTATTTGTGAAATGTCACTTTTGTATCGTACTGCTGTTTTGTAAATCTTTGGTTGATGAATTGTATTGTTTTTGTTCATCTCATACATTTATAATATAATAATAGTATTATAATTTGATCAATAATAAGATAGTAAATGAATTTGATTAATTTTTATGAAATTTGATGATGACTTAGGAGATTGCATCAATTTGCAGTAGTGGTCCAAGACCCTAGTGAAGCATTTTATATATTATGACTAAGGCACAATAGCAATATATATACTGTTTAATTATTATAAATTTATAGTCTGCCTTGAGTATGACAGACATATTAGATGTTAATTAGTACACTTTCCTAGTACTACAGTGTGGACTTAGCACATATCATTGATTGAAAAACCTAATTATGTAGGGATAATACCCATAATTATTAAATATTGATATTAAGTGCACGATATAAATTCAGCATCTTAAATAAATAAATAGCTTATCTATTTATGATATATATTAATAAGTACATACAATATTATTACAAAATATTATATAGTTGTGGAACTTACAAATAACAATACAAAGATATTATAACTGTTTATGTTGAGTATTCATACATTGAGTAAGTACAAATAATTATATAAATTCTATTGGTGATTACGATAGACTAGTAAGTACTTACAAAATTAACGTCAAGAATGCTTACCTTGGATCATTTCATTAGAATTGGAAAAGATTGTAATAAAAAGGGAGATGCACTCTTAGAATTTGCGACAACTGAACTTGCGAAATATGAAGCAAAAATAGAGGAACAGAAAGAACTTGCCAGACGAGAAAAAGAAGAACTTAGACGAGAAGAGGCAGAACGGGAGGAAAAAGAAGAAAGAAAAAAAAGCTAGAGAGGAAAGAGAAGAAATTGAAAAGGAAAACAGAAGAAAACAGGAAAGAGAAGCAGAGGAAAGGTTAATACAGATGCGTATGGCTGAATTAAACTTAAAAGCTCAAGTAGCTTCAGGTGGAAATAATAATACTGATACACATAATGGATCTTCATCCAACCAAAACAAACCTTATTACAACTTTAAATTACCACCTTTCAAATTGAACCTCGACGACCTTTCATCGAACCTATCACGTTTTGAACAGGTATGTACAACAAATAACTTACCAAAACACGCATGGGCTTTAAAACTTAGTGAATTGTTGGACGGTGAACCATTAAGTGCAGTTCAGAATGTTGACCCAACAATAGCTGGTGACTATGACGCCATTAAAGCCTTATTATTACGTCGTTTCCATTTCGACGAAGAGGGTTGCAGATTACGTTTTAAGAGTATTCTACCAGATAATAGTAAAGACTTCACAGGTTTTATTGCGAACATACGCAATACCTTTAACAGATGGGTGGAACTGGCAGGTGTAAACAAATCATACGACAAGTTAGTCGATTTGTTACTGAGGGATAAAGTGTTATCCTCTGTCAGTCTACCGTTCTTTGCCTATTTGCAAGAACGTAAACCATCTACAATCGATGAATTAGAAAAAAATTTCAATAAACTATTGCACTGCTCCACCCGTGTGTTACCGGGGCCCGAAAGGGGAGCAAAGAATAGTAACACTGCACCCTACCACGCATGTCGTAAAAAGCGACTAAGGAGGGTATGGGCATGGGGCTGTTTACCCCATCCCGTAAAAACTTCGCACAGTGGGCTGATCACCTGCTTGCCAACCAATCTGATTACGGAAACAATGATAGATTGTTTGGTCAGTTTTTGTTCCACAAAGACGCCACTAGGCGTGGTGGAAACAGCGATAGATTGATCAATTTGTTGTTGCTCTAAGACGCCACTAGGCGTACTGGCCACATACTGCTTTGCCGGTTGATGGCTAAGGATGGAAGAAGAAGAAGAGATTGCACTGCTCATCCGAATGCGAGCATTTCTAACTCGCTAATAAGGGAACCTCTACCTGTGGCCTCTAATATGTCATACCACAGTCATTACAAACCAAGAACACACAGCGTGGATAGAAGTCGCTTCAAAGGAAATTATAATGTTAATTTTCATAAGGGACATAATAATTTCAACAATAAGAGTGACTTTAATAGAGGTAGACCACAAAATAGAAATTATTCACCTCAGTCGAGATACAATAATGGTCAACATAACGCAAATCATAATCAATCATATAACTATAACACTACTAACAACTGGAATAACAATAATCATGGCTCGAGACATCGAGATAACAGTTACTACAGGGGACAACGGGATAATTCTAATGATCATTCTCGTCATCGATCTCAGTCTCGTAGATCGTCTCATCAGCATCATCATGCAGGGGCAGCAATTACTAATAATACAACCCCAGATGTTCCACAAAACGATAAAGTAATACAGTCTTCTTCTACATGTTATGCAATTAATTATAACGTGGCAAATAGTTGCCCAGAATGTAATCTTGTTTTTCAGAAAGCAAAGGAAACAGTATTTAACTCCGGACATATTCTACCAGAAGTAGGTCTTGCAGCCAATGATGGAACAGGCTCCCTAATATTCAACAGAGGAATAGTGAATGGGTCTATCGTCTCTGTTTTGAGAGATTCCGGTTCTACAACTATTGGAGTTCGACAGTCACTTATCCATCCAAGTTGTGCAACAGGGGAATATGTCAGATGCATGACATTTCGGGGGACAATTGAACATTACCCCACTGCTATAATTCATGTTAACACACCGTTTTTCACAGGTAATGTTAAGGTATGCATGTTGAAAAATCCAATTGCAGATCTTATGTTGGGACGCATCCACGGCAGTAAGGATTGCACACCAGAAGAAATTATGGAATGGGAAATGAAACATTTGCAATTTTATGGCAATGCTAACGCCGTCATTGCAATGGCAACATTACGTGCCAAGAATACGAATACATGTGGCACATCAGTTTCTAATTTTAGTCTTGGTACTATTTTTGAAAAAGAGGAATATAGTGAGACTCTCCATCAAAATAATAATAATCATCATCATCAGTTGCCATCTCCACAACGAAGGTTGGCTGTAATGGATCTCCAACGTCTTCTGTCTCTTGTCTTGGTGGTGCACTCTGATAGACTCTTTCCTGTCCATCTTTTGATGTTATCTTCCCACTTATAGCGCTGTCTTCCCCTTGCACGTTTGCCTTCAACTCTCCCTTCTGTTATGGTCTTCTGAAAGGTGTTATGCCTTTTTATGTGGCCAAAGTATTTTAGCTGCCGAACTTTGACCTCCCTCATTAGTTCTCTTTTCATACCTAGATTTTCTAGGACCTCCTTATTTGTTTTCATCTCTTTCCATGAGATACGCCCCATTCTTCTATATATCCACATTTCAAGAGCCTCAATTCTTTCTTCCAAATGCTTATTCATCGTCCATGTTTCTGTACCATACAGAAATGCAGAATATATATAACACTTTATGATTCTCAGTTTTAATTTGTGAGATAACTGTTTGGATGTCAGTATATGTTTCATGTTGTTGAATGTAGCTTTGGCCATTCCTATTCTCTTCTTGATTTCTGTTTCACATCTGCCATCTTCTGTTATTATATGACCAAGATATACGTAGCTCTTGACTTGTTCCAGGATTTTCCCATTTACGCTTATCTTTAATGTGGGTTTATCGTCTGTTTTGCTAGTTATCATAGTTTTTGTTTTCTCAATATTAATGTCGAGTCCATATTCATGACTTATACTGTTCACTTGCTTCACTAGTTCTTGTAACTCCTGTTCGCTTTCAGCTAACAACACGGTATCATCTGCATATCTTAGGTTGTTTATTGACCTTCCACTGATGTTCAGTCCTGGTATTTCCTGTATCTGTTTGAAAATTTTTTCGGTGTATAAATTAAATAGGCAGGGGGACAGCACACAACCTTGTCTGACACCTCTTTTTATGTCTATGTATGGTGAATAATTCTTTCCCGATCTTACTGTGGCAGTTTGCTCCCAATAAAGGTTACTGAGTATTCTTATATCCTTTCCATCAATACCTATGTCTTCGAGGCATTCAATTATTTTCTCATGATGGACTCTGTCAAAAGCCTTCTTATAGTCAATGAAGCACATATACATATTTTTTTGGACCTCTGTATATTTTTCTGCTAATATTCTTAGGCAACTGAATAATAATAACCCTATTTTACGACAAGTAGTCAGCACTAAGAGTGATACTAAGGTGTCTACACACCCAGGGGCAGGTAGAAGATCATTCCGAGGGAGTTATACTTTTCCTCGGCAGAATATTACTGCCAATTCTGAAAATAAATGCTGGCGACAGGATCATATTATACCTGATCGTAATAAAACTTTTAACACTGTCAACGGTGTAAAAGATTGTACTAAGAAGAGTAAGATGTTGAAACATATAGGTGGAGTTAAGAGTAAGGAGAAGGGTGCATATTCTCGCACCGTATTAGTGAGCAATCTGCCACACGACGTTACATGGCAGGCACTTAGTAATTTCTTTAAGTACATGGCAGACGTTAGGTTCGTGCGTCTGTTACCACCTACCAATAACAGGTATGGTGAAGCTCTGGTTACTTTTCGTAACAATAGAGATGCTCGAATGGTTATCGAGCTTGACAATGGTGTTTATTTTCACCACCATTCCTTGAGATTGAAATTAGTACCTGATTCTGCGTCACGCAGATAACAAGTTTCGGTAACACTGTTCGTCACATCTTTGATGACTCAGCATAGTCAGTCATCATCATTTTTTTCTTTCTTCCCTAGTAATCTATTCGTACATGTATTAGTTAAGGTAGACTCTTCTATTAGGTGATACTTTTGTTATCTTGTCTACTATGTCATTATACTAATCTATCAGTGATTCAGGAAGAAGAATCCTCTTTTCCTGAGGTACAGATGGCGTTACCTGCACCTATAGTACAACCTACTAAATCTTGGCGGGACGTAACCATCTCTTCTTCGGTTACAACGCAACAGCATCAACAGATTGCTGATCTTTTACAATCTTATCCAGATGTGTTGACCGACTTACCGGGTCGCACATCAGTAATTAGTCATGACATTACCCTTAATGATGATACACCAATTCGTGTACATACTTATTCAGTTCCACTACACTTTCTTACTAAAACTACTAAAGAACTTGAGCAGATGTTGTCTTTAGGAATTATTGAGACTAGTAATTCTCAATTTTCGTCTCAATTAGTCATTGTCAGAAAGAAGGCAACAACATTAGACTATGCGTCGACTATAGAAAATTAAATGCACAAACTGTAGTTGATAACGAACCACATCCACTTATTGACGATTTACTTCCACGTCTATCCAACGCAACAATATTCACTAAGATAGACTTAACTAAAGGTTATTGGCAAATACCACTAACCGAAAAAGCTAAATATTACACAGCGTTTTCCACTCCACAAGGTCTATACCAGTGGAATGTGATGCCTTTTGGGCTTGTTAACGCTCCAGCTACCTTTATTCGCATGATGCGAAAAATTTTGTCAAGTAGACCAGACATCATTACATACATCGACGACATATGTTTGTTTAATTCGTCATTTGAGGAACATTTTTCGGGACTTAAATATGTTTTGGAAATACTAAGAGAGAATCATTTAACTGCTAAACCTTCAAAAATACAAATAGCTTTTCAGGAAATAACTTTTTTGGGACATATTATTGGAGCGGGATATATCCAAACGGTTCCTAATACGGTTTCCAAAATTTTAAACTTATCAGTTCCTCAAACGAAGAAGCAGGTTAGAAGCTTATTAGGATTAGTCCAATACTACAGCAGATTTGCACCCAACTTGTCATCTATCACGGCTGTCTTGTCATCATTGTTAAAAAAAAACATGCCGTTAAGGTGACATGGACTGATGACTGTGATAGATTATTTTGGAAAATACTTGATATTTTTTTACATCACCTATTTTGAAACTACCAGATGCTTCTAAAAAGTTTATCCTCCGTACAGATGCTAGTAATTACGGAATTGGCGCTTGTTTGCTCCAGTATCACGACGATGTCCTCCATCCGATTTTATAAGTCTCACGAAAACTCAAGATGCCAGAAACCAAGTACTCTACGGTAGATAAGGAGTTATTAGCTGTTGTTTGGGCGATTTGCAAACTACAAAAATTTCTCTTGGGTGCACCCTTCGTGATCCAAACCGATCAGAAGGCGGTGGCATCGCTACGTCGTGCTAATCATAAAAGCCCTAAGCTGACAAGATTCGCCATTCTCCTTCAGCCGTTCGAGTTTACCATTGAATACATATCAGGCACAGAGAATATCGTTGCTGACGTATTCTCTAGAATCCCTTTGGATGTCGATTGATGAACACTGATACTCTTCGAATGAATTAACGAAAGTACTTTTAACAAGAGACAGTATCCTATCGTTGAACTCTCGACCTGGGAATAAAACGTCGACTACAATTCAAATAAATAATTATTAGAGACATGCGTCATACAAAATGAATGAAAGCAAAAGACATTGTGTTCGTATTTACACTGGGACTTTGGTTAGTGTCCATTCATGCTACAACTAAGTGCAACAAATTCGGAAATAATATTTGAAGTCAAGTTGGACAAAATTCGTTACGTGACATTACTAATTGAACGTTATGAAGGTCTACATTCATTCCGAATTAAAACATTTGAACATTTTTTTTTTCTAATGGAAATTCACAAGGATAATAACTACGTATGGATCGTCATACCCAAAATTAATTAGTTTCTAGTTATTAGTTGAATTAATAAAGAAATTAAAATGAAATGTAAGAGAAAGATAAAAAAATGAAATATGAAAAAAACGAAAGAAAGAAAAGAAAGCTTACACAATTCTTAGACAATATTCTTAGATCTAATTAGGAATGGTATAATTATATTGTATATTTGATAAGTTTGTTGACATATTACATACTGTTTTATTACTTAGTTAGTTAAGTTAGATAGTTAGTAACTACTCAACACACATAATTAATTTTAAAAACACATAACTATATTAATAGATATATATTTTTTTTTACTTTACTTTACTTGTCTTTACTTCTCATTTTTTCTTTTCTTATGACATTTTCTTTCATTTTCTTTAACTAGATGATTAATAACTTCATTCATAATACACACTTACTATGATTTAATCTTAATTAGTTAGATTAATCTTGACATGACATTTCATTACGACAGACTTTAAGTTAATTTAATAATTAAGTACTGATATTTGACATTTTCTTTTAGTTAATATAACACATATGTATAACATGATTATTAGTATATTACATGACTGTTAATTAGTCGACATGACCACGACACTGTTCTAGACAGAACATCGTCGGCCATATGTCGGGTTTTTGTTAAATCTTTGAGATTATTCATTAAGATAGGTTTTGAAAAAAAATCTATATAATAGATTTTTTCCCCGGTTGGCAGGGAATTGTTATGGTAGTTCTATTGCAGTCGTCTGCTATAGGTTGGCAGCGTGCAATTTTAGGGGTTACGGCATTTAATATAATCTAAGGTAAATAATTCTTGGACTATTGAACGCTATACACTCGATCGAATTATGACGTGGTAGCGTTGATAGGTCACGCACCGTGACTAAGATACGGGACCCTTTTTATGTTGACCGTTAAGCTGTAAAGACGTGTCCTTTATCCTTCCAGTATTGGGCATGGGGGGATTGCCGCACAGATATATTTTATTCAAGTAGGGACATGGGTCAGTCCATTATTATTGTGAAGAGATGAAATTATTAAGGTTAGTACGTAAATGAACTCAGGGAAGGATGAATTAACAGTCCATAATATTTTATATTGTCAGACGCATAATCTCACTGTCGGCTGTTGGAATCCCCAACCGCGCATGCATATAGTTATGACGTTCTGCCTACAGTAGTTCGCTTTATTGGACAAGGACTGAGATACATATATCTATTCAATCAAGTTTAATATTTACTTTTTATGATCAACATGTGTGAATTGTCTTGACGTGTAAAACTGTATATTAAAACGTATGGACTCAATGAAAGGACTTATCAAGTCAATCGTATTGCAAGGTTCGAGTATTGTTCAATTTTCCTACCCCGCATTCGCTTAATTACCATCGAAGGCACGATTCAAACAACTGAATGAGAAAAGATGAACATATCAAAAGCAATGCAATGGCCAGAAATTTATGATTGCTTTATTAATATTACATGGAACATTGTTCAACATGTAATGACCCAGTTTAATAGAAAGTCACCTTCAACATATGGACAAGGGATAAATATTGAGGACAATTAATTATTACCTATTAGAGAATGACACTGCAATCGATGAAACATCAAGACTAACATTGCTGGAGTTTGGCTTTAGGCATAAGACGTATGAGAGGATGCATCCGTCGTATATACAATCAGCGCGCAACAGGAACAATTAGTTTGCTGAGGGAGACAGAACTTATGGGTTTGTCCGGGGTGCAAATATGTCGATTCTGAAAACAATAACAATAACATTCACTCTTTAACAGACATGTCATACTCTTACACCCAAAGCAATGCCTCTCCCTGTGGGGCACATGTACCAACAACCACTCTCAAAGTGCGTGGCAATGAGGCTCTGTAAAGCGTGTCACTCGACTAGACTGTCCTGTTTTCCTAAAATAAAAACCCAAGGCGCCGTAAGTTCTCCTACCGTTAGGAGGGTTTTACGCACCTATTCTTCCTAACATCATTCAGACTTAAGAACACCGATTAGTGACAATGACCTATTAGGCTTCTAGTTTCACTGGCTACATATTTGACAGTAGTGCGCGGAAAGATGTCTTTCCATTTCCCGACTGGTTCTTTTCCTTTCTCAATATCTGTTGAGCTTTCCTAAGATCATAGTTGTGGTCGTGACACTAACACATATGCTCCTATGGAAACACAGTATTTTATTGATTCCTAAAGTTAATAATCAATAAGCATACATCTTAAACATGCGTGAATCTAATAGCTATGGCTAATAGTCCTGCTATGCCTTTCATAATATAAATACATGTGATACCAATACATTTCCCATTGATAATTCATGTTAGTCACATCAGGTAACATTAGTCAGTTCCCTGTTATACATTGTAATCTGTTGTTTCGCATAAGCAGACTTAAAATGTGTGATGAAGTACATTGATAGAGCGATAAAATCATTTATTATATGTAATAAAGTCATAATAATAAGTATAGAATTAGTAAAGCTGTAACGCATCTTCTTCCCTGCGCCAGAAAACGCATTGATTTAGGTAGGATAGAACGTAGTCAAAAGCCTTATTGCAGCGCTAGTAGTATTGGACTTTGTAACCCGCCCGTCAAGGGTTAACGATAAAATTTTGAAAAAAAAGACAAGCTTAGTTATTCCAGGAAAGATAGAAAGAATAAAACACACGAACGCATAAGATTGAGAGAGCGGACACATGCTGCCGGCTTGTCAAGTGTTAGAAGTTTGAATTAGCTACTCAGGCCGACAGTGCGAGACGATGCCGTTAGCTTGTGTCGAAAACGATGTCGCGAGCTTTAAAATTTAAAAATAAACCGCCAAGTCCAATACATTTTCTAACAAAAGGCACACTGTAGAATCATATATACACACACGCATTATTACTTCCTGCCGGGAAAAAGGAAGATCTGCGATGATTTTTATAACATTCAAGTAGTTGAGACTTAAAAAACAACGAACACCAAAATGGAAAATATATTGAATTCTTTATTAATAGGTTTAAGATCATAAAAGTTAGCTAGTCTTAGAGCTGGTCTTGTCCTGATGGGTAATATGCTTTCGAATAAAAAATGCGACAGATAGAAATAAAGTTATGGACAAAAGACTATATTTGTTCGTACAGACAGACCAACACATGCTCGTTTGGACTTGCACTAACGGTAACATTTTTTGACGCGTCCTTGAAAAAGGCAAGAAAGGGTACATGTAGAAAGGGGTAGACAAGGGGAGAAAAAATTATGGGATGGCTCAAACTGAATATGTTTTTTGGTAGTGTTAGGCCAAAACCAAGTTTATTTTTAGTGAATGCACATTTCGGAAAGACAGACCGACAGAAGTACACTAACATTGGACCAAAATTGGACCTTAGATTTAAAAATTTGAATGGAAAATCTTAGTAGTAGATCCCATTGGTCAAAACATTTCATATTATTGAGTACATTCAAAGGCTTGACGCCATTTGTAGAAGATAGTCCCTAGAGCAGGACGTTGTGTATTTCTGGAAAAAGTGATTAGCCTTATTAAAGCAAATATATATTAAAGTAATAGGCATCACAGTTCAGCTAGCAGTATATCTAGAGTCTGCTATTCAACGTACCTGTGTAATTTTCATTGAATTTCTGGTAAGACCGACATTATATATATATATATATTTTGTTTAAAAATGTGAGTGAGAGATGCTGCCATCACGACTGTAAGTAATCAGGTCCCAAGCTGAGTTATGCAGGGCCTGAAGGAGAATTAGGCTATAACACATTGCCAGTTTTGTAAATGCACATGTTTTGTGAAATAAAAATGTTTCTTATGTCACCAGAGGGACACAGCTCACCTATCCTATTGTATGGCAGAAAAGAAAGATTAATAATATTATTGCAGATGCAGTACCGCCTTTGTAGGAGAGACATGTGAACAACACTGGTACACTGTGGAATGGATGTGCTGGATTGGTCCATTAGATATGACCCAGCTCTTTATTTCTTATGTATTCTCTTTTGTATATATGAAACACAGTTTAAGTAAGATATCAACAAGGAGACATTACTTCATTGTTACAGGGTTTTTATCTGGCACTAGTCCGGTGCCAGATGTCTATGAGAAGCAGTTAGAAGTTGTTTCATGCACAGTAGTGACAGGGACCTGCAGAGTCTACCCTGTTACTTTTGGCCATTATCATAGCGAAATCGTGTGACACCAAGTACAGACTGTTCAAGTGTGCCCAGAAAAGTAAAATATATGGCACCCTAACTCTACATCAGCTTTAAGACCAGCACACCCCTGTATAACAAGAATAAACTATTTCCCCAGAGAACTTAACAGTGACATTGTATATTAAAGAGACTGGGAGTGATTATAGAATCCCAAACCGCCATCCAGTGTTAGAAACCAGTAATAGACAAATTTTAGTAACACTATTAGTATAGTTTAACAGTATTTGTTTGGACAATTGTCCCTTTGGGTCTAAAATTTACATTTTGTATATATCTTGAATTCTTTTCATTTTTAAAGTCCTGACCAGAAGAATACTAGGTTCAGGACCAAATAAATCATACAGAAAATTATTAATTGTACAAATTTATCCCAGGTGTTATTTCCTTTAATCATAGACCTTAATACTTGTTTGTATAGATGTGTATTATTGTTAAAATACCATCACACCACACTTGCATATCCCTAGACAGTAGACGTAGCTATCATTCATAATAGTCAAGAATAAGTCTGCTTGAGGCCATAAGGTGGTAGCAGCAAGGCATCCTGATAACTCAAGCCTAATTTTGTTAGCATCAGGGAGCTTCACAGCTGGCCTCATTCAGTACAATAAGGAAACATATTAACAACATTTCATAACATCAAAATCCACCACAATAAATTGGGGTCTCTTCTTCCGGGATTTGAACTTGTTAGTTGTTTAGAAATTTAAATATTGTAGCACAAGTGTCCCCAAAAGTTATAAAAGTAATTAAAAGGGAAAAAAAAAGCTGATGAACTGTTAAGAGCCAGTAATTAGTTAATTAATTGGTTAATTAATTAGTTAGTGTTAGTACTCTGTTAATTAAGAGTTTTGAAAATTATATTAGAACATTTTAAAGATTGATATTATGGCAGACCTAGCAAAGTTCAGATCTGCTGCTGTGCTGGCTGCAAAAGAGATGAATATGGATGAACCAGAGTTGGTCCAGTATGTAACCTCAGAGGTTGATAAATTTATTGCACGTGATAGAGAGGATAGGAAGTTAGAAGCAGAAAGAAAATTAGAGGCTGAGAAAGAAATTAAAAGGTTGCAGATTGAGGCTGACAAAGAGGCTAGGGCATTGGAGGCGGATAGGGAGGCTGAAATAAAACGGCTCCAGTATGAAAAGAAGAAGTTAGAAGCCGAGGAAAGAAGACTGGCTGCTGAGGAAAGAAAACAGGCTGCAGAAAGGGAAGCTGAAAAGGAGGAGAAGAGATTACAGAGGGAGCACGAGCTACGACTAAAAGAGTTCGAATTTCAAGGCCATGCTCCTGAAAATGGTGCCAGCCCTTCTACCTCCGATGCCATTGCTAGTCAGGGAGCCTCAACTTCAGCTATGGGGTTCCATTTAGACCATTTTGTTGAGAGGGACGATGACATTGAGTCATTTTTGTCTAGATTTGAGGTTTTAGCCACCACCTATGGGTTGGAGAAGGAAAGGTGGAGTTTAAAGTTATCTCAGGGTCTTAGGGGAACATCGTATGAAGTGTTTGCCAAGATGAGCAAAGACGACCAAGACAATTATGACATGTTAAAGCAGGCTCTTTTGCTAAGGTATGAAAAAAACGGATAATTTTACAGGGAAAAGTTTAGAAATGCCAAGCTACTGTCGGGTGAGACCTATCACTAGTTCTCTGCACGTTTAGAGACGTACTTGGAGAAATGGACTGCTCTGGGGGAAAACCCAAGATCTTAAAGAGATGATCTTTATTGAGCAATTGAGAGAGTCCATGGCTCCAAACTTGAGAAAGTTTCTCATGGAACAAGGCGCAGAGAGGCTGGGTGAGTTACTTAATGTCGCTGAGAGGTATCAGGCAGCCCAGGCAGAGGTAGCTGGCGCTAAAAAGAAACAGATTGACAATTATAAGGCTCTACAAAACTCTAATAGATTTGATAACAAAGATCAGGGTAACAAAGGTAAGCACATATTTGATAGGCCACGCAATGATTTTAGAAACAAATACCCACAATTCAATGATAGGAAATATGATGAAAGAAAACCTTTTCATCAAGGTAGATTATATTGTAAATGGTGTAAGAGGGAAGGTCATGACATCAAATTTTGTTATAAGAAAACTTCTGGATTCGCTGCTATGAAGATGGGGAACAAGGGAAAAAAAGGACAAACCTACTGGACAGCAGGAACCTTATCACCCCCAGTGTGTGAGGATGTAGTCTGCAATGGGGTCACCATTAGGTGTCTCTATGATACAGGCTTAGATTTTGATTCTGTTGTGAGTGCGCATTTGGTGAACCCGGATCAGTATACCACAGAAACAGTGGAGATACAAGGGGCGACTAAGGACATACCACTTATGACACTTCCCATTGCCAGGATAACGGTGAAAACTCGCTATGTGGAAGGAGTAATCAGAGCAGCAGTGATCGACGCACCCATCTACCCTCTGATATTGGGGTGTCGTTATGTCTTCTTGGGGGCTCCCAAGAGACCTCTGGTCATGGCAACAGTGCAGACCAGATCACAGTCCAAGAAGGAAGAATATGAACCTATAAATACTCATCCAGAAGAGATGAGGAAGGCACAAGCTGAGAATAGGTCACTGAAGCCGTGCTTTCAAAAATTGCGTAACTGCCATACACCTCCAAGCAAAGGAGAATTTTACATGAAGAATAAATTGTTATATAGGAAGGCCGGAACTGGTTCAAATGGTCACGGACAACTGGTACTTCCCAAGATGTTTAGGGCAGACGTAATACGGAGTTTACATGTTGGAAAAGATGGGGACCACGAGAAAGTAGGTACCATCTGCCAAAAGGTTTCTCAAAAATATTATTGGCCAAATGAAAAGATAATTATTGAGAATTTTGTCGAAGCCTGCGGCATATTTCATGAGGGAACACCCACAAGTGGGGACAATAATAATCAGAGCCTAGAAACGCCACGGGGCAAACTTAGGTCTGAAAATGGAAAGACAAATAAAATTAATAATGTAGACAAAGTGGAATGGGAACCCCCTTTTCACACACAGTCTTCACTTGAATGTTTTAGAATGGCAACTCTGCGTCGAGTACAAAGAGTGATTTTACCCCAGAATAAGCCGACAGTCCCTCGGTCGGAATTATGTGAACTGGGTGAAGGTAAAAGAGAGAGAAGATCTCTCACAAGGAACTTAAAGTGGGGAGAAAACCCCAGGAAACGAATAGGTAGTGGTAGATTCTTGTGTGATGACACAAGGAAGAAACGTCCTCAACACAAGGCTTCCAGTATTATAAAAAATATGTCAGAAAAATTAAAAGTCCATATGTAACCTTGTTAAGGACATGGACAGATGAGAAGGCAGAAGAGACTGTTACCTCATCATACCAATATGTGAACGAGCTGACCACTCGTCTTAAAACTGGCTGGAAACTTGCAAATGATAATCTCAGACAAGCCAGGAAAAAACATGCTGCCTATTTTAATAAGAAAGCTAAAGATAGAGAATTATTTGTGGGAGAGAAGGTGCTTCTTCTACTGCCCGGCAGCCATAACAAACTACAAATTGGATGGCAAGGTCCATATACTGTTCTAGAGAAGGTGTCTAGAACAAATTATAAAATCGACTAGAAGGGGAAAGAAAAAATATATCATGTGAACCTTCTAAAGAAGTATCTGGACAGGGAAATCCAGGAAGGAACACACTTAATGTCCTTGTCGATAGCAACAAGGATGAAGAATGAACCGCTCACCTCCCATGAGTATCCCTTGAAAACATGTGAGACACCTGCACATGCAAAAGTCAGTAAACACTTGACGAAAAAACAGAGGGAACAGGTTCAAAAGGTTCTGACTGATCATACGGACATGTTAACGGACAAACCAGGGCGCACGAATTTGTTGGAATATGATATGAAACTTGTAGACCCAACACCGATATGTATGAGAGCCTACACGATCCCGTTTGCCAAGGAGAAAGCGTTGAAAGAGGAGATTGAGTACCTATTGAAAGAAGGAATTATTTCTCATAGCGAATCTCCCTATAGTTCCAGTGTGGTTTTGCTGAGAAAACCCTCTGGAGAACATCGTCTGTGTATAGATTACAGGAAACTGAATGCTGTCACAGAAAATCAGGTGGATCCATTACTTGACACAAATCAATTATTTGCCAGACTAAACAAGGCAAAATATTTTTCGAAGGTGGATCTGAGCAAAGGCTATTATCAGATTCCAGTAAAGCCTGAGGTCAGACCTTATTTGGCGTTTAGCACTTCGGAAGGACATTATGAATTCAACATGTTACCTTTTGGGTTGAAAAATGCTCCGAGTGTATTTTCTAGGATGATGCGAAAGTTGTTGGATCCACAAAATAACCCATGCATCACTAACTTTATGGATGACATCCTCATTGCTACAGAAACATTTGAGGAACACATTAACTCTTTGACTATGCTGTTCGATAGACTAAGAGAGGCTAATTTAACGGCTAGACCAACAAAATGTTGTATTGGTTGTAAAGAGTTGGAGTTCTTGGGACATACTGTGTTTCAGGGTAGTATGACCCCTGACCCCAAGAACCTTGAAAAATTGCAGAGAGTACCTAGGCCACAAACAAAGAAAGACGTGAGATCTTTCGTGTCGTTGTGTGGATTCTATCAGAAATATATCAAAAATTTTAACTCTATTTGTGCTCCTCTAACGGATTTAACTCGCAAAGGAAATCCTGATAGAATTGTTTGGTCAGCCAATGTGAATCAGCCTACCAAGAGTTAAAGGACAAACTTACAAGCAAGCCTATCTTGAAATTACCTGATTTGAGTCAGGAATTTGTGGTGAGAAGTGACGCAAGCAATGTGAGCCTGGGGGCTACGTTGTTGCAAAGGTCATCGTCACCAGAGGGAGAGCTGAACCCAGTCGCTTAATGCTAGCCGCAAGTTAAACAAAGCGGAGCAAAACTATTCAACAAGCGAAAAAGAATGTCTAGCTTTGATCTGGGCAATACGAAAGTTCCAGATCTATCTATATGGTAGAACATTCGTGGTCCAAACGGATCAACAGCTTCTCGTATTCTTATCACAGGCCAAGCATGAAAATGCCAGATTATTACGATGGTCGTTATTATTACAGCCATATCAATTTACCATTGAATATATTCCGGGGTCACAGAACGTGGGTGCAGATTTCCTCAGTAGGCATCCCTGTGATCCAAATCAGAGTATTCAGCAGGCGTAGGGAGTTAATTTTATCTATGTGTATCACTGTTTTGGAACTAGCATCAGGCATGTTCTTAAGTGGGGAGATGTGTGATGAAGTACATTGATACAGCGATAAAATCATTAATTATATGTAATAAAGTCATAATAATATGTATAGAATTAGTAAAGTTGTAACGCGTCTTCTTCCCTGCGCCAGAAAACGCATTAATTTAGGTAGGATAGAACGTAGTCAAAAGCCTTATTGCAGCGCTAGTAGTATTGCACTTTGTAACCCTCCCGTCAAGGGTTAACGATAAAATTTTGAAAAAAAGACAAGCTTAGTTATTCCAGGAAAGATAGAAAGAATAAAACACACGAACGCATAAGATTGAGAGAGCGGACACATGTTGCCGGCTTGTCAAGTGTTAGAAGTTTGAATTAGCTACTCAGGCCGACAGTGCGAGACGATGCCGTTAGCTTGTGTCGAAAACGATGTCGCGAGCTTTAAAATTTAAAAATAAACCGCCAAGTCCAATACATTCTCTAACAAAAGGCACACTGTAGAATCATATATACACACACGCATAATTACTTCCTGCCGGGAAAAAGGAAGATCTGCGATGATTTTTATAACATTCAAGTAGTTGAGACTTAGAAAACAATGAACACCAAAATGGAAAATATATTGAATTCTTTATTAATAGGTTTAAGATCATAAAAGTTAGCTAGTCTTAGAGCTGGTCTTGTCCTGATGGGTAATATGCTTTCGAATAAAAATCCGACAGATAGAAATAAAGTTATGGACAAAAGACTATATTTGTTCGTACAGACAGACCAACACATGCTCGTTTGGACTTGCACTAACGGTAACATTTTTTGACGCGTCCTTGAAAAAGGCAAGAAAGGGTACATGTACCAAGGGGAGAAAAAATTATGGGATGGCTCAAACTGAATATGTTTTTTGGTAGTGTTAGGCCAAAACCAAGTTTATTTTTAGTGAATGCCAAGTTCGGACGGACAGACCGACAGAAGTACACTAACACTGGACCGAAATAGGACCTTAGATTTAAAAATTTGAATGGAAAATCTTAGTAGTAGATCCCATTGGTCAAAACATTTCATATTATTGAGTACATTCAAAGGCTTGACGCCATTTGTAGAAGATAGTCCCTAGAGCAGGATGTTGTGTATTTCTGGAAAAAGTGATTAGCCTTATTAAAGCAAATATATATTAAAGTAATACCAACGGGCTGATCACCCGTTTGCCAGTCACTTCGATTACGGAAACAACAGCAAATGGATTGATTTGCCGTTGCCCTAAAGACGCCAATAGGCGTGATGGGAAACAATGGCAAAGAAAACCTATCTGCTGTTGCCCTAAGACGCCACTAGGCGTAATGGCCACTGACTGCTTTGACGGTCGGTGGCTAAGGACGGAAGAAGAAGAAGAAGAATATTAAAGTAATAGACATCACAGTTTAGCCAGCAGTATATCTGGAGTCTGCTATTCAACGTACCTGTGTTTTTTTCATTGAATTTCTGGTAAGACCGACATTATTCATATATATTTTGTTTAAAAATGTGAGTGAGAGATGCTGCCATCACGACTGTAAGTAATCAGGTCCCAAGCTGAATTATGCAGGGCCTGAAGGAGAATTAGGCTATAACACATTGCCAGTTTTGTAAATGCACATGTTTTGTGAAATAAAAATGTTTCTTATGTGACCAGAGGGACACAACTCACCTATCCTATTGTATGGCAGAAAAGAAAGATTAATAATATTATTGCAGATGCAGTACCGCCTTTGTAGGAGAGACATGTGAATAACACTAGTACACTGTGGAATGGATGTGCTGGATTGGTCCATTAGATATGATCCAGCTCTTTATTTCTTATGTATTCTCTTTTGTATATATACAACACAGTTTAAGTAAGATATCAACAAGGAGACATTATTTCATTGTTACAGGGTTTTTATCTGGCACTAGTCCGGTGCCGGATGTCTATGAGAAGCAGTGAGAAGTTTTTTCATGCACAGTAGTGACAGGGACCTGCAAAGTCTACCCTGTTACTTTTGGTCAATATCATAGCGAAATCGTATGACACCAAGTACAGACTGTTCAAGTGTGCCCAGATAAGTAAAATATCTGGCACCCTAACTCTACATCAGCTTTAAGACCAGCACACCCCTGTATAACAAGAATAAACTATTTCCCCAGAGAACTTAACAGTGACATTGTATATTAAAGAGACTGGGAGTGATTATAGAATTCCAAACCGCCATCCAGTGTTAGAAACCAGTAATAGACAAATTTTAGTAACACTATTAGTATAGTTTAACAGTATTTGTTTGGACAATTGTCCCTTTGGGTCTAAAATTTACATTTTGTATATATCTTGAATTCTTTTCATTTTTAAAGTCCTGACCAGAAGAATACTAGGTTCAGGACCAAATAAATCATACAGAAAATTATTAATTGTACAAATTTATCCCAGGTGTTATTTCCTTTAATCATAGACTTTAATACTTGTTTGTATAGATGTGTATTATTGTTAAAATACCATCACACCACACTTGCATATCCCTAGACAGTAGACGTAGCTATCATTCATACTAGTCAATAATAAGTCTGCTTGAGGCCATAAGGTGGTAGCATCAAGGCACCCTGATAACTCAACCCTAATTTTGTTAGCATCAGGGACCTTCACAGCTGGCCTCATTCAGTACAATAAGGAAACATATTAACAACATTTCATAACATCAAAATCCACCACAATAAATTGGGGTCTCTTCTTCCGGGATTTGAACTTGTTAGTTGTTTAGAAATTTAAATATTGTAGCACAAGTGTCCCCAAAAGTTATAAAAGTAATTAAAAGGGAAAATAAAAGCTGATGAACTGTTAAGAGCCAGTAATTAGTTAATTAATTGGTTAATTAATTAGTTAGTGTTAGTACTCTGTTAATTAAGAGTTTTGAAAATTATATTAGAACATTTTAAAGATTGATATTATGGCAGACCTAGCAAAGTTCAGATCTGCTGCTGTGCTGGCTGCAAAAGAGATGAATATGGATGAACCAGAGTTGGTCCAGTATGTAACCTCAGAGGTTGATAAATTTATTGCACGTGATAGAGAGGATAGGAAGTTAGAAGCAGAAAGAAAATTAGAGGCTGAGAAAGAAATTAAAAGGTTGCAGATTGAGGCTGACAAAGAGGCTAGGGCATTGGAGGCGGAGAGGGAGGCTGAAATAAAACGGCTCCAGTATGAAGAGAAGAAGTTAGAAGACGAGGAAAGAAGACTGGCTGCTGAGGAAAGAAAACAGGCTGCAGAAAGGAAAGCTGAAAAGGAGGAGAAGAGATTACAGAGGGAGCACGAGCTACGACTAAAAGAGTTCGAATTTCAAGGCCATGCTCCTGAAAATGGTGCCAGCCCTTCTACCTCCGATGCCACTGCTAGTCAGGGAGCCTCAACTTCAGCTATGGGGTTCCATTTAGACCATTTTGTTGAGAGGGACGATGACATTGAGTCATTTTTGTCTAGATTTGAGGTTTTAGCCACCACCTATGGGTTGGAGAAGGAAAGGTGGAGTTTAAAGTTATCTCAGGGTCTTAGGGGACCATCTTATGAACTGTTTGCCAAGATGAGCAAAGACGACCAAGACAATTATGACATGTTAAAGCAGGCTCTTTTGCTAAGGTATGAAAAGAACGGATACTTTTACAGGAAAAAGTTTAGAAATGCCAAGCTACTGTCGGGTGAGACCTATCACTAGTTCTCTGCACGTTTAGAGACGTACTTGGAGAAATGGACTGCTCTGGGGGAAAACCCAAGATCTTAAAGAGATGATCCTTATTGAGCAATTGAGAGAGTCCATGGCTCCAGACTTGAGAAAGTTTCTCATTGAACAAGGTGCAGAGAGGCTGGGTGAGTTACTTAATGTCGCTGAGAGGTATCAGGCAGCCCAGGCAGAGGTAGCTGGCGCTAAAAAGAAACAGATTGACAATTATAAGGCTCCACAAAACTGTAATAGATTTGATAACAAAGATCAGGGGAACAAAGGTAAGCACAATTTTGATAGGCCACGCAATGATTTTAGAAACAAAAACCCACAATTCAATGATAGGAAATATGATGAAAGAAAACCTTTTCATCAAGGTAGATTATATTGTAAATGTTGTAAGAGGGAAGGTCATGACATAAAATTTTGTCATAAGAAAACTTCTGGATTTGCTGCTATGAAGATGGGGAACAAGGGAAAAAAGGACAAACCTACTGGACAGCAGGAACTTTATCACCCCCAGTGTGTGAGGATGTAGTCTGCAATGGGGTCACCATTAGGTGTCTCTATGATACAGGCTTAGATTTTGATTCTGTTGTGAGTGCGCATTTGGTGAACCCGGATCAGTATACCACAGAAACAGTGGAGATACAAGGGGCGACCAAGGACATACCACTTATGACACTTCCCATTGCCAGGATAACGGTGAAAACTCGCTATGTGGAAGGAGTAATCAGAGCAGCAGAGATCGACGCACCCATCTACCCTCTGAAATTGGGGTGTCGTTATGTCTTCTTGGGGGTTCCCAAGAGACCTCTGGTCATGGCAACAGTGCAGACCAGATCACAGTCCAAGAAGGAAGAATATGAACCTATAAATACTCATCCAGAAGAGATGAGGAAGGCACAAGCTGAGAATAGGTCACTGAAGCCGTGCTTTCAAAAATTGCGTAACTGCCATACACCTCCAAGCAAAGGAGAATTTTACATGAAGAATAAATTGTTATATAGGAAGGCCGGAACTGGTTCAAATGGTCACGGACAACTGGTACTTCCAAGATGTTTAGGGCAGACGTAATACAAAGTTTACATGTTGGAAAAGATGGGGACCACGAGAAAGTAGGTACCATCTGCCAAAATTTTCTCAAAAATATTATTGGCCAGATGAAAAGATAATTATTGAGAATTTTGTCGAAGCCTACGGCATATTTCATGAGGGAACACCCACAAGTGGGGACAATAATAATCAGGACCTAGAAACGCCACGGGGCAAACTTAGGCCTGAAAATGGAAAGAAAAATAAAATTACTAATGTAGACAAAGTGAATGGGAACCCCCTTTTCACACACAGTCTTCAGTTGAATGTGTTAGAATGGCAACTCTGCGTCGAGTACAAAGAGTGATTTTACCCCAGAATAAGCCGACAGTCCCTCGGTCGGAATTATGTGAACTGGGTGAAGGTAA
The DNA here is from genome assembly GCA_024509875.1 of Oreohelix idahoensis. Taxonomy (NCBI): domain Eukaryota; kingdom Metazoa; phylum Mollusca; class Gastropoda; order Stylommatophora; family Oreohelicidae; genus Oreohelix; species Oreohelix idahoensis. The sequence goes on from JAMPIV010004043.1 coordinate 168,226, forward strand.
AAGAGAGAGAAGATCTCTCACAAGGAACTTAAAGTGGGGAGAAAACCCCAGGAAACGAATAGGTAGTGGTAGATTCTTGTGTGATGACACAAGGAAGAAACGTCCTCAATACAAGGCTTCCAGTATTATAAAAAATATGTCAGAAAAATTAAAAGTCCATATGTAACCTTGTTAAGGACATGGACAGATGAGAAGGCAGAAGAGACTGTTACCTCATCATACCAATATGTGAACGAGCTGACCACTCGTCTTAAAACTGGCTGGAAACTTGCAAATGATAATCTCAGACAAGCCAGGAGAAAACATGCTGCCTATTTTAATAAGAAAGCTAAAGATAGAGAATTATTTGTGGGAGAGAAGGTACTTCTTCTACTGCCCGGCAGCCATAACAAACTACAAATTGGATGGCAAGGTCCATATACTGTTCTAGAGAAGGTGTCTAGAACAAATTATAAAATCGACAAGAAGGGGAAAGAAAAAATATATCATGTGAACCTTCTAAAGAAGTATCTGGACAGGGAAATCCAGGAAGGAACACACTTAATGTCCTTGTCGATAGCAACAGGGATGAAGATCGAACCGTTCGCCTCCCATGAGTATCCCTTGAAAACATGTGAGACACCTGCACATGTAAAAGTCAGTAAACACTTGACGAAAAAACAGAGGGAACAGGTTCAAAAGGTTCTGACTGATCATACGGACGTGTTAACGGACAAACCGGGATGCACGAATTTGTTGGAATATGATATGAAACTAGTAAACCCAACACCGATCTGTATGAGAGCCTACACGATCCCGTTTGCCAAGGAGAAAGCTTTGAAAGAGGAGATTGAGTACCTATTGAAAGAAGGAATTATTTCTCATAGCGAATCTCCCTATAGTTCTAGTGTGGTTTTGCTGAGAAAACCCTCTGGAGAACATCGTCTGTGTATAGATTACAGGAAACTGAATGCTGTCACAAAAAATCAGGTGGAACCATTACCAGACACAAATCAATTATTTGCCAGACTAAACAAGGCAAAATATTTTTCGAAGGTGGATCTGAGCAAAGGCTATTATCAGATTCCAGTGAAGCCTGAGGTCAGACCTTATTTGGCATTTAGCACTTCGGAAGGACATTATGAATTCAACATGTTACCTTTTGGGTTGAAAAAGGCTCCGAGTGTATTTTCTACGATGATGCGAAAATTGTTGGATCCACTAAATAACCTGTAACGAACAGTTTTAGTGTAAGGGGAAGTAAACTGGAGTATGTTGGTAGTTGAAATAGATTTTGAGTTATAGCACTTAGTTGCTTGTTAGCTATCGAATTATTTAGAGAGTATCTCGTGATAGTTTCGAGAGACAGATTACAGACAGCGTGAAAAGCGCTGATATATTTATTCTGTAATGTTTTGAACGGAGTGAGAATAGCTCGCGGCTAGTCCGCAGATGATTGGTTGACTGAGTTGTGTTGACCGTGAGGAAGTCTCGTGTCTGCTTTTGAGCGGGACGAGTGTGTTATCTGGGGAGAGTGTTCCGGGCGTTTTGACCGGGTAGGAAGACAGTGTTTTTGGGAAGTGTGAAATGTCTGTACAGTGCTGAATTTAAGATGTCGACGGATTTTTCGCTGTGGGTACAGCGTAGTATGAAACTGCAGTTTTAATTATTGTGGAAGTGTTTATAACTGCAGTGTAGAGTACTTTACGCCATGAATCATGATAGCTCCTGTGAGAGGATTGTTATTGAGGATTGTTTATAGCGCTGAGTTTAATAAGAGTACTTTAGGCCATGAATCATGATAGCTCCTGTGAGAGGATTGTTATTGAGGATTCTTTATAGCGCTGAGTTTAATAAGAGTACTTTAGGCCATGAATCATGATAGCTCCTGTGAGAGGATTGTTATTGAGGATTCTTTATAGCGCTGAGTTTAATAAGAGTACTTTAGGCCATGAATCATGATAGCTCCTGTGAGAGGATTGTTATTGAGGATTCTTTATAGCGCTGAGTTTAATAAGAGTACTTTAGGCCATGAATCATGATATCATTGTAGCTGCCGAGTGCGCAGTTATTATGTGGTACTTTATATCTTGTGTTGTGCTGTGAACGGTATTCTATGTGTATTTCATCAATGTGTTGTGACGTGAATAAACCCATATGAAATGTCACCAGTCGTTTACAACCATCCATGACTCTTGTGTACGTACCTGTGGTGTAAACGACTAAACCAACACACGCACTTAATATTACAAGTGTGACAGGGAACTTAACACGTATTTAGAAATAGCCCCGGAGTGGGCGTGGTCTATTTGTATCGAGAACCTGTGCATCGCTTACCAGTAGACTTCTACAGTGTTTGCCTGTGTGGCGTATATGTAGGTATCAACTGTAGACATTACCAGATCCACAACACAACAGTAACGTTAGCAGATAATTCAATAAGACACCTTACCGTAACCCTATCAGTAACTAAACCAATACGTTATCAGTGCTGCCATTTCAGTGATTGGCGATATCACATGACTATCCATGGGCGTATCTTTCCGGGGGTGCAACAGTGGTAGTAACTTTTAAACAATTGTCGCTTTCCCGTAGGGCACTCTGTTTGTTGACTTTTATTTGTTTCTCACTTCCTAATTCCTTTTTCTGCTCATCAGGAATACCGTTGTGGATTATCTTGAATATATTTTGCATTATCTGTCCGTGTTCAAGTTCAATATACTGTTGTAAAAACACACGAAGGTGCTGTAGCAAATCAATCAAATCCTTAGCCATTATTGAATTACAAAGAAGCTTAAAGTTATGTTCAGCAAATAACTTTAGGGATACTGACACATTAACCAACAAATCGTCCATGATCCATACTCCAAGTCTTGGACATCTCAATCCCTTTTCATCTCTACCTATTAACAATGCACTCTCCAACATAGGCCTTATATCTGCAGGATTATTATCAAAATCCATGGTGATTTAATCACTCAGTTAACTATATATCTATATCAGTATAATTATTAATGTCGCAAGTTTATGTTTCAAGAAGTTCTGACAATTACCCTTCCATTTCACACAGTTCAGTATGTATACCAAAAATATTATTCATAAACTTTGTATCATCAATTCCTCTTCCATCTGAGGGAAGTCAACATATATCATACAACCATCAATACTTAGCATCAATACTAAATCCTAATAATATGTCTATATAGAATTAGACAACAAAAAACAACAGATTTCAACAGTATAGGAGATGCAAAGCACAGGAAGGCTCGTTGACATAGTTAAAGCGACACAGTTCACACCACAAACATAACTACTTATCTTGAATGAAAATTCTTCTGTTCCTTTCCGTTAACACCCTGGATATCACAAAGTTCAATGGTAAAACAATCGACAACAGAAAGGCATTGGAACTTGACACACTCGATTCCGCTCAGGTCCTCGATTCAGCACGCTACGTGCTAACACACCGCACAGGAAAGCAGGAAATGGGTCACCGTCTGTCAATTTCGTTGAAAGAAGGTACACCACTCGTTCATACTGCCAGATGATTACTTGTACTGGTATACAGACGCCACTGTATATCATGACATCTCATAATCTTGAGTAATAAATTTCTTGACTTGCGAGTTGCGACTTGCGACTTGAGTTAACAGTTCCCAGTTTAACTGATACTGAATAAGTTTTCCTTGGGCCTGGATACAGCTCTCAAATGTGATGTCTGTCTTTCATATACTAACGCCACTCAGGCTACATGCTAACAGTTGTGAATTAATATCACGCGAATTTCGCGGGTATCTGATCCTATAAAACTAGCACACCACTGATAAAGTCTGGTTTGTTGTTAATTTGTTAATTATAGATTTGAATTAATTAAACTAAAATACTATTTTTATGTAACTTAGCATTACGAAATATTTTTGTACTGTATTTTTTGGAAAATATTTTTTTTCCCAGACATTGTAATTTTTTATTTTTGGTTTTGTGTGTGCTTAGCGTTTGACTATGTGCTATGTTTGATATGTAGAATAATGTTAGTTCTTTAAAAGTTTTTTTTTGTTTTTTGGATGTTATGTTGTATTAACGCTTGATTGTGCGTTGTTCGAACTTGGTCTTATAGCAATGCTATCACTTTTTTGTGTGGTGTCGATAATTTATTGTTGATTATGTATAACTTGTATAACTTGTTTAAATTACTGATTATGTTTTGTTTAGTTATAAACTATTTTTTGTAGTATTAGTATAGGAATACTTTGTTATTTTCTTTTGGGCTTTTCGATCGTGTTTGTATTTATTTTGAAATACGTTGTTGATCTAAATTGTTATTAGTATATATTTTTACCAACGTTCTCTATATTCTTACCTTTTGCTTTCTACCTGTCTTTGTTGATTATTCTTCATTCCATTCCTTCTTTTCTATTGTCTTTTCAGTATGGTTTCATATTTTGTTTACATTTCGTGCTTTATTTACGTTTCACTTCATTCTCCTTGTATACTTCTTCTTTCGCTTCTTATACTTTCATTCTATGTATTGTTACTTTAATGGTATAACTTAATATAGTGTAGCTACTTGTGATATTTGTAATTATTTTACATATAACAAATTGTTTGAATGTAATATTATTGTTTTTTCCTCATATTCTGATTTCATACTTACCTTTATTACGGATCATTTTTCGTTTGCTTGATCTTGTCTTTTCTTGTACTATCCTTATTTTAACTTAACTTAAGGTAATTCTTAGACACATATGTTAGAGATTCATTGTCCTTTTAATTTTTTGGGGATGTATTTGTCAAAAAATTGATAGAATCAATTTTTTTCTCTGGGGGTGAGGTAAGATGTAACGAACAGTTTTAGTGTAAGGGGAAGTAAACTGGAGTATGTTGGTAGTTGAAATAGATTTTGAGTTATAGCACTTAGTTGCTTGTTAGCTATCGAATTATTTAGAGAGTATCTCGTGATAGTTTCGAGAGACAGATTACAGACAGCGTGAAAAGCGCTGATATATTTATTCTGTAATGTTTTGAACGGAGTGAGAATAGCTCGCGGCTAGCCCGCAGATGATTGGTTGACTGAGTTGTGTTGACCGTGAGGAAGTCTCGTGTCTGCTTTTGAGCGGGACGAGTGTGTTATCTGGGGAGAGTGTTCCGGGCGTTTTGACCGGGTAGGAAGACAGTGTTTTTGGGAAGTGTGAAATGCCTGTACAGTGCTGAATTTAAAATGTCGACGGATTTTTCGCTGTGGGTACAGCGTAGTATGAAACTGCAGTTTTAATTATTGTGGAAGTGTTTATAACTGCAGTGTAGAGTACTTTAGGCCATGAATCATGATAGCTCCTGTGAGAGGATTGTTATTGAGGATTCTTTATAGCGCTGAGTTTAATAAGAGTACTTTAGGCCATGAATCATGATAGCTCCTGTGAGAGGATTGTTATTGAGGATTCTTTATAGCGCTGAGTTTAATAAGAGTACTTTAGGCCATGAATCATGATAGCTCCTGTGAGAGGATTGTTATTGAGGATTCTTTATAGCGCTGAGTTTAATAAGAGTACTTTAGGCCATGAATCATGATAGCTCCTGTGAGAGGATTGTTATTGAGGATTCTTTATAGCGCTGAGTTTAATAAGAGTACTTTAGGCCATGAATCATGATATCATTGTAGCTGCCGAGTGCGCAGTTATTATGTGGTACTTTATATCTTGTGTTGTGCTGTGAACGGTATTCTATGTGTATTTCATCAATGTGTTGTGACGTGAATAAACCCATATGAAATGTCACCAGTCGTTTACAACCATCCATGACTCTTGTGTACGTACCTGTGGTGTAAACGACTAAACCAACACACGCACTTAATATTACAAGTGTGACAGGGAACTTAACACGTATTTAGAAATAGCCCCGGAGTGGGCGTGGTCTATTTGTATCGAGAACCTGTGCATCGCTTACCAGTAGACTTCTACAGTGTTTGCCTGTGTGGCGTATATGTAGGTATCAACTGTAGACATTACCAGATCCACAACACAACAGTAACGTTAGCAGATAATTCAATAAGACACCTTACCGTAACCCTATCAGTAACTAAACCAATACGTTATCAGTGCTGCCATTTCAGTGATTGGCGATATCACATGACTATCCATGGGCGTATCTTTCCGGGGGTGCAACAGTGGTAGTAACTTTTAAACAATTGTCGCTTTCCCGTAGGGCACTCTGTTTGTTGACTTTTATTTGTTTCTCACTTCCTAATTCCTTTTTCTGCTCATCAGGAATACCGTTGTGGATTATCTTGAATATATTTTGCATTATCTGTCCGTGTTCAAGTTCAATATACTGTTGTAAAAACACACGAAGGTGCTGTAGCAAATCAATCAAATCCTTAGCCATTATTGAATTACAAAGAAGCTTAAAGTTATGTTCAGCAAATAACTTTAGGGATACTGACACATTAACCAACAAATCGTCCATGATCCATACTCCAAGTCTTGGACATCTCAATCCCTTTTCATCTCTACCTGTTAACAATGCACTCTCCAACATAGGCCTTATATCTGCAGGATTATTATCAAAATCCATGGTGATTTAATCACTCAGTTAACTATATATCTATATCAGTATAATTATTAATGTCGCAAGTTTATGTTTCAAGAAGTTCTGACAATTACCCTTCCATTTCACACAGTTCAGTATGTATACCAAAAATATTATTCATAAACTTTGTATCATCAATTCCTCTTCCATCTGAGGGAAGTCAACATATATCATACAACCATCAATACTTAGCATCAATACTAAATCCTAATAATATGTCTATATAGAATTAGACAACAAAAACAACAGATTTCAACAGTATAGGAGATGCAAAGCACAGGAAGGCTCGTTGACATAGTTAAAGCGACACAGTTCACACCACAAACATAACTACTTATCTTGAATGAAAATTCTTCTGTTCCTTTCCGTTAACACCCTGGATATCACAAAGTTCAATGGTAAAACAATCGACAACAGAAAGGCATTGGAACTTGACACACTCGATTCCGCTCAGGTCCTCGATTCAGCACGCTACGTGCTAACACACCGCACAGGAAAGCAGGAAATGGGTCACCGTCTGTCAATTTCGTTGAAAGAAGGTACACCACTCGTTCATACTGCCAGATGATTACTTGTACTGGTATACAGACGCCACTGTATATCATGACATCTCATAATCTTGAGTAATAAATTTCTTGACTTGCGAGTTGCGACTTGCGACTTGAGTTAACAGTTCCCAGTTTAACTGATACTGAATAAGTTTTCCTTGGGCCTGGATACAGCTCTCAAATGTGATGTCTGTCTTTCATATACTAACGCCACTCAGGCTACATGCTAACAGTTGTGAATTAATATCACGCGAATTTCGCGGGTATCTGATCCTATAAAACTAGCACACCACTGATAAAGTCTGGTTTGTTGTTAATTTGTTAATTATAGATTTGAATTAATTAAACTAAAATACTATTTTTATGTAACTTAGCATTACGAAATATTTTTGTACTGTATTTTTTGGAAAATATTTTTTTTCCCAGACATTGTAATTTTTTATTTTTGGTTTTGTGTGTGCTTAGCGTTTGACTATGTGCTATGTTTGATATGTAGAATAATGTTAGTTCTTTAAAGAAAGTTTGTTTTTGTTTTTTGGATGTTATGTTGTATTAACGCTTGATTGTGCGTTGTTCGAACTTGGTCTTATAGCAATGCTATCACTTTTTTGTGTGGTGTCGATAATTTATTGTTGATTATGTATAACTTGTATAACTTGTTTAAATTACTGATTATGTTTTGTTTAGTTATAAACTATTTTTTGTAGTATTAGTATAGGAATACTTTGTTATTTTCTTTTGGGCTTTTCGATCGTGTTTGTATTTATTTTGAAATACGTTGTTGATCTAAATTGTTATTAGTATATATTTTTACCAACGTTCTCTATATTCTTACCTTTTGCTTTCTACCTGTCTTTGTTGATTATTCTTCATTCCATTCCTTCTTTTCTATTGTCTTTTCAGTATGGTTTCATATTTTGTTTACATTTCGTGCTTTATTTACGTTTCACTTCATTCTCCTTGTATACTTCTTCTTTCGCTTCTTATACTTTCATTCTATGTATTGTTACTTTAATGGTATAACTTAATATAGTGTAGCTACTTGTGATATTTGTAATTATTTTACATATAACAAATTGTTTGAATGTAATATTATTGTTTTTTCCTCATATTCTGATTTCATACTTACCTTTATTACGGATCATTTTTCGTTTGCTTGATCTTGTCTTTTCTTGTACTATCGGTTGTTTCCTATTTAGTTGTGCTGTATTCACTTAACTTGGTTTTGTAATGCATTATTTTTGGTATGCTTAATTGATTACATTGGATACTTCATTTTTACATTTCACTTAATGCTTATATTTTGTAGATGTCTTATTTTAACTTAACTTAAGGTAATTCTTAGACACATATGTTAGAGATTCATTGTCCTTTTAATTTTTTGGGGATGTATTTGTCAAAAAATTGATAGAATCAATTTTTTTTCTCTGGGGGTGAGGTAAGATGTAACGAACAGTTTTAGTGTAAGGGGAAGTAAACTGGAGTATGTTGGTAGTTGAAATAGATTTTGAGTTATAGCACTTAGTTGCTTGTTAGCTATCGAATTATTTAGAGAGTATCTCGTGATAGTTTCGAGAGACAGATTACAGACAGCGTGAAAAGCGCTGATATATTTATTCTGTAATGTTTTGAACGGAGTGAGAATAGCTCGCGGCTAGCCCGCAGATGATTGGTTGACTGAGTTGTGTTGACCGTGAGGAAGTCTCGTGTCTGCTTTTGAGCGGGACGAGTGTGTTATCTGGGGAGAGTGTTCCGGGCGTTTTGACCGGGTAGGAAGACAGTGTTTTTGGGAAGTGTGAAATGCCTGTACAGTGCTGAATTTAAAATGTCGACGGATTTTTCGCTGTGGGTACAGCGTAGTATGAAACTGCAGTTTTAATTATTGTGGAAGTGTTTATAACTGCAGTGTAGAGTACTTTAGGCCATGAATCATGATAGCTCCTGTGAGAGGATTGTTATTGAGGATTCTTTATAGCGCTGAGTTTAATAAGAGTACTTTAGGCCATGAATCATGATAGCTCCTGTGAGAGGATTGTTATTGAGGATTCTTTATAGCGCTGAGTTTAATAAGAGTACTTTAGGCCATGAATCATGATAGCTCCTGTGAGAGGATTGTTATTGAGGATTCTTTATAGCGCTGAGTTTAATAAGAGTACTTTAGGCCATGAATCATGATAGCTCCTGTGAGAGGATTGTTATTGAGGATTCTTTATAGCGCTGAGTTTAATAAGAGTACTTTAGGCCATGAATCATGATATCATTGTAGCTGCCGAGTGCGCAGTTATTATGTGGTACTTTATATCTTGTGTTGTGCTGTGAACGGTATTCTATGTGTATTTCATCAATGTGTTGTGACGTGAATAAACCCATATGAAATGTCACCAGTCGTTTACAACCATCCATGACTCTTGTGTACGTACCTGTGGTGTAAACGACTAAACCAACACACGCACTTAATATTACAAGTGTGACAGGGAACTTAACACGTATTTAGAAATAGCCCCGGAGTGGGCGTGGTCTATTTGTATCGAGAACCTGTGCATCGCTTACCAGTAGACTTCTACAGTGTTTGCCTGTGTGGCGTATATGTAGGTATCAAATGTAGACATTACCAGATCCACAACACAACAGTAACGTTAGCAGATAATTCAATAAGACACCTTACCGTAACCCTGTCAGTAACTAAACCAATACGTTATCAGTGCTGCCATTTCAGTGATTGGCGATATCACATGACTTTCCATGGGCGTATCTTTCCGGGGGTGCAACATAACCCATGCATCACTAACTTTATGGATGAAATCCTCATTGCTACAGAAACATTTGAGGAACACATTAACTCTTTGACTATGCTGTTCGATAGACTAAGAGAGGCTAATTTAACGGCTAGACCAACAAAATGTTGTATTGGTTGTAAAGAGTTGGAGTTCTTGGGACATACTGTGTTTCGGGGTAGTATGACCCCTGACCCCAAGAACCTTGAAAAAATGCAGAGAGTACCTAGGCCACAAACAAAGAAAGACGTGAGATCTTTCGTGTCGTTGTGTGGATTCTATCAGAAATGTATCAAAAATTTTAACTCTATTTGTGCTCCTCTGACGGATTAACTCGCAAAGGAAATCCTGATAGAATTGTTTGGTCAACCCAATGTGAATCAGCCTACCAAGAGTTAAAGGAAAAACTTACAAGCAAGCCTATCTTGAAATTACCTGATTTGAGTCAGGAATTTGTGGTGAGAAGTGACGCAAGCAATGTGGGCCTGGGGGCTACGTTGTTGCAAAGGTCATCGTCACCAGAGGGAGAGCTGAACCCAGTCGCTTATGCTAGCCGCAAGTTAAACAAAGCGGAGCAAAACTATTCAACAAGCGAAAAAGAATGTCTAGCTTTGATCTGGGCAATACGAAAGTTCCATATCTATCTATATGGTAGAACATTCGTGGTCCAAACGGATCATCAGCCTCTCGTATTCTTATCACAGGCCAAGCATGAAAATGCCAGATTATTACGATGGTCGTTATTATTACAGCCATATCAATTTACCATTGAATATATTCCGGGGTCACAGAACGTGGGTGCAGATTTCCTCAGTAGGCATCCCTGTGATCCAAATCAGAGTATTCAGCAGGCGTAGGGAGTTAATTTTATCTATGTGTATCACTGTTTTGGAACTAGCATCAGGCATGTTCTTAAGTGGGGAGATGTGTGATGAAGTACATTGATACAGCGATAAAATCATTAATTATATGTAATAAAGTCATAATGACATGTATAGAATTAGTAAAGTTGTAACGCGTCTTCTTCCCTGCGCCAGAAAACGCATTGATTTAGATAGGATAGAACGTAGTCAAAAGCCTTATTGCAGCGCTAGTAGTATTGGACTTTGTAACCCGCCCGTCAAGGGTTAACGATAAAATTTTGAAAAAAAAGACAATCTTAGTTATTCCAGGAAAGATAGAAAGAATAAAACACACGAACGCATAAGATTGAGAGAGCGGACACATGCTGCCGGCTTGTCAAGTGTTAGAAGTTTGAATTAGCTACTCAGGCCGACAGTGCGAGACGATGCCGTTAGCTTGTGTCGAAAACGATGTCGCGAGCTTTAAAATTTAAAAATAAACCTCCAAGTCCAATACATTTTCTAACAAAAGGCACACTGTAGAATCATATATACACACACGCATAATTACTTCCTGCCGGGAAAAAGGAAGATCTGCGATGATTTTTATAACATTCACGTAGTTGAGACTTAGAAAACAACGAACACCAAAATGGAAAATATATTGAATTCTTTATTAATAGGTTAAAGATCATAAAAGTTAGCTAGTGTTAGAGCTGGTCTTGTCCTAATGGGTAATATGCTTTCGAATAAAAAATCCGACAGAAAGAAATAAAGTTATGGACAAAAGACTATATTTGTTCGTACAGACAGACCAACACATGCTCGTTTGGACTAGCACTAACGGTAACATTTTTTGACGCGTCCTTGAAAAAGGCAAGAAAGGGTACATGTAGAAAGGGTAGACAAGAGGATAAAAGATTATGGGATGGCTCAAACTGAATATGATTGTTGGTAGTGTTAGGCCAAAACCAAGTTTAGTTTTGGTGAATGCCAAGTTCGGACGGACAGACCGACAGAAGTACACTAACATTGGACCGAAATTGGACCTTAGATTTTAAAATTTGAATGGAAAATCTTAGTAGTAGATCCCATTGGTCAAAACATTTCATATTATTGAGTACATTCAAAGGCTTGACGCCATTTGTAGAAGATAGTCCCTAGAGCAGGACGTTGTGTATTTCTGGAAAAAGTGATTAGCCTTATTAAAGCAAATATATATTAAAGTAATAGGCATCACAGTTTAGCCAGCAGTATATCTGGAGTCTGCTATTCAACGTACCTGTGTTTTTTTCATTGAATTTCTGGTAAGACCGACATTATTCATATATATTTTGTTTAAAAATGTGAGTGAGAGATGCTGCCATCACGACTGTAAGTAATCAGGTCCCAAGCTGAGTTATGCAGGGTCTGAAGGAGAATTAGGCTATAACACATTGCCAGTTTTGTAAATGCACATGTTTTGTGAAATAAAAATGTTTCTTATGTCACCAGAGGGACACAGCTCACCTATCCTATTGTATGGCAGAAAAAAAAGATTAATAATATTATTGCAGATGCAGTACCGCCTTTGTAGGAGAGACATGTGAACAACACAGGTACACTGCGGAATGGATGTGCTGGATTGGTCCATTAGATATGACCCAGCTCTTTATTTCTTATGTATTCTCTTTTGTATATATAAAACACAGTTTAAGTAAGATATCAACAAGGAGACATTATTTCATCGTTACAGGGTTTTTATCTGGCACTAGTCCGGTGCCAGATATCTATGAGAAGCAGTGAGAAGTTGTTTCATGCACAGTAGTGACAGGGACCTGCAGAGTCTACCCTGTTACTTTTGGCCATTATCATAGCGAAATCGTGTGACACCAAGTACAGACTGTTCAAGTGTGCGCAGATAAGTAAAATATCTGGCACCCTAACTCTACATCAGCTTTAAGACCAGCACACCCCTGTATAACAAGAATAAACTATTTCCCCAGAGAACTTAACAGTGACATTGTATATTAAAGAGACTGGGAGTGATTATAGAATCCCAAACCGCCATCCAGTGTTAGAAACCAGTTATAGACAAATTTTAGTAACACTATTAGTATAGTTTAACAGTATTTGTTTGGACAATTGTCCCTTTGGGTCTAAAATTTACATTTTGTATATATCTTGAATTCTTTTCATTTTTAAAGTCCTGACCAGAAGAATACTAGGTTCAGGACCAAATAAATCATACAGAAAATTATCAATTGTACAAATTTATCCCAGGTGTTATTTCCTTTAATCATAGACCTTAATACTTGTTTGTATAGATGTGTATTATTGTTAAAATACCATCACACCACACTTGCATATCCCTAGACAGTAGACGTAGCTATCATTCATACTAGTCAAGAATAAGTCTGCTTGAGGCCATAAGGTGGTAGCAGCAAGGCATCCTGATAACTCAACCCTAATTTTGTTAGCATCAGGGACCTTCACAGCTGGCCTCATTCAGTACAATAAGGAAACATATTAACAACATTTCAACACATCAAAATCCACCACAAAATGCTTAATACAGATAGTTAACGTAATAAACTATTTATTTGAAGTAGACCTATATAGAGACCACCAGCATTGAAGCCATGTACTAAACACAACTACTTACGGGCAGACAGACTTAAAGTACAGGTACCTCCGTAGCGTAAGGGTAAGCTTGTTGTTTAATAATGAGTTGTGGAATTGTTCGTGGTTCGAAACGCGGCGAGTAAATTTTTTTTTTAGATGGGATTTTTTAGAGAATAGAAAATTGTGTGCTTTTCATTTAATTTAAGTAACAAAACCATACATAACATTTTATTTTAGTAATTATGTTCATTGCATTCCACGCTCGCAATACGTATATCTCTTTGTGGCAATTTATTTATTTAATTTCATTTAAGAAAACTGTTGAAAGTAATTTTTAAAAGTTCCAGGATGGATAGTGAACAATATTTTCAAAATATAATAAATGATTATGCATCAATAAGGACGATAAATTTCGAGAGAGAAGTAATTGCTCTCATGAAAAACAGACTGGCGTCAATAGATCTAGACACACCTATCATATTAGGAGTAAGTATAGTGTGACTAGTTTTGCTGGAGTTACTAAAATAATTACCAAGAAGGACTTTCGCATTATGGCAACAAAAGATAATGTCATAACAATATTAAGAGATATACATCTATCTACTGGACACAAGGGTGAAAAGAAGACGTGCAAAAAAAAAAAAAATCAGTGAATAGTAGTATTCATACTCCCCTGAACAAACATTAAACCATGATGCTTTAAAAATGAAACCGTGCAAAGCCCTCTTTGATGTAAAACCTAAAATTGGACTCGGAACATCTCTGCCCTATGTTTTTTTTAAACAAAATTCAGACCGGAATAGATTAAGACAAGTTAATAAAGCTCATAAACCATGAAGAAGACAAAGAACGTTGTGATAGTGGTCAAGGTGCAGAAGAAAGAAGAAAAGAAGACAGTGAGCTTCTCAATGACGTGTTAGCTGACGTTTCTTATATAGAAGATAATATTGAAATGTTGAAGAAATTGAGACCATAGGTGTAAATGCGCTAGTAGGAGAATATACAGTGACAATAGACGGTGCTCTTGATGAAATTGGTGCCTCTTCTTGTCGTCCGAATGAACAAAATAGGAAATAGGTACGGATTTATAAGAATCGGTATTAGTAGAAAGTAACGTCGGAATTGGCCCAATGAGTATCCTGCAGATGCGTACCGCCTTTTAGCAAGTAAAAATTTGAATTTCCAGGCTGAAAAGATGTTGGGACAAAAAAAAGAAATGAAAGTCAGTTGAAATTGGGGATCGTGTTAATGTGTTTGTGTCGCAGTTTGACCGAGGCCGATGGGATCCTGCAAACCTCCGTGATGTTGTGTTAGAAATTAAAGATGATAAATACAGAGTTGGCACTAGGAGAGGAATTATCAATCAATGGCTTCAGAGAAACAGTTTTGAAGTCATCAGTTATAAAAGTATTCCCCCCAAAGAATGTTCCAATGTAAGAATGCAGTATAAGCACTTTGGTTCGAAATATTTCAGTTGGAAATGGGCAAGGATTTAAAAGATATTCTTGTCGAAAAGGTTATGCATAAAACAATGCCAATGCTACAAGCATGTCATGATATACACCTCTTCATGTCACTCAGGAACATGCTGCGAAAATTTGTGACTTAAAGATATCAGTTATGCAGATATTGCACTAACCAAACTTCCTGCTTCTGTTTCTTGATGAATGTTATAAATTAAAGTATTTTGATTCCTATATAATACAAACAAATTGTTTTACAATATTGTCAATTATTTTACTAACATTGCATTAAAATAAAACGTGATATCCTGTGTTAATTTGTGAGTTGAAAGTATCAGTTATCTAGTCCACATCAACATATCTTACGCTTTCTGCTTCTTGATCAAAATTATGGTGCCTACCAGAGTAGTATTTCCTATTCCAGTCCTTACATTTTTCGGAGTTGAGTTATTTTGTAAAACACTGAAATTGATTTCTCTTACCAAGAGAACTATACCACACGTCATGTGCGAACTAACAACTTACCTGCGAATATCGTCTGTTCATTCATATTGTAACCTGTGAACAACATGGTTTGTGTATCTTCCAAGACTGGAAGACTGAGTTAATAATAGGAATGTGGCTCAGTGTAGACTCTTATTCCACCTGGAGCTAGCGATAAGTGAAAAATCAAACGTGGCAAGTTGCACAAACAGAAGTCAATGTTATTTCAAAAGTAGGTCGAGCGATCAAGTAAAATTAAGGGAGTGACAAAAGTTGATAAGAAAACATTGAACGATGAAAGCGAAAAGAACATCAAGGGATGGGTGAGAAAAAGGAAAAGGAAGGGCACAGAAAAATTAAAAGGATGGCACAGAAAAAATGTAAATATCGAAGATTGACTCTTCACATTTGCCAACTCTTCAATATATTTCCTCCTGTCTCTTTCTATACTACTTCTTCTTTCTTTGTTCGCTTCTGTGTATACTACTGAAGTCTTGGCTTTGGAACTTCTGGTTAAGCTTCTGTTTAAACCTGCTTTCTTGTTTGTTTATTTGCTTTATGTTGGCTTGTATCTTATTGATGGTGTCTGTCAGTATCCATGCTTTGTGCTGGTATTTTTTACCCAGTACTTCTTCACATGTCTCATTCCGTATAGTTTTGATCTGCTGCTATATGGCTTTCTATATTCGATGTATCTAAAAGCTGTTGAAACACTTGGCATTTGTTTGATATTGTGACCGTACATTTATCTCTTGTGTCCTTATTTCTTAGATAACCTACATTACACTGTTGTCTTTAGCTATGTATGGTTGTAAATTTCTTAAGGTTTATCTTTATGTTGGCTATCAGAAGATGGTGATTTGATGCCACATCTGCCTCTATTTACCTTTACGTCACGCAATGATGATCTAAACTTCTTGTTTATGCATATATGATCTATCTGATTTTCTGTTCTATGGTCTTGTGATATCCATGTTGCTTTATGTATTCTTTTGTAGGAAAAGAATCTTCCTCCAAGTACCAGTTGATCTGAAGCACAGAAGTATGTGAATAGTTCCCTATTTTCGTTCATTATTCCTGTCCTGTGTTTTCAAAGTCGTTGTTGTCTGTTCCCATCTTTGCTATCAGGTCACCCATCAAAATTGTGATATTGTCACGTATTGCCTCCCCTGCTTTGCAGTAGCGGGCCAACAGTGACCAAAAACTCAAGAGTATTTAATATTGGCGTCCACGGTATCTAATTGTGCGCAAGATTACTCTTGGCAGAGATGTAGATAGAAGGTTAATAATACTTCTACCTGAAGTATTTACAAGATATTCCCAGAAGTCAAGAACAAAAGCTGCTTAGAGCTGAACAATTTGTTAACTTATCATCTGGTCCGTTGCCTTTTGTGAATGGTTTAAACCAGGGGTCGGCAAACTACGGCACGCGTGCCAAGCGTGGCACGTGGAATGATTTTCAATGGCACGCTGAGTGAATCAAAATACTGTACAGTATATGATCTCATTTTTTAAAATTTGAATTTTTAATTAAATAGAAGCATATAATTCTTTTAAAGCTATACCTGTTTTTACAACCTTCAAAACGAAAGTTTTTAGACATCGGAGGTAAGAATGTTCTATCTGATGCAAACTAAAGGCCTGATCTTACTATACTGCAAGAAAGTCTTCGTTTTTACGGACCGTTTCCGAGAACAAACATTCTTCAACGAATTTCAAGGGGAGTGGTTATACTTTGCGGCACCCGCTTGTCAGGCGTCTACCTGCTACCGTAGTTTGCAGGATGAGATCCTTGAAAAGAATCCCAAGCGAATTTTGACGGGCAAGCGGAGACGTAATATCATAATTACGCAATAGTGTCTGGCTAGCGCATGGACGAGCGTATTTATTTCGTTTTCGCTCGCAGTTTTTGACTCCCAGTGTGAGTTTGGAGCAACAATGACTGACCTCGACGAAGTTATATTTCCGTCCTATCCTTCCCCTCTCTCCCGACTACCATCACCTCTACAGTTCTCTCGGCTGTCGCATACTCATGCCTGTACAGTCCGTTGACCGCAGCACAAAAGTTGGTGTTGTTATTAAGTAATACGGTGCCGTTAAAATGATTCAAAAAAGACAAAAAACTTGATGAACGCTCGTTTCAAGACTTTTGGACAAACGAATATGGATTCATACAACAAAAGGATCGTGCTGTTTGTGCTTTATGTTATGAAAGTGTCGTTTGCCGTACGTCAAGTGTACAAAGACACTATCAAATCAAACATCAGTCCATGTTTAAAAACTGAGGAGAAAAGAGAATCCATAAAAATGGCTGTTTCTGACTACAAAAAAAACAAACAAAGTAGTATTTTTAGTCAAGTAATTGGAACCAAAAATAAAGCTACCGAATGTAATTACAAAATTGCACAGTGTGTGGCTTCGAAGGGCAAACCTTTCACAGATGGAGAATATATCAAGGAAACTTTTTTGAGCAGTGCTGAAATTTTGTTTAGTGATTTACCAAATAAAGAAACAATACTGTCTCGGATTCGAGAAATACCGGCTTCTGCGAGATCAATCGAGAGGCGCATAACTGATATGGCTGAAAATGTAACGATAAAACAAACAACAGGGTTACAACAAGCTGGTGTATTTAGTGTCGCTCTTGACGAAAGTGTCGATGTGAATGACTATAGTTGCGCGATATTGTGACAACGACCATATTTATGAAGAACTGTGCTGCTTGATACCTTTTGATGGTACAGCCAAGGGAGAGGACATTATGACTGCATTTGTAAGCTATTTCGAAAATCAGAACATTAACATGAATAAAATACTCTGTGTTACTACTGATGCCGCCCCTGCATTTGTTGGAAAGAACAAAGGATTTGTTAAACTTCTTGAGGATCATATTGGACGTCAAGTATTGAGCCTCCATTGCAATATACACCAGGAGAGTATGTGTGCGAAGATTTCGTCACTATCTTTGAACTCTGTAATGGAAACTGTTGTCAAGATAGTTAACTTCATAGTTTCTCGCTCTTCATTGACCCACAGGCAATTCAAGTCTCTTCTACAAGAAATGGAGAGCGCATGTGCGGACCTCCCGCTGTACAGCAATGTTCGTTGGCTTAGTCGAGGTAATGTTTTGAACAGATTTGTATCATGTCTAGAAGCAATCAAGGGGTTTCTTGATGAAAAAGAACATTTCCCGGAACTGAATGACGAGGACTGGCTGTGCAAGCTGATGTTTCTGGCTGACATAACTACAAATCTGAATGAATTAAACTTGCGTTTATAAGGGCAGGGTCAAACAGTACTTGATCTTTTTGAGCACTGGAAAGGATGTGCGTCAAAATTAGACATATTTTGCAGAGATATTACCACTAACACATACAAGTACTTTCCAAACTTAAAGGCTCATTCAAATCGATTTACTGTCAACAGAGATGAGCTTCAGAAGTACGTTGAAGCGCTCAAAGGAGAGTTTGCTAAACGAGGTCAAGACTTAAAATTCACGGGCCCATGTTTTCTTATCTCATCAAGCCCGAATTAATTGATCATACTAACATCCCATTTGACCTATCTTTTTTTGAATGGATGGATGTTGACAATTCTGAAATGCAACACTTCGAATTCAAGGCATCAGAGTTATGGACGATAACATTTGTAGAATTGCGAAAAACTCTGGAAGGAAGCTGCTTGGAAAAGTCAGTTGCCATCCTCAACTGCTGGACATCCCTGCCTGAAGCGTTCACCTGTTTGAAGAAAGTTGCCTTTGCTCTACTTTCGGCTTTTGGGTCAACTTATACATGTGAACAAATTTTCTCACACATGAAAGCTGTTTTAAGTCCACAGAAAAGTCGCCTAACACCTGTGCATTTAGAAGCCTGTGTGAAGCTGAAATTGACAAAATACACACCTGATATTGAACAATTAACCAAGGAGAAGCAAGGACACGGGCCCCATTAATTGATTAATGACTCAGATCAATAATAATCAATGATTTCTCATATTAAAATTTTAATAACGTGTTTTATGTTTAGTTTATTTAACTGTTTTGTTCTTCAAACTGTTGGACTTTCTGTCTTAACAAAATATACATATGGTAATTTTATTATAAAGTTTCAAACTAATGTGTTCATAACTTAAATTTTGCAAAACATAATACTTGTATTGATATTTGTTCCTATTTAAATTAAAATATTGAATAATCTACAAAGAATAGAATAGTTATTTAATGTATCGGAAACATGTTAATACAAGATCATTTTTAAATTGTTTCAATAATTGTTGTTTATAAAAATGTGGTGGACTTCGGTTGGCACGCTGAGTGACTTTGCAACATTACTTCGGCACGACACTACTAAAAGTTTGCCGACCCCTGGTTTAAACAATGGTTTAGCCCGTTCAAGCCCCCAGTTGGTGTAATCCAATGAAATCCTCTTATAAGGTATAGCTCTGTTTAGTGTAAATATACGTCTAAGTATATATATATATATATATATATATATATATATATATATATATATATATATATATATATATATATATATATATATATATATATACTGAAGCAGATTAAAAACGCACCACTATTATATATACTGATGCCGAGAAGCTGGGGGAAAAAGTGTGGGAATGGATTTTCCCCGTGTTTGTCATGAGGCAGAGAGCGAATTGCTGCTGGAATGGAAAGTGCATGATTCAACCCACGGGTTTGTGTACAGACTACATGAAAACAATGAAAGTTACACGTGCAACACGATTCCCAACAGCTATGACCCTGAAAATGTGTACGCGTTGTGGCAGTATACTCGGTATAAAAAGGCCGTTGAGACAAAACACCCAGTACATGTGCTTGAAATGCCACGACTATCTGAAAACGACCGCCAACGAGCCATTGGTATGTTGGAGACCGGAATGAGCTCGCGGGCCATTGCCAGAAGGATGAATTGCCACCACAGCACTATAGTACGTCTCAATGAACGTTACGGAACCACTGGCAGTGCCCGGGATAGACTTCGGAGTGGCCAACCACAAGTTACTACCCCTGCGCAAGATCGTCATATTGTGCTGAGTCACCTAAGGAACTGTCTCTCCCGGCAAGTCAAACAGGAAGAGCAATAGTGGGTAGACGTGGGCAAGTCTCTCGAATGATAGTTATCGACGACTCAGAGATACAGGCCTTACTGCAAGACGACCGTATGTTGGGCCAAATTTGACTCACAGACATCGTCAGCAGCGCCTGCAATGGGCAGAGCAACATGTCAGATGGACTAGACTGCAGTGGAATGCTGTCCTATTCACAGACGAGAGCAGATTCAACATATCCTTTGCTGATGGACGTATGCGGATTTGGCGACGGTGTGGAGAGCGCTTTGCAGATTGCTGTGTTCGTCAGCACAACCGATTTGGAGGTGGCAGTATTCACATTTGGGGAGGATTCAGTTTTCACCATCGCTTGCCTCTTCACGTCTTTCGTGGAAATGTTAATGCTGGGACATATCGAGATGAGGTTCTGGATGCATTGGTTGCTCCTCCGTTCACAAATTATCCAGACTTGCAGCTTCTCCAGCAGGATAACGCACGTGCGCACACCGCATGCATTACGCAGCAATATCTACAGCAGCAGAACATTGTGACGATTGATTGGCCTGCCCTATCACCAGACATGTCCCCTATAGAACATCTGTGGGACGAGCTTGGACGAAGAGTCTACAGGCAAGGTTCTCCAGCTAATCTGCAACAGCTCGAAGCTGCTCTTACCCGTGAATAGGACTTGATTCCCCGGAATTTCCTTCAGAGACTTGTGCGTTCCATGCGGAGCCGCTGCCAAGCTTGTTTGCAAGCACACGGTGGACATACCAGATACTGAGGATAGTGTGAATGAATTTTTTTATTCGTTGCATTTTTGGTTTTCTCCCTTGCCTGCACAGAATGCAATGAATTTCATAACAATCAAATGTACAAATTAATGACCAGCATGGATTCATAGGAAAATGAATAAAGATTCCAAATATGTAAACTTGTAAACACTTATATTTACATTTCCCACTATGTTCCTGGATTATACAGGTGGTGCGTTTTTAATGTGCTTCAGTATATATATATATATATATATATATATATATATATATATATATATATATATATATATATATATATATATATATATATATATATATATATATATATATATATATATATATATATATATATATATATATATATATATATATATATATATAACGTATTCTGGCTCATACGCTTGCTTTCACACAAATAACTGAATCAACTATTATTGTTATGTTTTAAAACAACAGGTAACAAATTTAATAGTCTTTAACAGGTTAAAATAAATATGGGAAGATTAGTGGAATTTTGATAGTTATAACTTTCTCGTCATCGATTTGTAGGTGGAAATGTAATTTTATACTTAAAGTTTAATTGGAATTGTCCCTCTTTTGCTGGCGCCTTTTAATTAGCACTTAGCTTGTATGAGTGAGTCCTGCAGCTGTGGTTCATCAATTCTGTGATGACGAAAGCCTTCTCCACACTCTCTTCCACTGTCGGCGGTTATGATGGATGCTTTTCTCTCACACCAGATGCGTTAGTACCACAAATCGTCTGATGGCGTGTAACCACGAACTTTAGACAAATTGAAGAAACAAATGCCTGCTGAGTACATTTGTTTGCCGCAAACTAACAGGCCATTGTCATGCGCTCCACCCACCAATGTTAACCTCTCAGAAGAATTAAATTCCCGAGCACACAGCGTAACTCAGGGGATATGATGAAAATTCACCCATATCCTTCTGGGTGTTAACTAGGAAATTGCGTCTGGAGCGCATGAATAATGATTTTGCCTGAATTACAATTAAAAGAGGTACATAATTCTCACGAGATAATATGTTACACCTTAGGCACCTGTGACGTAATCATCACTCATCACTGCTCCAGTCGGAGTCTGGGGTCGCTCTGCTGTCGGGTTTTCCGCACGACTAATCAGAAACAATCACCAGCTCTTGCTGTAGTGGTTCATGAATATCTATTTTCATATGTTGAGGTTGCCAGCCTCATATATAACCACCAGCAAGAAACCATGTTAAATTCACGTTGGTAATAGAAATGTTTACACTTACCCCAAATAATGGGTATACACAATTTCCTGCACAGATTAGAATGGACACATAGCCCTTTTGTTAGATGCTGTTTGAATCACTTTGGTGTGGGAAATTTTAGTTAATTCCTCTGACGGCGGGTGTCTCTGCGAAATCACTTGCTGGGAAAACTGGAGTTAAATTCCTCTTACGACTGGGTCTGGGAAATTAGAGTTAATTCCTCTGACGACGAGTGTCTCTGCGAAATCACTACCTGGAAAAATTTGAGTTAAAGGCCTCTTATGACTGGTGAATCTGATTCCTAGGTTTCCAGTCTTGTTATGTTTTCAGCCTTGTATTTAAATGTGCGGGTTTACTCTTAAGTTTTCAGAGTTGCCCAAATACGTTGAACTGTCACTTATAATTATGGAATACTAAGTCCAATATCTCTCTGGCTTCTTGGGAGTTGTTCGCTGTACAATGCGATCTCTACACCTCACGGTAGAAGGGGAACGACTAAGTAAGTACAATGCGATCTCTCGGTGTGTTCTGTGTCTAGGATTTCACTTCATTATATTGTACAGTTTCCAGTTCAAATCCAGCTGGGGTTTCTGCTGAATGTTCCAATCAAATGCATTGTAGATTCTGGCGAACCAATCGCTCTCTAGCACTTAGAGAGGTCGGTTTGTTTATCATTACTCATCCCACGTGTATTTGAAACACATTAAATTTAATATACACTCGTGGCCTCTTACAACACTGAAGCCATATCGTTACATAAGACTTCCAGCCACACCTCTGTATATCCCAATATTGTGACCGTGTGCTCCTGACGTAAAGTCTTCCGCCCATATGTCTACCCCGACAGATTATCTAATTATCGCCTCTATCTGCGTGCCTCCGCCAGACAGATGTCGGGTCAGACAGTGCTGTTTTCTCTCATCGTACGCACAATATAAGCTTGTGTCAACGCGGTCAGCAGTTTTTCACCGGGGTCAAATGTTGGATCGACACGTTTCCACAGGTGGTCAGACGGATTCAAAGAGATAAGCGGGTGACTGGGTATTGTTACGATAATATCACAGTTCACCTGGCGGAACGAAAATACATCTGAGGAATGGTAAACAAGATAAAGACAGTCCTATAGCAAATACTTCCGTAGCAAATACCGTCATAGGGGAGTGGCGTGTTAGAGACTTCACCATGCGATATCCAGCATAAAGAGTAAAATGAATGAAAGGGCACAATGAAATGCCAAATAACAAGCAAATAATTAAGAAATGTGAAGAAAAGAAGTTTACGGCCGGAGGGCTGAAGGTGTGGGAGATCGTACAAAAGGACAGGGACAGACATTTCGTCACAGATATATTTTTTTTCTTAATTTATTCGTAATATTTTGCAGTCTGTTGTAAAATGCTTTTTTCACAGACTCGTCTTTGTCATTGGTTGATTTGCAATATTGGATGATGGTTAACTTTATTTTCTATTTAGCTGTATATAATATTGCTGTTACGACTCTGGATTCCACTGTTTGCCATTCTATGAATGCTTCTGTGCTTCTTTAGATACCATTATAGCTATCGCCTCACCATGGTTCAAGCTTTCATCTTCATGTCCTCAGGACATCATCATTTCTCCTGTGATCAGTTTCTTCCGCTCTGTGCCCTTTCACATTGTCTGGCAGTCCCAGTATATCTATGTTATAATTTGTCATTTTTGCTGCCACGTGTACCGTTTTTCTTGTTCGTTCAATGTCTGAACATTCCAAGTGCCAAATCTGGAGGTTCTCCTAGACAAAGAAGGTTAGTCAGCAACATAGACTCATTTCGACGTTCTCTGTGTTGCGTCATTCGCCTCTCTGCCAGAGGACTTTCTCCTGTCTTGGATGGCTTGAAGTTTTATTTTCCTTAGTTGACCTGTCCATTGTTTTTTGAAGTTGTTGTGGTTTAACATTCGTTTATATAATGGGGTAACCAGCTCCATGTCCAACCCTCCTTAGTCGCTTTTTACGAGAGGCATAATAGGGAACAGTGTTACTATTCTTTGCTCCCCTTTCGGGCCCCGGTAACACACGGGTGACATATCGCTATAATAATAAAGAAAAGTTATCCTTTCATTGAGTAAATATAATTCCAAATAGTTTTATTAACTGTTTATAATCTTCATTGAGTTTGTTGATTATCTGCTAATTTATAACTCGAATATTACTTGAATAATTATCTTCATTTTATATTTGTAAATATAAAATAATTGTTAAGGGTTATATAACTGGTGTCATTACGTCACTTCTCATACTTGTTTTTCATGACCTAAAAAGATGAAGGTGTGGACTCATTGAGCCAATTTTTGATTAATCTATCGATCTGTATGCCTATTTCTATTTTCTTTATTTCAGAGAGTGTGGTGAAGTGGGATGTTATAAATATGTATAGGGGACTTAGTGTACTGACTGAGATCAGCTGTGAAGGTATCTATATCTATTAAGAGTAGTGTATTATAGATAACCTTACTTGCTACCACATATCTATATATCTCAGTCAGAATTATTCTGGAATAATGTGATGACTACGTTATGTGTCTAGGGTATGTGTATGATGAAGTGTAAGTCACAACAACAGACAGATAAACAATTTAATTTAATCCACTACTATTGACAACACTGTGACACTCACATACATAAAACACTCTACAAGGATATCTTAAAGAAGTCACTGATAACTTTTCAAATAACAATATGTATTCATTTCTGGCATGAATGAATATGTGTCCTGATTCAACTACAAGGGAACCAGGAATCACAATCAATTTAAATTACAAGTTATATGTACAGAATTTACCAATATGAATATAGTAGTGACATATATTATTACAAATATCCTATGTGTGTCAGTTGTGTAGTAGTAAAATGAGGTAATACTGGTTTTGTTTTGTTCAAGCTCTGTTGGTATTTGTCATCATGACTTCAATAGTTTGTCTTTAGGGACTAGTATTGGAGATGTTCTCAGTTCCTGATATTAAGACAATTAAATTCCCCTCTGAATGTTATTTTTATAAAGTCATTTCAAGATGAGGGGACATAATGTTGAGCTCAGCTGGCCAATTCGCTTATCTGGCGTGATGGCGGCAGGAAAGGACTCCTCTGCTCGAATTCTCCTCTGGGCTCAGGAGACACCTCACTGATAGCTAAATGGACCAAGGAGTATGCTGTCCGACTCTGGAATCAGCAAAGCTCTGACCAGGTGCAGCTCAATACCATCAAGACCACGGTCCCTGAAATCAAGAAGGATGTACCTTCTACTTCATAACTAATTTATACTCTAGTTATACACTGAGCACAATACAACACAAACATTGAGTTCAGAGCGTTTGGCCAACTATCAGCTTCATCTGAAATACTTTATACCAGCATTACCCTCCTTAATGGTTACCACGCCTCTGCCATTCCAGCATTATTTCTTTCTAGTCAATCATCCAGGTGTCAGTGTACTATTTGGCCATTCTATGCTGTTTTACTTTCCTCCGACACCCTCTGTTCAGGCTGGAGCATTATAGGCTTTTCCTCACGTTTGCCACTGAACTACACATATATATATACAGGCATAAATTAACAATTCACATTCAATTTTTCATTAAAAGATACTGAATGGTTCAAGCTTACCACAATTTCATGGAAATAAACACAGATACGTTGATTAGCAATGAATTCTGGCACAAACTGGCACAAATTCCCATCTGCTTATGTTCCAGGCTTTTATTTTAGCAAAAATGTGAGCTGGCTTCAACGCACTGTCGCTTTATCAAGCTTATTTGAATTAGTGGTCTCGAACTAACGCTCCCAAGTGAGTATATCAGCGAGTCTAGCCAATGAGGCCCCGTTTCGACAAGTGTTTGAAAAAATGTTACCTTTCCCGTCTCCCCTGACAACGAAAGATAGTATTTATAGCCCGACCAATCGTGGTCAGTCTTTCATTTGTTGCGCTCCAATCAATTTGGAGTTTACATGGTAGGCTAATTCTGTAACGTGAGGTTTTTCAAACACGTTATAAAAAAATTTTATGAGCAGAAATGATTTTGTGTTGTCAGGCATCCCCACTATTTTATTTTGGTTATAATTTATTAATTCCTGGACTATTTGCGTAACGTTTTACATATACTTTGTCAGCAAACCCTAAGGAACCCAAATATACAAATTTAAAAGAGCTACGTGGCTGCGTTCAAAATATGCATTTTCTACCTCCTGTTTCGAAGATGTGCTGTCTGGGTACTGTTATGTTTTCAACCGTAAACCCATCTATTGTTATCTTTTCTAATAAGAGTTTTTTCAGGATTTATAAACCTAACTCTGGGAAAGGGTAGTGTATTTTATCACTGTCCGTCTGAAAAAAAATTAGTGCATGTAGACTTACACGCGTGATGGCAGCATTTGTGTGTCGCGCGACGCGTGTTGCATGCGTTCCTGATTTTCAGCCCTCCCTCTCTCTTTATCCTTTAGTCCATCTGTTCGTTCGTTTTGGTAACGCAGTGTAGAAAAAGACATGAATGGAATTTAAAATTTAGGTCAACTTGCATATTTCAAGGTTTTTCTTAGAAATACAGCACACGTTTCATTGAAGAAAGCGGGTATAATACATTAAGCTTTTACTATCAACGTGAAAGCGTTACAATTTGCAGACGAAGCATAAAACAAAGGGGATTTCGAGTACTGTCATTGTGACAGCACTGTTCCTTACCATTCTTCTTCCTTTCTTTATTATATGTATTTATTAGGCTTTATATTTACCTAATAATTTATATATGTGGATTAGAATATTTCATGACACCTCCCCTCTTAAAACAGACATTATATGTCAGTCCTTTATTCTATATACACATAGATAAATGTAAGTCAACTTGACTTTACTCTGCTATGGTGCTATCATGGTTTTATGTAGTTGGGTCCATTCAGAGTAGGCACTACTCATGAAATCTGCCTCAGACTTCTACAACCAATAATATATTTCGGTTATGTTACTAAACAGCCGCAAGTGTGAGTGCTTGTCTTAATGCTGCTTCGCAACCCGTATTCACCATTTCTCTTCTCTGAGTCTGCACAATGACATGTCCAGAGAACATTATATTTCCCTCAAAATGTAAGTTATGAGAAGATAACATATACCTGGTGATAGCAGAGTTTTAGTAGTGGATCCCATAATCTTCTTATTATCCTGTATGAAACATTCGGAATATCCTCAATCAAAGAGGCAACTTAGGGATTCATTACGTTCCTCCGAAATGTTTACATCCAACAATTTTCTCATCATTCTAGAGAAGACACTAGGCGCATTCTTCAATCCAAATGGCAATCTATTAAACTCATAGTGTCCTTCTGAGGTACTAAAAGCTAGGTATGGTCTAACCTCAGGCTTTACTGGAATCTGATAGTATCCTTTACTCAGATCCACTTTTGAGAAATATTTAGCTTTATTTAGTCTGGCAAACAGCTGATTTGTATCCGGCAATGGATCCACCTGTCCTTCTGTAATAGCATTCAGTCTCCTGTAATCTATACAGAGTCTATGTTCTCCAGAGGGCTTCCTTAAGAGTACAACACCGGAACTATACGAAGACTCACTGTGCGAAATAATTCCTTCCTTCAATAGATAGTCTATCTCTTCCTTCAAAGCTTTCTCCTTAGCAAACGGAATCGAATATGGTTTCATACAGACAGGTGTGGAGTCTATTAGTTTCATATCATATTCCAATAGGTTTGTATGCCCTGGTCGGTCTGTTAACACCTCTGCATGATTATTTAGAACCTGTTGCACTCTCTCTTTCTGAGTTTTCGTTAAATGTGTACTGATTTTTACCTGTGCTGCTGTCTCACAGGGGTGTAATGGATATTCAAATGATGAAAGTGGTTCCTTTTTCATCTCCATGGCAATGGACAAGGTCAACAAGTGTGTCTCTTCCTGATGTTCTCTTTCCAAATATTTCTTCAGGAGATTCACATGATAGATTTTTTCTTTCCCCTTCTTATCTATCTTATAATTTGTTCTAGACACCTTCTCTAAAACTGTATATGGACCCTGCCATCCAATTTGTAACTTATTCTGACTCCCGGGCAAAAGAAGTAGTACTTTCTCTCCCACAGCCAAATTTCTGTCCTTCGCCTTCCTGTTATAATAGGCAGCATGTTTCTTCCTGGCTTGTTTCAAATTTTCATTTGCAAGTTTCCAACCAGTTTTTAAACGAGTGGTCAGCTCATTCACATATTGGTATGAAGATGTAATGTTTTCCTCTGCCTTTTCATCAGTCCACGTTCTTAACAAAGCTACATATGGACCTTTAATTGTGTGGACCTATTTGTCCATGCACCGGTATGGTCTCTTCCACTCGAAGCTTTATAGTGATGATTTTTCCTCCCAGAATTTTCATTCACAAAACGACCGCTACCAATTTTTCTTTTCCTGGGGCTTTCTCCCCACTTAAAATTCTTGATGAGAGATTTCCTCTCTACATCTTCTTCCTCCAGTTTGTTTAAGTCCAATTGAGGGATTTTCGGCTTATCCTGGGGTAAGACATCCTTTTGCACTCTCCGCATAGTGGCCATTGTAAAACAGTTAAGTGAAGCTTGTCCGTGAAAAGGGGCTTCCCATTCCATTGGTCCACTTTATCAAATCTATATTTCTTTTTATTGTCAGGCCTAATTTTGCCTCGGGGCGTGTCCAGGTCCTGATCCATGTTCCCACTTGTGGGTGTTCCCTCATGTGCTATGCTACACCTTTCTACAAAATTCTCAATGTCCCATCTTGCTTTGGGCCAATAATAATTGTGAGCCACCTTTTGAATGATGGTACCTATTTTCTCGTGGTCCCCATCTGGTTTCACATGTAGGCTCCTTATTAATTCTGTCCTGTATCTTTTTGGAAGAACCAGCTGTCCGTGACCATTGGATCTAGCTCCAGTCTTCCTATACATCAACTTGTTTTTCATGTAAAAATCTCCCTTGCCTGGAGTTGTATGACAAGTTGACAATTTTCTGAAACAAGGCTTGAGTGTTTTATCCCCAGCCTGTGCCTTCCTCATCTCTTCTGGAGTGGTATCTAACATAATATCCTCCTCCTGTCTTGAGGTCGACCTGACCTGAAGGGTTGCCATATACACAGGTTTCCTTCTGCAACGGTCAGTGTCATGATTGTCCATCTGACAATTTTTACACCACCTTTTTCCTTGGTTGAAAGATTTTCTTTCATCATATTTCCTTTCATCGAATTGTGGGAATTTATTTTTATTTTCATACCGTGGCCTATCAAACTGGTGCTTACCTTTATTTTGATCTCTAGGATCAAATTTATTAAAGTTCTGTGGTGCCCTAAAGTTGTCCACCTGTTTCTTTTTATTACCTGTTACCTCTGCCTGAGCTGCTTGATACCTTTCAGCAACATTTAGCAACTCACCCAGCCTCTCTGCACCTTGTTCCATGAGAAACTTTCTCAGGTCTGGAGCCATGGACTCTCTTAGTTGCTCTATAAGGACCATTTCCTTAAGATCTTGGGTTTTCCCCAGAGAAGTCCATTTCTCCAAGTATGTCTCTATTCGTGCAGAGAACTGGTGATAGGTTTCACCTGACAGTAGTTTAGCATTCCTAAATTTTTTCCTGTAAAACTCTGCATTCTTTTCATACCTTAACAAAAGAGCCTGCTTTAGCATGTCATAATTTTCCTGATCACCTCTGCTCATTTTTGCAAAAACTTCATAAGCTGCCCCACGAAGTCCCTGAGATAACTTTAAGCTCCACCTTTCTCTCTCTAACCCATATGTGGTAGCTAATAGTTCATACCTATTTATATAGCTCTCAATATCATCGTCTTTCTCAACAAAATGATCTAAATGAAAGTTCATAGCTGAGGTTGAGGCTCCCTGAGTAACCGTAGCATCAGAGGCAAAGGGACTGGCACCATTTTCATGAGCATGGCCTTGAAACTCAAACTCCCTTAGTCGTAACTCATGTTCCCTTTGTAATCTTTTCTCCTCCTTTTCTGCTTCCCTTTCTGCAGCTAATCTCTTCTCTTCCCTTTCTGCAGCTAATCTTTTGTCTTCTCTTTCTGCTTCCAATGCTTTAGCCTCTTTGTCAGCCTCAATCTGCAACCTCTTAGTCTCAGCCTCAGCTTGCAACCTCTTAGTCTCAGCCTCTAACTTTCTTTCGGCCTCTTTTTCTAATCTTCTTTCTTCGCGTTCAATAAATTTGTCACATTCCGTAGTAACATAGGCAACCATAACTTGCCCATCCAATCCTAACTCTTTTGCAGTCTGTACAGCAGCAGATCGAAACTTGGCCAGGTCCGCCATTGTCTATCAGGTAAATTTCTACAATGTCTAACCAACAATTTAATCTCTATGTATATCTAATGGACAACACAGGCACCGTGAGCTCAACCTTATTTACTTCCACCCAAGGATAGCTTTTAATTCTTATATTCCCTGAAGTGAATTACCCCCAATATTTTTAATAGGGAAAGATTCAAAATCCCAAGAGCGAGACCCCAGTATATGTGGTGAAGTGGGATGTTATAAATATGTATAGGGGACTTAGTGTACTGACTGAGATCAGCTGTGAAGGTATCTATATCTATTAAGAGTAGTGTATTATAGATAACCTTACTTGCTACCACATATCTATATATCTCAGTCAGAATTATTCTGGAATAATGTGATGACTACGTTATGTGTCTAGGGTATGTGTATGATGAAGTGTAAGTCACAACAACAGACAGATAAACAATTTAATTTAATCCACTACTATTGACAACACTGTGACACTCACATACATAAAACACTCTACAAGGATATCTTAAAGAAGTCACTGATAACTTTTCAAATAACAATATGTATTCATTTCTGGCATGAATGAATATGTGTCCTGATTCAACTACAAGGGAACCAGGAATCACAATCAATTTAAATTACAAGTTATATGTACAGAATTTACCAATATGAATATAGTAGTGACATATATTATTACAAATATCCTATGTGTGTCAGTTGTGTAGTAGTAAAATGAGGTAATACTGGTTTTGTTTTGTTCAAGCTCTGTTGGTATTTGTCATCATGACTTCAATAGTTTGTCTTTAGGGACTAGTATTGGAGATGTTCTCAGTTCCTGATATTAAGACAATTAAATTCCCCTCTGAATGTTATTTTTATAAAGTCATTTCAAGATGAGGGGACATAATGTTGAGCTCAGCTGGCCAATTCGCTTATCTGGCGTGATGGCGGCAGGAAAGGACTCCTCTGCTCGAATTCTCCTCTGGGCTCAGGAGACACCTCACTGATAGCTAAATGGACCAAGGAGTATGCTGTCCGACTCTGGAATCAGCAAAGCTCTGACCAGGTGCAGCTCAATACCATCAAGACCACGGTCCCTGAAATCAAGAAGGATGTACCTTCTACTTCATAACTAACTTATACTCTAGTTATACACTGAGCACAATACAACACAAACATTGAGTTCAGAGCGTTTGGCCAACTATCAGCTTCATTCTGAAGTACTTTATACCAGCATTAACCTCCTTAATGGTTACCACGCCTCTGCCATTCCAGCATTATTTCTTTCTAGTCAATCATCCAGGTGTCAGTGTACTATTTGGCCATTCTATGCTGTTTTACTTTCCTCCGACACCCTCTGTTCAGGCTGGAGCATTATAGGCTTTTCCTCACGTTTGCCACTGAACTACACATATATATACAGGCATAAATTAACAATTCACATTCAATTTTTCATTAAAAGATACTGAATGGTTCAAGCTTACCACAATTTCATGGAAATAAACACAGATACGTTGATTAGCAATGAATTCTGGCACAAACTGGCACAAATTCCCATCTGCTTATGTTCCAGGCTTTTATTTTAGCAAAAATGTGAGCTGGCTTCAACGCACTGTCGCTTTATCAAGCTTATTTGAATTAGTGGTCTCGAACTAACGCTCCCAAGTGAGTATATCAGCGAGTCTAGCCAATGAGGCCCCGTTTCGACAAGTGTTTGAAAAAATGTTACCTTTCCCGTCTCCCCTGACAACGAAAGATAGTATTTATAGCCCGACCAATCGTGGTCAGTCTTTCATTTGTTGCGCTCCAATCAATTTGGAGTTTACATGGTAGGCTAATTCTGTAACGTGAGGTTTTTCAAACACGTTATAAAAAAATTTTATGAGCAGAAATGATTTTGTGTTGTCAGGCATCCCCACTATTTTATTTTGGTTATAATTTATTAATTCCTGGACTATTTGCGTAACGTTTTACATATACTTTGTCAGCAAACCCTAAGGAACCCAAATATACAAATTTAAAAGAGCTACGTGGCTGCGTTCAAAATATACAATTTCTACCTCCTGTTTCGAAGATGTGCTGTCTGGGTACTGTTATGTTTTCAACCGTAAACCCATCTATTGTTATCTTTTCTAATAAGAGTTTTTCAGGATTTATAAACCTAACTCTGGGAAGGGTAATGTATTTTATCACTGTCCGTCTGAAAAAAATTTAGTGCATGTAGTCTTACACGCGTGATGGCAGCATTTGTGTATCGCGCGACGCGTGTTGCATGCGTTCCTGATTTTCAGCCCTCCCTCTCTCTTTATCCTTTAGTCCATCTGTTCGTTCGTTTTGGTAACGCAGTGTAGAAAAAGACATGAATGGAATTTAAAATTTAGGTCAACTTGCATATTTCAAGGTTTTTCTTAGAAATACAGCACACGTTTCATTGAAGAAAGCGGGTATAATACATTAAGCTTTTACTATCAACGTGAAAGCGTTACAATTTGCAGACGAAGCATAAACAAAGGGGATTTCGAGTACTGTCATTGTGACAGCACTGTTCCTTACCATTCTTCTTCCTTTCTTTATTATATGTATTTATTAGGCTTTATATTTACCTAATAATTTATATATGTGGATTAGAATATTTCATGACAGAGAGTGTTAACGGAAATCTAAACCTTGCTAACCCATTTCCAATTTTCTTTACGATAGCGGCAGTTGCCTCCTCGTTAGCTCTCTGTGATCTTACTTTTAATCAATTAGCTTAACCCAATTCTTGGAGGGATTTCTGAAGATTACCAAACTATCGACATTTTCTTTTAACAAATATCTACTTCACCCACACGTCACATACCTGTTACGTTCTGTGACTGTCCTTGGGCCTTATTCATTGTCTTTACAAATGCAAGTCACATAGGACATTAATGTCGCTTAAACTCGAAAGGCATGTCGGTAGGTATAATAGGATTATGTTGGCTGAAAAGAGCTTACCCTCTGCCAGTGGCGGATCTACATTTTGGGGGCACTGAAGCTTGAACTCTTGGAGGGGCCCCTTTTATATAAAAAAACACACAAAAATTGTGTGAGTATGGGAAAGAAATGTATTATAGAGATAAATGGAATTGGAGGACCTGAAGTTCAAGCTTTATAGTAGAATAGAGATAAATGGAATTGGAGGACCTGAAGTTCAAGCTTTATGTGGCTGAGATATTATGATTAATAGATTTCAGATATCTATTCTTTATTCTACACTTGTCTTTTACCTTTCTTTCGCTCTTTTACCTTTTTTTCGCATACGCTAGACTGTTAGCAATTCAAACCTTTGTCATTTTCTTTCTAATTTGGCAACGCATTTTATTGCGGTTAGCTAAGTTCTTTGATGAGAGATCGAATCGTGTTAATTCGTTCTCGACAGGGATAATAAGGAAGGCCATTGTCTATCACTTTTCCCTGATCTGTTCGCCTATAAGTTAATTATTCACGGTGAAAGATTTGAGATCAAAGACGAGCTCGCTTATATTGCGTTTATGACCATAGTCTGCAGGCAGAATAGTGTTAATTCTCGAGCGAAGAACATCTCGCACGGTCTGGTAAATCATGTTACACAGGATCAAAGAGAGAATGTTCGCTCGATTTGCCTGAGTCTATTTCGGTTTCGGTGTGAAGAATTCGTTTGATTCGCAGAATGAGCAGGAAATATGTAAATCTGGGCGTAGGTGCTAAATGTATTAAATCTGGGCTAATTTCTTCCTTTCCTATACTTAAACCCCAGCAGTATAGACGTCATTCATTCATTACTCCTCTGTGTCAGAAGACAGATCGCTTCGTTCTAGAATACCTTGTAGAGTGAAGTTCTTAGTTTCTCGACATCTAGCCGAGTTCTAGAATACCTGTATAAGTGAAGTTCTCAGTTTCGTGGAGATAGCCTGTAGTTCTGTTTTGGAGGTAATAATATAGTGACTAGTATTGTCGAGTGATTAATTGTTAGTTCGAATTATATCTTCACAAGATTTTTGTGCAGAGAGTTTTGCCAGTTAGGCCAGTCATTCTAATTCTCTAAGTTACTGTGTTACAGTGGAAAGCAGAATAAATTATAATTTCTAGCTAACAAACTCATTCAGCTATAAATAAATTAAATTAAATTGCTAGTAACCAGTCAGAGAATATATTTAACCATCTACGTTATGCACTGATACATCATGAGCGTTGACGACAGATGTATTTATTTCTAATTCATGATGATTGATTTTTTTAAATGACTAGAGTTATTTCACGGGAGTTTTAAACGATGAGACAAGCTCTAAGCTTATAGTTTCTGAATTAAGTTAAATAACCGAAGTGAATATTATATTTTACGCGAGGGTAGAATAGGAGGTGTGTATAATATTAGGATTAAGTTTCTGTATGTTTCTTTTTCTTTTATACAGTATATGGGTCAAGCCCAAAATCTACCAGTGGTTTCAGTATAAATGAGAATAACCTAGAACAAACATTTTGTACTTAAATACGTAAGTGTTCAAGTTACAACCTGTCTGGCATTGTGTTTGCATCCAGAAAGAGACATAGTACCCATCTCACGAACTTTAAGACTAAATGATGTATTGAGCCAGATTATATTTCTTCCCTAAATCTCATGTACATTCAGCCCCTGTGGCGAGAAAAATTACAAACAGTAACTTTTCCGACGTTTGACCAATTGTCGTGTGACCAATCATTTTATATTGAGAGAAGTTACCAACTTGTCATTTCCTAAGTACTGGAAACCTCGAGATTCTGACATTGTGAGCCCATTTAAAATTTCTTACCTGAACTGATTCAAGTGACATAAACAGTAATCCTAAAATATAGTTGTAAAGTGAACGCTCCCCGGAACATTGGATGAAACCTGTATCTGCAGAGCTGGGGTTCTCTTTATCCAACAGAACACGGATTCACGGTGTGTGTGTGTACTAAAGTTTGCGCCTGAAGGTGTAAGACATCAAGTTTTTAGGTAAGAAAGAATGTCAGTGGTCACTGGTGAATGAACAGAGACAAAGCAGGACTGAGTGATTCCCTTATGGTATAATTTATGCACCCACTTTGTGTTTTCTTTATGCAATGATGTTTTCCTCTTAGAATAGATTAATATATCAACTCTGTTCTTAACTGTAGAGGGAAATCCTAGACCATAGCGTATAAATCTGTGAATCTTTGGGGCTATAACTTTTCTGCTAACGGGATCGTGGGCTCAACAGAGGGGGAAAGGATTACACCTGTGGGTCTATTCTTTTAGTAATTCATTAACTTATGTGCATGTGTATTTATATGTGATTGCTATCCAAAGTTATGATTGTGGTGAATTTTCTTATGATAAATAAAATTTACATAAACTTATTCAAGTGTGTCGGTCAGCTCGTCCCCAAATATCTATATTCCATTGTTATAGTTTTCACGTCTGTACGTCTAACGGTCGTCACTTATGTATGTGTGTATATGAGTGGTATATATATTAATATATATATTCTAGTAGACTGTCTGACTAATCTAGATCTGTTATAGAGATAGGCTGACCGAGAGAAGCTTCTCGAGTGTCAGGGACAGACTCTATTATTTTCCACCATCTCACTCGTGAAAAATCTATTTCTTATATTATCTCCCACTGAGCTATCACCTGTTCTATTTCTATTCAGAAGGGACCAACCTAAGTCTTAATTCCCCTATCACAAATCTACGACACTTTATAGTAGATTCACAACAACACACATATAAAAACTGAAGACAAATGAATGAATTTTCAAAAAAGAAACAACTCTGATGGGAGTTGAATGCAGAACATTTGTTTGGAAGGCATATGTTTTGATTACTAAACCACTATCTACCTTGTGGTATGTGATCTTTTAAACCTTAACTATTTCAATGATTGCCTCCATCATTCAGAATTAGTTCGTTGAAGACATACCAAGAAAATTATAAGATAAGAAAATTAGCATTGAGGAAAATATAAAATATTTTAATACATTTGTTATAATACAAGGCTGACAAGGTGTATCCATAAGACATTTGTGCTCAGAAGGAAAAGTTAAACTTACCAGAACATACCACATGAAGCACATTTTACAAAATACTCTTATTTCTGTTTTTTCTAGCAACATATTCACGTACAGTTTTGTCATATGCGAGCTTCCTTGAAATGTCATATTCTAGAGACAATGTGCATAAAGAATTTAAGCGCACTTCAGTCATGGTAGACCGAAATTTTTTTTTTATAAAGGATAGATTTGAAAAATTCCTTTCTGCTTCACAACTCGTGATGGGCATTGTCAAGTACAGCTTAAGCGCAGTAGTAATATTGGGGAACATCAATTAGGTGTTGCTCACAAACAAGCTGAAGAACTTCTGCGCATTGCATTTTAGATGGCGTGTTTTCTTCTGTGTTCTGGGATTTCCTAAGGTGCAAATATTCTTTGAACTGATAACACTCGGTTACTAATTTGTGGTCAATATCATCTTTGTAATACGATATTATAAGTTTAATACTGTCCTCATGAATTTCAG
Source organism: Oreohelix idahoensis (assembly GCA_024509875.1). Classification (NCBI taxonomy): domain Eukaryota; kingdom Metazoa; phylum Mollusca; class Gastropoda; order Stylommatophora; family Oreohelicidae; genus Oreohelix; species Oreohelix idahoensis. The sequence continues at coordinate 205,412 of JAMPIV010004043.1, forward strand.
AATTGTTCACCAATTCTGAGAGGAACTTGAACCTTTTCACAATCTGCTCATATGGGCCAATCCTCTTGCGTAACTGGATTATCAAGCAGTCATAGAGTTGATATAGAACTTCTATCCTAAATTTGTCAGCTCCTCTTAAAGAAGCAAAACAACTTGTTCCATCTGAAAATTTCCTTGTAACAATGCGTTTGGAAGCATCAGAATAACTTGAAGTGATATCTTCACACAAACCCTTTGCTTCTGATTCATAGTGTGCAATCCTATCGGCTGAATTTTCTTTGAGTTCTTTAACAAACAAAAGTAAAGATGAAAGCAGAAGATAACATTCAAATACATCAAAACCAGGGGTTTGGAGTTTCTTACTTGTTTTGTTGAAACGCTCCAGCACTTCTTCCCAAACGACTATTAAAATAGCATATTCCAGCTGTCCCAACTTGTATAAATTCTTTGCATCTCGTTTACATTCAGGCTTTTCTTTGGAGTCTTCAAAAATATGTTTGGGAGTTTGTAAATTATCAATATATCCATTTTTAATTGCCCCAATTGCTTCATAGTGTGCAGACCATCTAGTTACACTTAAGCTCTTTAGATAAAAATGTAGATTACCCTGTGTGTTTAAAATCCCCCATCTTCGTGGAGATCCAGAAAAGAAAACATACAGCTCCTACAAAATGCCAAAATAGTCAACAACTTCAGGTACCAACTGCCTTTTCTCCAACAAAGTTAAGTGAATGGGCTGCACATGGTACATAGTCTGCGAACCTGTTAATGTTTTTAAAGAGTGCTTGCAGCCCTTTCTCCGAGCCCTTCATGTTAGATGCATTATCGTAGGACTGAGCATGGATATTTTCAAGTGAAAGCTTATGTTCACCCAGGACTTGTTGTATTTTGTTGAACAAGGTCGTGGATGAATGGTTTTCTATCGGTAAAAATGTTAGAAATCTCTCACAGGGTTTTCCATTATAGCAGTATCGAACCACAATTACCAGAGCTGATCAACATGTGTCAGGCCAGGCGTAGAGTCAACAATAATATACTGAAGCACATTAAAAACGCACCACCTGTATAATCCAGGAACAGAGTGTGAAATGTAAATATAAGTGTGTACAAGTTTACATATTTGGAATCTTGTTACGTGCAGTCTTTGATATCTTACAATATTATACATAGGTAATTTTTTTGTGCTTAAGGGAAAGTCATTATTGAGTTACTTCCCTTGAAAGTTGTGCCATCTCTTCGATCAAACTCCGCGGATAAATCCATTTTACTGCGATTTATTCGTTGTTTGGGTAATAATAGATTGTTCTTGCTTCAGAATATCTATGGCCTGAATTTATGTGTATTGTTTGTCTGAGTAGGACGAGTCTGTCTTATATCTGTATATCTTTACATATCTAAGTCGAACTATATGTTCTGTTGTCTCTAGAGAGGTCAAAGGCTATTCGGCGGATGTGTCGTTAGAGTGTGGTGTGATTTGGCTTCGTCCTGATAGGGACTGTGTGTGTTTTTCCTATGTCGGCCTGTCGCCGGGAAAAAGTGATCTCAGTATTTGTGGGGAAAGTGATAGTCGTCTAAACCTATCGTGTATGCTTTACCCCAGTGTTTATTCATATTGCCAAGGAATGGCAGTTTCATATTTCCTCTACCAAGGTAATCAAAGACACTCTTATGAACTCTCGATCGAAGCCACCATTTTCGATAGCTACGATTTGAATGTCTAAGAGAATATATTTGACTCGATGAAAACGACTTCGATTCCTAGCAGCACTATATTCTGTAGAATGCAGTCAATTGTTCATGATCAAATCTACAGAGCAATGCAATGTTTTATGAATGACTAACTTTAGGACAGATTCATTATCTGCATCCAAACGTGAGTGACAGTTCACGAGTGAAGCCATCTTGGAACCAAAACATGTAGCGACTTTCAAGAAGAGAAAGGGGATGCCCGTATTATCGCTTGTTTAGTCCAGAGATCACTGCTACACATGAGAACCCCGTTATATTAGCGGTTCAATATTATTATATGAAAAAAATATGTGCTGAACATTATGTGGGAGAATCGTCGCTAAACGAGATTAGGTTTAGAAGCCATCTGAAATATTGTTTATAAGCTGACGTGCTCAGTCAGTGAAGTCAGATGATTTATATGTATGGGCGATGCTGAGGGCTTGGCTACTGACAGTCCATTATAATATTAATCTACATGAGTGCCCATGTAACATAACATTGCAAGACCATTTATCCACTGTACTATGATGTATTATGCCAACCTGTGATTTGTCACTATCTGTGCTGTCGAGTGTGTACGTCCAATTAAACTTTAGAAAAGGTACACAGTCGTTGGTGTCGATGACTTCCAGTCATACATGAGTGTGTGAAAAGAACATTTGTCAACAACACGAACCCTTATCATCATTCGCACATTGTACACTCAATCCATGTCTACACACCACTGCGTAGGTCAAGTTGACATTCCATACACTACAGTGGAGCAAACAACACCATAGAGATCTTATCAACTGATGATGATGATGATGTCTGCTTCCATCCACTTATATCTATCTTTTGGTGGATATCATTAACGGGAATAAAAATCCAACATTATCAACCTTATCAAATCTTTATTCATTTTCCTATGAATCCATGCTGGTCATTAATTTGTACATTTGATTGTTATGAAATTCATTGCAATCTGTGCAAGCAAGGGAGAAAACCAAAAATACAAAAAAATGCACGTGCGTTATCCTGCTGGAGAAGCTGCAAGTCTGGATAAATTGTGAACGCAGGAGCAACCAGTGCATCCAGAACCTCATCTCGATATGTCACAGCATTAACATTTCCACGGAAGACGTGAAGAGGCAAGCGATGGTGAAAACTGAATCCTCCCCAAATGTGAATACTGCCACCTCGAAATCGGTTGACACAGCAATCTGCAAAGCGCTCTTCACACCGTCGCTAAATCCGCATACGTCCATCTGCAAAGGATATGTTGAATCTGTTCTCGTCTGTGAATAGGACAGCATTCCACTGCAGTCTAGTCCATCTGATATGTTGCTCTGCCCATTGCAGGCGCTGCTAACGATGTCTGTGAGTCAAGTTTGGCCAACATAAGGTCGTCTTGCAGTAAGGCCTGTATCTCTGAGTCGTCGTATGACTGTCATTCGAGAGACTTGCCCATGTCTACCCACTATTGCTCTTGCTGTTTGACTTTCCGGGAGAGTCAATTCCTTAGGTGACTCAGCACAATATGACGATCTTGCGCAGGGGTAGTAACTCGTGGTTGGCCACTCCGAAGTCTATCCCGGGCACTGCCAGTGGTTCCGTAACGTTCACTGTGACGTACAATAGTGCTGTGGTGGCAATTCATCCTTCTGGCAATGGCCCGCGAGCTCATTCCGGTCTCCAACATACCAATGGCTCGTTGGCGGTCGTTTTCAGATAGTCGTGGCATTTCAAGCACATGTACTGGGTTTTTTGTCTCAACGGCCTTTTTATACCGAGTATACTGCCACAACGCGTACACATTTTCAGGGTCATAGCTGTTGAGAATCGTGTTGCACGTGTAACTTTCATCGTTTTCATGTAGTCTGTACACACACTCATGGGTTGAATCTTGCACTTTCCATTCCAGCAGCCATTCGCTCTCTACCTCATGGCAAACACGGGGAAAATCCATTCCCACACTTTTTTTTGCCAGCTTCTCGGCATTAGTATATATAATAGTGGTGCGTTTTTAATGTGCTTCAGTATAGATTGGTGTCTAGGATAGGATACGGTTTTGGATAGGTAAGAAGCATTTACTTTTTCATTGTTACATTTCTCGAAATGTTCATGTAAAAATGGGTCGAATTCTGCAATAAGTTCAATGGCCCCCATGAAGTTTCCATTATTTGGTGAGCCCCACTTCTCCTCATGACCTCTAAATGCCAAACCTCTTTCACTTAAAAACTTTATAATAGCCACAACTCTTTTCAGTACTTAAAATTGTACTGTATGGTTTTTGTCATCTGTTCTTCAAGTTGCTGATCCACAGTATTTTTATTTGACTTTCTTGTTATCTAACACAAATTCGCCCTCTTATGTTCCATGCTGTCTTCATGATTCTCCAGAGTTCTGAGTACATTCATCCAGTTAGAAAACCCACCTGTTGTAAGTGATGTTTGACATTTAGAAAAGAGTTTGCAAACAAAACTGTATATACAGCCTTTGTTTTTTGAGTAAACTAATCAGGATCTCATCACAGTCTGGCCATTTTTCAATCTTTTTTCAAAATATTTGTTTGAGAAACTTCTGTTTTGCTCCTTGTAAATCCTGCTTGATTCGGTATATACATCATCTGGTTTTTTATGTTGAAAAAAAAACCTATGTCTTGCATTAAACAATTCTGTATGAAATCATTATCAACTGTTATGGGCCAGTTTTCGTGGTCACTGTATTCTTTGAAATCACTGAATTTGATTCTTGTTTCATGTTTCTGCTCAGTCTCTGCTTGTTCCGCGGTACTTTCATGTTGACCACTCCGATCGTCATCTGTATCAAGAGCGTCAACAGTGGGTTGAATATTGCTAGAAAAAGCTCCCACAGTTTGTGCACTAACAGTGGCTTCAATGGTGTTTGCTTGGCTTGTTTCAACTGTGGATGTTGATAAACTTGACATTGCCAAATAGTTTGTTAGTTTTTGACATTTAGAGATTTCGTCAGATCGCTTTTCCTTGAGTTTGCGTCTCTGGTATCCACTTAAGTACTTTCGTGAACTCATTGTTATTCCTCTAGTCTAGGTTATTGACCTCTGTTACAAAGGAAAAACAAATTACATGAGCCACGGCAGAACAGCCAGCTTACCGCGACACTCCATCTTTACAACATCTGTGCTACCGACTCTCAAACTTTGGGATTGTTGAAATATATACAACAAAAAATTAATCAATTTGAGTCGTGCGACTCTTGTCGCATGCTTTGAAAGGAAAAAAATGTATGTCTATTTTCTGAGAAAGCGTTTTTTCGTTTACGGCTAACCTACATGATACTTTAATAACCTTTTAATTTTAATTTTAACTATTATTTTATATTGAATTACACTATGTTATTAATATTATTATTTTTTAAAACCCATTCTATACAGTAGACCCAAAATGTTTAAGCAATGTGGACTAAAGTCGTTTTGGGGCCCTTCCGCGATTAGGCCCCCTGAAACTTAAGCTTCATTAGTTTCATAGTAGATCCGCCACTGCCCTCTGCCACTGCATGTTGATATTATATTTTCTATCCCATTGACATGAGATTCTCCACAGATAGTCTTTTCCATTACACAACGTATGTGGATCAAGATTACACAGAAACATTATCAGTGCCACGAGTGTTCGAGTTAAATTTTGTGGCTGCATTCCACGTGACTCCAAAGAGCTATGACTTGGTAATTTTCAAGCGTAACATTAAATCGTCTTCATTTTCTGAATACTAAGATGGACAACAGTTGAATAATGTTCATAAAAATGGAAACCGAGAGATTGTTACGCTGCCTCCGCGTCTGCTGATATATCTTTCCATTTGATACTGTGTGACTTCATCTGTTGTCTCTCATTCACAAGTCCTAAACGCGGACTGATCGCTTCCCTTGTCAACGTATTTACAAATGTGATTGATAGATTGCACAGATGTGCTGTAATCCACTGTCGCAGGAATGGGCAAAGGAAGGAAGGGAAAGAAGAAAATAGGGGATTTCGGTTCAGTACCGAAGTGGTAAAATATCAAATTTTAGTCCAAAGCAGACAAACAGGCTTGGAATTTCTCGCCAGACAGACTAAAGGAATAGACAAATGAACACTGTTGGGTGTTGCTGCATAGTGTAAGAAAGATACAGATGATAACAGACTGTAATCAGTGATAAATCAATTAAATGACCACAGTTCATCTAGGTCTCTGGACACACTGTTCTTTCTCTCACCTCCCACTCTCTGTCAAGCAATTATTATACATAAATGTATACAGCAAATTGCATTATAGACTTGGATAGGAAGGTGGAATGAATGTTAGCTAGTGTGACGATATTCTAAATACAATAGCTAAATTAAATAATATTATAGTGCATAAGTCAAAAATAAGATAGAAAATAAAATTTTAGTCCAGCGTCTTCTTCCCCACGCCAGCCGGTATGCGGGTTTTGATAAGCCTAATAACCGAATGAAGGGTACTGTCTTTTCAAATTCGTCCTTGAGATTAAATGTAACAATTTTGCAAGTTCAAGACGACAGAGTGATAGAATAAAAGAAAAGGAGGGGAGGGAATGGAAAGATAGAACCTAGGTACGCCGTCTCGCGTTGATTTCAAAAAAGCGAACTCGAGCGACATAGCCTTGGGCGATTTTCAAATTACGATACAAAAACTAAAAAATGTTCGTCAATTTGGTCATGTAAACAACCTTAGCTCTTATAAGGAATGACGTAATTCTAACGTACTACGGACAAGTCTCGGATTTAGTTTGAAAATAGTTAGAAAAAGAAGTGAACAGGTGGTAGTTTCTAGATTTGAACGACTAACATAGAAAAAAATATGGAATTATGAACCATAATACATAGGGCCATAAAAATTATATATTCGGATGCCTTATGATTTCCTGAGCAATAATATGGTGTCAGTTACGCACTAGTACAATAAATGACCAAGATATTGGCAAAAATACTATGTATTGTAAGACGGACTGACGAAAACAAAAATCATGCCTGCTTATTTTTTTTATAGCATGTTTTGAAAAAAGCTTTTGGGGAAATAAGGACTAAAAGGTAGCTGTAATTTGATTGGCGGTAGTTTAAAGGAAGGCGCGATAGGATTGGTTGACATAAAACTAAAAATATATTTGCAGGAGTAAACATAGTAGTTTGAGAGTTTGTTTTTTTAATGTTTGATTCAAAATAAATGAGTTCATGGTCCCATTGGCCCATACATTATATATTATCGGAAACGTAGACTGCTCGTTGCCATTTTGAAAACATTTTCTGATGAACAAGGAGCGATGAGAGCAGGCTGGTGCTTTTCAAACCTATAGAAAGCAGTCTGGACAAGGCAGATCTAAAGTGTGCCATAAATTGTTTGCCAGTCATCGTTCGCTTGTGTATATTTCATTGAAATTTGTGGTAAGATTGATTTTAACCTTTTATTTAAAATAAAGTTTGAATGTGAGATACTGCAATACGACTGTAAGCGTGTCCATGGCAGACTTAGGCACAGCCTAGAGATTGATCCATCATTTGATAGACTATCAGCGAGGTGTAGAACTACAAAATTATATATGATTGTCATCAAGGAGCATAACACCTATTCTATTGTATGGAAAAAGATTACTGCTGGAATTGCAGAGGCGTTGTAACCATTTTGGGAGAGGAATACTGGTATACATTGTCACGTCAAAATATAATGGCAAATTAGGTTGTCATCAAGAGCTGACCCTATTCGTTTGTTTGTACTGTACCTGTAATAAATTGTGGAATATTATTGTATGCTTGTTATAAAGAAGGATGCATAACCTTCTTATTTCAGGGTTTTTTTGTGGCCCTGTCATTTAACGTAATAACAAGCTCGTGGGAACTGAGTGATTCCTGACACTGTTTGCATATTTCGGGCACGTGCTGGATGCCATTGCCTTTCACGAAGTGGAACAGATTGTCCAGCGAGCCTAGGAAAAGAACTGCCGGTGTTATCCTTCGAAGATAAGTGCCTGTCCGGCACCAGGAAACTCAACCTCTATGAACTCTAGTTTTTTAAGAATAAAGACTGAAAATATTAATAAAAAAATTCCACCTGTGACAAATGAAAAGCAAATGAACTATAGGGAGGGATGTTACTAACAACCTACCATTATATATATACCAGTATTAACCTAATTTAGAAAATTACACCTGCACACTTTTAGTATAATAATATTTGTATTATGGACAGAAGATCCATTGTGTAAATTGATTAATGTAAATAATTCACTTGATTTCACTTTGATTGTCAGACCTGATTCAAACAAAAAGAGTCAGGACAAAATAAATTGAAAAAAAAATTAACGTTACACAAAATTCAACCACTGACTTACTAAACATAGTCTTTTAAAGTGTAGCTTGTATGTGATTGTCGTAGTACTGTTGTGTTGTGTTGGATAATAAAATAATTGTTTATATGCTTAGTTGGTTAATGCAACATTACACTACCTATCCATAACCCTAGACACCAAACGTAGTCATCATACATTCTAGTCAAAGAATAATTCTGAATGAGATCATAGGGGTGGTAGCAGAAAGGTACCCTGTAAACTTACCATAATATTTGTTATATTCAGGGACCTTCACAGCTGACCTCATTCAGTACACTAAGAGTACATAACAACATTTCTTAACATCAAATCCACCACAGTTAGTACTCTGAACAGAATCCACTATTAACTAAGTCGAGTTTTCTAGTAAATTGTAGAAATAAAGAGATGGAGAACTGTAGTAAGTCCAAAACATCTTTGAAAACTGAATAACCATTAATGAATTACAGTCATTAAACTATTTAAAAAAAGGAACTAGCATTACGTTCTCTGTCTGTTACAAAAAGTTCAGGTTTAAACCCAATGCATCACAATAACAAGATGGAGGTAATGGTAAGGTTTTATAGTCTTCAGTGTTTTGTTTCCGATCGATGCTGGATTTGTTTCTCCGTTGTTTATCCAAGACAGTGCATGCTGATATTGTAAAGATGACGATGGATGGTATTAATGATGACTACTGCAGGCAGTGGAATACATGGAGGGTTTTTCTATTTTTTATTTCTGGAGCTGTTCCAGAGAATTCACACTCCCATTGTGTTCAACTTGACATAGTACAAGAATGGCAATCACTAGAACAATCTAATGAGGGGTTGTCACGTAGCGTTTAAAGGATAAGAGAATTATTTAGAGGAAATAATAGATCTGAAGGTGGAAGATTTGGTTCAAGGAATCCCTGCTGGGTTTTCCCACTTCCGAAGGGTGACGAAGAGGGTAAATTCTCCTAACTCGACAGGTCTGGAAAAGATTGTAAGGAGATATTTGGTCTCTCGCTACCGTCGTCCCCTTCTCAGTTATCTATTATTATTATTCTTTAATTTATATTATATTTTACGAGCCCCCCCTCCCTTATAAAGGAAGATAAACATAGAAAATATTCAACATCTAATGGAAGGAACAAAGCGTGGGGTACAGTATATACACCCAATTGGTTTATTGCAATAAAATGAATAGATGGTGAATGATAGTATTGTCGATGGAATTAGTGTCTGCTGTATGTATTATGTGTCTCACATCAAGTGTGTTTCATCATGGATGACTAAACTAGGCATTGATATGGTGAGTTCCCTTTTTCGTGGAACTTAGCTTTTCAGCCCCTGGCTGATAGTGAAGCGTGGTTAGTTCTCCGATCTCCTGACGTTGCCCCAGGTAGGTCTTGAATGGTTCGGATTTGCCTTCTCTGTGCTCGACTCCGTATTCTGCTCTGAGATTGGACTGTCGTGCAAGGCTCCACCATAGACTACTCAAAGATGGACGCTAACCCGCAATTTAGGCACGTGGCTTCAGTGCTTTTAATGCGAGAATTCGCCGATATCTGGGTTAGACCTAGCTTTCTTGAGGGTTCCTGGGCAAGTGACAAAATGCTGGCTTTGCCGCCTTTTAGCGGGTCATTTCCGCTTGGACACGTGATCCATAGCGGGCATCATGTGACCTTAGCGTCAGATAAACGCTCCAATCAATAATGTTAAAAGTCACGTGATGTTTTCCTAAGTGACCTAAACTGGTTCTCCCAAGTTTAAGCAGTCCTAAATTAAAACGGGTTTCTCGCTACAGAGGTCATTGGTCAACAATGACGTCGTATCTAAAAATAGCGAGGAGAAAATACCGAACGCTAGGAGATTTTCCGCAAGTGACAATTCCCGAGACTTTGCGATCATGCATTGAGGATGAGAAAAAATGATGTCACGTAAATAATAAAAAAAATGAAGAGAAGATTGGGCAAGTTGTCACACAAGCCCCTCCTCAAGTTTGACGTTCCGTCCAACTCCTCTTGTCCTGTCTTCCTCTTCTTTTTCAGTTTCTCATATCTCCTCGGTTGCGTCCGGATGTCTGCTCAAAAAATCTGCCCCTACGTTGTTCTTCCCAGGTAAGTATTCTGGTTTTCTTTGGATGCCTACGTCTGCAGCAATGCTTCCCTAGGTCCTGTAACTGGTCTACCCTATGTGTTGAGGTTACCTGGTTACACTCTGAACAGGACTTCACATATCGAGATATATCTTCTGTGATGCCGGGCCAATAATAACGGGTGGCTATCCTTTGATTTGTGGCACCATTACCCAGGTGTTCACTCAAAGTAGCACCGTGCCCCCATTCCATAACTTTATTTCTATATATGGATGGCACCACAATCTGTCCATGACTTTTTAGCCCTCTGCCAGCTTTCCTGTGCAAGAGTCCATGTTCCATATAAAAGTCACCCTTTCTTCGAGGGTTATGTGAGTTTTTCAATTTGCCAAAGCAAGGCCCCAACGTGCTATCAGCTGCTTGAGCCCTTTTCATCTTATTCGGATGAATTTCTAACTTAGAGTCCCTCTCTATGCGTTTGGAGTCAGACCTGGTCTGGACGGCAGCCATAACCACAGGCTTTACTGGTTCTCCTAAAAAGACATATCTACGCCCTAACATCAGGGGGTAGAAAGGATCCTCTAAAACTGCAGCATTGATCTCCCCTTACACATAGCGACAACTGACTTGAATCTTCGCTATGGGCAAATTTAAGGGTAATGCTCCCTTGAGTGGCCCCTGGATATCCACTGTTTTTGTGGTGAGTTGTTCGGGGTGCACCAGAGATGAAGAAACGACCGCGTCATAAGACAAACCTGTGTCATACATCCCGATGACTTGGTTGCCATTCACGGTCACTGTCTCCTGTATAGGTGGGTGATGGAGGCTATTCTGACCCACTGTCAGTTCCTTCCTGTCAACAGCCCTCACCTGTAAACATGCAACATGATGTGGAGGGTTTTTCCTTCTGCACTCGGCAGTATTGTGGTTGCTTAGTTTACACGTCTTACACCACTTTTCTCCCCGCCTCTGAGGCTGGAAAGCTGATCTCTGAGTAGTCTTGTAGTCTGGCTTGTCATGTTTTTTGAAGTTGTGGTAAGGTAGATTCATTTGGGGGTCCAAGTGTGTCTGAGGTGTCGGCCTCGATAATTCTTCCGGTTGGTTCCACCGGGATGGGTCATTCTCCGTTAGCGCTGCCTGATAACGTTCCGCCAACTGGACGATAGATTCTAAAGTGCTGGCCCCATTCTCTGTCAGAAATCTTCTCATGTCGGAAGTCATGGTGTCCTTCAGTTGTTCAATAACGACCATCTCCTTCAGACCTTCCCAATCATGAGAAAAATTCCCTAGGGCACCCCACTTTTCCACGTACGAATCCAGTCTAGCAGCAAATTGAGCAAAGTTCTCTCCGACTTCCCAACTAGAGTTACAGAACCTCTTCCTATAGGCGTCAGCATGTAGCTCATAACGTATCAGGAGTGCCTTTTTCAGAGAGTCATAGTCATCCTGTAAACCTGGAGGAAGCTTGCTATACACGTCATAAGCAGTTCCTCTAAGCCGTTGCGACAGTTTCAGGTTCCACTTGCTCTTCTCCAAACCAAACGTGGTGGCAAACTTCTCAAATTTGTCCAGATACCTATCGATCGAGTCGGCTTGTTCCGAGAACGCTTCGAATGGAAACGTCAAGGGTCCCAAAGTTGACATGAGTGAGGATGGCAAAGGTCCGGTGCCCCCTGCGTGCAAGGAAGGCATATCATCTGACCGTGGCGATAGGTTGCCTGCGGAGGTAGATGCGGTCGCACCGGCTACCGGTTCAACTCTTTGAGCTTGTCCCTGCATCTCTAACTGCTTCATCTTCAATGCATGCTCGCGTTCATCTCTCTCGCTTCTTTCCCTAGCGTCTACAGCTTTTATCCTCTCATCTATTTCGGTTAACTTTATTCGCTCTTCTCTTTCAGCTTTCGCTGTTTCTCGAGCGCAATACTTATCAGTCTCGACACTGACATAATTTGCAAGGTCCACCCCACTATAACCTAGACCTCGACCGGCCTCCCCTAGTGCTGCCTTAAGCTTAACTATTTCAGCCATCTTTTGCAGTTAAAGTCCACACTGAGTAAGCTAGTGCTACCTTCCAATAGTATTTCTAACAACAAGTAAATACTAATTATTTATCAGACTGCTGTAGAATGAAATTACTACAGTTATGGAGACTTAAGGTCTGTAATTCAATGAAATACAAATCATGAACTAACTTAATTAAATACAACATAAATAAAGGGATTCACCAATCAATGCCTGAAATTCTAGAAAAAATGTTTTCTGTCTTTCTAGAGCTCACTGTGTGAAAATACATGTGTTAAAATGGTATACTGTAATGACTGAATGGATGATACTATCCAAGAGGTATGATAAAATACATAAGTTCAAATCCCGGACGAGCCCCCAGTGTAGCGAAATGTTATTGTTTTGAGGGAGAAAGTGTAAGTATGACAGACTTGATGGAAGAATAAAAGATAATCTCTAGAGGAAACTCTCCCAGACTGCAAGTTGAATGCACAGTCTCTCCTCGGGAATTAGTCCACTCAAAAAACTTTCTAAGAGAATTCTGGTGAAACTAAACAGGATATTCTCTAGGCGATAAATTCTTTATCCGAGATCCTATAAAGGACTATGTATAGTACATATAGATGAATAGGAGATTTGGTGCCCAGCCACATTAAAAATATCCTGACCCAATAGTGTTTATTAATTTTGGCTCTGCCCCCAGGGTGTAGATTTATGTTATTAAAACTATACAACCCAATTAAATATTACAAAGAAAATAACAACAGACTCGGTTATGTAAAGTTTACAAAAATGAAAATAGAATCTTACAATATATTCAAATAAACAACTTTATGTTCCCTAATCTATGAATGGTTCTGATCCATGTCAGAATTAATTTTTAATCATGGGACAATAGGAATATTCTGTAGTGGTTCTGCTGGCATGTTCAGATACTCATCTCAATTGCTGATGTAGTCTTGTTGCCAGGGGTTCAATATGTCACAGCACTCCAGGTCCCGCAAGTTCTTTGTAGGGTTTCAGAGGATGGCAAGTTGCTTCTTCTCCATCTTGACACAGGGCTCATCACCAACTGGGATGGAGTATGTCTGCCCTTGAGAACACTGCTTATGGTTTAGTCTTCTGGTATGGCAACCTGGTATGACAACCTGGTAGGACTGGATTGACAAACGACTGAAGCGCCATTAGTAATCTTGCCAGAGAAGTCATTTCCCATATCTGCTGGACGCTAATCGTCCGTCAGAAATCTAACAAACATTCATAGCTAACATCAATAACAAAGTACTATTTATTATCTATAAAGTACTATAGCATAACTGATGTTATAAGCAAACAGGTGGATCTAAACCTATATCTGGCTTCCAGCTTGTTTACCGCAGTGATTTTCAACATATGGGCTGTTAGCTTCACCAACTGTGAAGTTTGGGGCAGTGGTCATCAAAAGTTTGAGAACCACTGGTCTACCTTGTGCCCACAGAGCAATAAAATCAATTTGGGGTCACTGTCAACAATGGTTTGAGAACCACTGGGTAATAGTTTTCTATTCATCTGTAACATGGTGGGGGGGGGGTGTCATTGCTGCCAAGGTTTGAGAACCACTGAATTACAAGTCAGTCAACATATTCATTTATGAAATTCGGCTATAGTGCTGTTGCCCATCCCTACATAGTTCTATGTTTATGTGATAGGCATTTATATACCTTGATAATACCATCATAACACAGGATACATGCACATAGCACATTAAAACATAATAAGGATATTTGCAGAAATCAGTTCAGGATTAAAATAGGACAAGAATAATCATGGCTGAAATCATACATTAAAATTAGTAGAACTCATTCAGTATAAAACAGGACAAGGGTAGTTCATAGATGAAACTTTCAGTATACATAATGTTGTTGTCTCCTGTACAAAATCAAGGATATTAATTTCTGTCACAGTGAAAAACAAAAGATACTGACATGATATGTTGTAGATAAACATATGATTAATTCATGTTATTCATATAACAATATAGATCACTTACTCGCTGCGCTCACAACCACTGCTGTTTAAAATGACCGGTATTTCTTAACCAGACTATCTTGTCCAGGCCGGTCGCTGCCTAGCGAGAGAATGGGCTTACCAGACTATGCCTTAAAAATCGCGCCTAATTTCTCCAGGTTTCAGTTTGGTTGCTGATGTCAAAGGTCAAAAGTCAATATATGGCTGCCTATCCCGTTGGCTAAACTGTAATTATTCAGGGCGCGGTTTAAAGTTCACAGCTTTAAAAGGTCAGTGGTTTTGCCAGTCAAACGTAGAACAAAGGAATTTATTTCCCGCAGCAAATGGGAGATCTCCTGCGGTGTTTTGACAAGAGGTAAATATTCTAGAGAATTGTAGAGAGAAGGAATGTTTGGTATGAGAAAAGATTGACAGAGAGAAAAGAAGGCGAATACACTTCGTGA